>VWZS01003626.1:1848847-2042721 GCA_013397075.1 Rhabdornis inornatus
TTTTTTTGGGGTCAGGAAATGCCAGCCCATGTGAGTATCTCATAGAAAATGAATGGGAAATTTGCAAATTCCTCTAAACACCCACAAACTTTCTCATGATCTCTTGTCACTCTTCAATGGATGGTCCTTTGCAGCTCCAAGAAGCCTGGGCTGCTGAATACAGCAATCATATTGTGCCAGCCTCTGAAATGAGGGGCTGTTTCACGAGGCAAATGCCCACACTACCTGGAGCTGGGCAAGCACACAATCGCTGTAGTCTAACTGAGTAATTTTGCCATTTTTTTCTTTTCTATTTTTTTTTTCTTTTCCTTTTTTTTAAAGCAACCAACACCACACAAATACAGGTTTGTTGACAATTAGCTTTCTCAGAGCAATGCTTGTAAAAGCACAGGCTGATCCAATCTTTGACAGGATCCCGCTGGAGGTTTTCTGGAGTGCTGAGCTTTACACTTCTTAGCATCAAGTCTCCAGCAATTCCTAAAAATAACATCTCCTATCCCTCTCATCCTTGGCACCAAAGGAGCCTAAACTGTGTCCCTGTGGAAAAGCTCTGATAGGGTTTCACTGACTCAAACATCAAGCCCACAGCTCCCAGCTCAGCCAAGTGGCCATTGGAGAAAGACACCACATCTTGACCGGAATGCAGAAGAACAGATGAAACCACAGTGGGAAAATCTAGCAGTGGATTTCATTTGCAAGTGCCCAGAAGTGTCTAAGGGTTACTGGAAAAGAGCATCTGACAGGTTATTCTGTTCAAGGGAAGCAGGTAAAACCCAATGAAACCAGCTCCCTTTTGGGATGCACATGCTCCCACAAAGCCAGATGACCCCGAGATGCCCTTACAGACTCATCAGCAATTCAGCAGCAGCCAGAACAAGGAGGAAATCAAGGCCTTATTAGAGACCAGCCAAAGCAAAACAAACCAAAGGCTTGGTTGCCACTGCCAAAAATCTGCTTTCACAAGTCAGGAATCCTGATCGTGCAGCTGCCTCACTTGCCCCTCATTTGCCCACATCCGCTGAGTTTACAAATGCACCTATTAGAAGGCATGAATTTCTATTTTATTTGCCAGGGAGAAAGATGGTAACAAAAGGAGGCTGTGAGTGAATGAATATGCCAATGCTCCTTTTGGTTGCACTGGCATGTCATTATATTGCAAAAATAGAACTAGATTTTTTAAATAAACACAGCATAATATGGTGGTTTCTGTGTAAACAAAGGATTGTACGTGTGGTGGTATGATACAAAATTTCATGATCAAGAAATTTCTCATTCAGCTTGTCCAATCAGCCAGAACAAACTTGTAGTCAGTAGACTTTAATTATAATTGCATCTAATTGATTCCTTTTCCTTCTTTTTTTTTTAGTCTGTGGTATTGTGGTGCTACATCAACAGTAGCTCTTGACACAAGAATGCACATTATGGACTCCAGAGTAGGAAACGGAAAGAACCTTATGAGTAACCATCTCATACCCTCTACATTGGTTATTTGCTGTTTATCTTCCTTCAGAAATGTTCAGAAAAATCAGCAAGCCTAGCTCTGAGTTTGGAGAGCCAACTCTCTCCTGCCTTTAAGGGCAGCCCCTGTCCACACAGGAAACCTGCAGGGAAGCTGAGCCCCAGAGCCTACAAAGGGAGCTGAGTCATGAGTTCTTAAATTGCTGCTAACATTGAGAGTCAAGCAGTGCTGGCTACTGTACCTAGATAATTCCCCTGGGAAAATCATCAGCAGAAAGAGAGGCACCTTCAGGCTTATAGGACAGGTAACTGGGGATTTTCAAAAATGGAATACAGAAAATGTGGTCTCCAGTCATAAGTTCACATATTTTTTTCTAGCAATCTCTGCATGACATATTCAAGGCACTACAAAGTCCCTCTGACAGTCCAAAGTTGTATCCAGATTGCTTGACTCAGCCCCATTCTTCCCTTAGGCACATTGGGTAATGTGTCCAGCAATGGATAAAGGAATTAGGATCCTGAACCACCTTTTCAAAGGATTTTGGCATAACATCGCATTAAAACAATGGAATATTGATTCTTAACTCAGTCATTTTTGAAAATAAACAGAGGGTTACCAAGGATCATGCTAAAAATACACTTATGTTTTTGTCAAATATTTAAGGCTTGCTATCTGCATATGCTGTGTCAGTCTCTTGACCTCTGCATGCATGAAGACAACAGTCAGAATTCACACACCCTGCTGGTGTTTCTGTCTGGCCTCGCTAACTGGCCCCTAACCAGTTAATGTTGCCTTTTTTTAGGGAAGTTCTCTAAAAGCCCATGAAAAACAATTGACATTGAGAATCAGATTTTGGCTTCATCAAACGGTACTATGTAAAAAAAAAAAAAACCCTAAACCAAAACTCTGAACAAAGATGTCAGTGACTCAACAGCTCTCAGTAACCACTGCAAAATAAACTTTAGGCAGTAATTGCTACGTAGGGGTTGAGCATCTGCTAAGAAGAACCATATTTTCATTGAACTATGGTTCTAACAGAGAGATGTTAGATATTCCCAGCAGGAATATGGCTGAGGGGCAAGACTCCAAATGTGGAGTGTGCTGATATACAGCAGTCCCTCCTCGCACACCAAACACATTGGGCTCCACCAGAGAAATCACAGGAGGTTTTTGTTTTGAATGAGAATGTTTGACAGTAAAAGATAGCACTTAAAGTCATCAGCTTTCTGGTTACTTGTGTGGTATTGTGTCCCCCAAAGCAAATGTTTCTGAGGGTACCTTTAAATGTGGGGTTTGACCCGCAGCAAGGAGAAGCTGCCCAGTGCCAAACCAGCACTGAAAGTGCACATGCCAAAACCCCCTCTCAGCAGGAATTATTAGCCAGGATGAATCCACAAAAGCAGTCAGCCAGCTACCTCCCTGTGCAGGGAGCTGGTGTGCTCTAGTGAGATGTCTCTGCCACATGCTGCACTGGGATCCTTTGGAATAAACCCAACCTAAACCATGCCACACTGATAGTGAGACTTTGAACCAAACATTCCTGGGAAAGCACACTCTGTTTGGGAACTCAAACCCCTAAAAGAAAGCTCCTTTTGATGGTAAAGCTATGGTAAACTGGAGGAGTGTTTGCTCTCTGCCATAATCTTGGATAATAGAGCTGGTTTTCTAGACAGAGCTGAGCTTTGGGAATCAGCTATTCCTGTCAGAGCCGGATTCCTCGCAGCAAGAATGCTTGCAATCTGTGTGACTCTCTGTCCCAGGACAGTATGGCTGTGTAAACAGAAGGCTGCACTGGGATTATACTGAAATTTCACATCACACTCTCACAGCAAGGCCAGCCTCCAAAGCCCTGGCTCTATTTTTACCTGTTGTGGGACAGGATGGTGGTATGTGGGAAATACAGCTGGAGCAGAGGGAAGGCACTGTACTTCACCCTGCATGGCAGGAGGAAGGGTGCAACTCTAAACCAGGTTTATCAAACCATGCATTTTCTAATTCTTATAATGTGCTGTGTACAGGAACATGGCACACTGGATATATCGAGGTGCTAAGCCAAGTCTGCAAAGCAACCCAAGTTTTCCATACCTGTTGGAATACCTGCAGTAGTGCAGACTGACTTTCAGAAATGCTGAGAACTCTCAGATCCCACTGGAGCTGAAAGGCAGAGCCAATAATAGCCAGGCTGAACAAACAACTGCTGAAACCCGTGTCTCTGCACAATTAGACTCCTAAATGTCTTAGAAAAATCTGCTTCATGCTGCCAAAACTTGAGCACTTGTTTTTGCAAACTTAATGACAGAATTGTAGCATTTACATAGTTGCATAAAAAACATCAGCACGAAATTTCAAAATCAGTATCTTACAGGCTTCCATTTTTCCAGTCTTCCCTATACTTTTAAATATATATATACAATTTAAAAGATTAAATTTTGCTTGCTAGCATAAACATCAATATTACATTTGAGCTCTTCTCTCTATCCATACCTCTGACTAAACAATACTTCTATACCTCACTTCCAATTAGGAGTACAAATTATTTTCTGTAATTTCAATCTAGAACAAAGCCAGTTTTTAAAAAGAAAGGGTTTTGGTTTTCTTTTACCCTGGCTATAAAATATCATTTGCAGGATATTCCAGAAAGAAAAACAGTTGAACTTGACAAGTACATCTGATAGAGAAGATAGGAGTTGATAGATGACAACTGCTGCAGCTTTTAATATCACTTTATCAGTCATGACACAAGCGATTTCTGATGCAGAGTGATCCTTGTAATTCCTCTCAGATGCTGATATATCCAAGTGGCTGGAGAACTAAAAGTTCTCATCCAAAGTTCCTTAAAGAAACAGGCTTTAGAATGTTACTCAATAAAAATTCCCACCCTAAGCTGCCTGTCAGTGTAGGAAACAAAGAAGAGAGACTCTGAAGGGCAGTTAAGCAGCCAATTTCACTGAAATGCCAAGGATTTTGATCCTTGCACCCCCTTTATAACACTGAACACCTCCTTGTGCCTATTAAAATGTCATGAAGGAAAAGAAAGCTTCGGGATGAAATCTGGCTTGCATGGAACAAGACACCATATAAACACACGGGAAGGAGGGAGAGTTTACAACAGAACTGGAAACTGTGGGGCTGGATACAGCACAAGGAAACAGTGAGGAGAGATTGGCCGTGGCAAAGAGCATCAGCTGCCTCCCCTCTCCTCTGCAGGAGCTCCAGCAAATTGCCAGAGCATGAAACCTCCCCATTTCACCTGAGAGGAGCAAACCACAGCTCGCCAAAAACAAACCAGCCTTTCACCTTTCCAGTCTTTTAACCTTTACATAAACTGTGCTTGTTTTCCCGTGTGAACAATGGCCTTATTGTTTGACTTAAAATACAGTATGTGACCTGCGATGTTAGGAAATGAATGAATTGTTGTGTTGTCAACAGTTGCTTGCTTTCCACGCCTCCCTATATCTAGGAATTTCTTTCCATGCACATAAGTTTTAAGGAAAACACAGCACTTGTGAGAAGGCTGCTGATACCTCAAGTTGACAAGCTGTGGTAGGGAAATTATATGACATAGATTTTGAGTAATTCAGAGACTCCTAATCTCAGCCTGCTTTTAAAAAAAAAAAAAATCTCTACAATTTAGGCACGTAACATTAATTTTCAAGAGTTTACATTGCCCAGAAACTCTGATTTCAGACACACAGCAGGAACTTTACAAAATCTGGCTACTTATTAAAATGCCAGAATAGAAGCAGAAGTCTTCTGAACATCTGGCCAGACTGTGGGTATGTGACTCAAGATGACTGCATGAGAAAATACAGGGTAGGTAAGAGAGCAACGAAAGATTAGGAGGAAAAATTCAGACACTCATTCAATATTAGACATGAAGTCCTTCTTCAAACACTCATTGCTTACTACAAGTTCATTTAAAATTGGAAAATGTCCAAAACTGTTATGGCAAAGACAGAGATAAAGCAGAATTTTTACATAGAACAGAGAAGGTATCCAAAGCATCCATCTTCTCAAGGATAAAAGACAACAACTTAATGATTAAGGAAGAAAAACTTATTAAAAGGGATCCTTAGAGTTCAAAGAAGCTCTTAAAAAGAAATTCAAAACCAATATGAAACATCCCTTAAGGAATTACATACCAGTTACTAGACTAGAACACTTCAATCAGCTCAGGAAAGCAAAGAATCTCACTTTTGTGAGACCCACTGGACATTGAATGGACATGTGAACATATGTTCATGTAGAGGAAATATTTACACAGGTTGGACTTATTCTTACATGAAAGGACAGGTGTGGAAGCTACACATATAAATGTACATTTCCTGGGCCAAAGCACTGTGTGACAAAGCTGATTACAGACTTCAGTACCCATTTCAGCCAACAGCATCCTAGCCTGAGCCAGCTTTCATTTTATTACATATTGCCTTGAGAGAGTTTAAATTTAGGAGAAGGATCTTTTTTTGGCTGCTTTTGGTCAGCAGTGTCCCTTCAGCCACTGCTTCCACGAGCTCCTGGGAAATGACCAAAAATACTAATCTGATTGCTCTTTTGTGGGAGATGCCTATGTATCAGAGCAACGTGGAAGGGATACCACTTCAATGATATAATGCATATTTTAATCACGGGGTAAGGAATTATTACCCTGCAGCTCTGAGATTTCAACTTACAAAATTCTATGTGAGTCCCTCAGGGATAGGTCAAGAAGCATAAGGCACCCCCAACATACTACCTTCAGAAAACTAGTGGGAATATATCTTAAATTTGGTAGAAATAGAAATAATCTAAAGAGAATAGAAAGACTATCAAAGGAGAAGAGGAAGGTCTCCCAAATAAGGGGTCCTGTGGGCTAACAAGGATGACATTTCCATGTTTTTCATGAAAAAAAAAAAGAAAAAAGAAAAAAGAAAAAGAAGGGGGTAAAAAGAAATCGTTCCACATAATGCAACAGCTCCTCAGTTAATGTAAACTGGCGCCAGTTCATTGAAGTCAATGGAGCTACAGTGAAATGTACCAGCTGAGGATGGGGCTCTGAATTTGTAGGCATTTGGCATAATGCCAGCCTCTGTCTGCATACAGACTAGTATTGTGTATGTAAACACTGTCTGACTCCCTAAAAATCATAATTTTTAAAAAATGCTTTCTAGTGTTGGTGAATTTGTCACGTAAAACAAATCGCTGGCTCCCTGTTTTCAGTGCTTCCATCTGAGCAGCAGGTCCTGGCAGCCCTGCGTGGGCTCTGGTTTTGCTCACCAAATTCCACCAAGCTAAAGGATGGCTCACTCAAAACACAAATCAGAACAGAGCCCAAAAGAACAGCTGCTTCCTCTGCCCTGAGTAATAAAATGTTAACATTTCATGCTAAGACTGTTGTGTGAGGGTTGAATGGTGTGTTAGGAAGTAAAGGGAAGTGGTTAAGCTGCACCCCAATAAGAAACAGGAATTCCAGATTCCCCTCTCACCTCCAGTCATTATTACATCTTCACACTACAGACTAATACATTATAGTTGTCCTTCCCCACAGCAAATAAGAAAAAACTTTGGCCATATCTTGCAGCTTTTCACCTGTTTTTGGAAGAGACAGGGTCCAAATCTATTTAATCCCTTAAACAGATTTGGACCCTGTCTCTTGGTTTCCACGTGTTTTCCTCTGGTGCATTATATTATGTATCTTACCTACATATATCTTCAGTTCAGGATAGTTTTTTGTTCCTCACCAATGTACTACTAATTCTTAACCAAATGTGTTCAAATAGAACACCCTGTGGATATTCCCTGTGGATATTGTCAGTGTAAGGGGCTGACTACCTCTAGAGCACCATTTTACTGTTTCTAAAGGGAGCACTAGAGTAAAAGGAAACAATTTTTAAATTGCCAATTATTCTATTTATTTGCATGGCCACATAAAACAAAGGAAGAAAAAGCACACATGCTTTTTTCCTAAAAAGTTCATGATAGGTCCTCATTTGAGACAGATAGAAATGTCTGAAAACAAAAGTGCTTGGCAGCAATAAGATCAGAGACAGAATCCCAGTTGGACTTGGCTTTCAATTCCTTTTATCAATATACTGTGAAAGTATCTGAGATTTCCATGAGGGTACACAAACGTGAACAAGATCAATAAATCTATTTCTATATAGACTGTCCAATTCTCCTACTCATTTAAATGAAGTCATTAGGATTTATACTGAGCCTTAAGTCAGATGTGTGTTGGTTGTCCAAGATTTGCTTTTTAAGGCATAATACTTGGAGGGAAGAACAAGTTTTTAATCCTTATCTGAGTGCCAGATTTAATAAACACATCTGCAACAGACTGCTAACACAACCACTTAAAATATTTGGGTAGAATCTATGCCCATTTAAATATACTCTGTCATTTATCCAATAAAATGTAATTATAAAAACAACAAATTCACCTGATTTATGAAATATTTACATCTCATTTTAGGACCAAAACCAAATATAATTAATAACTATAAAAACAAGGGCTAGGAAACCACCACTGTTTTGTCATACTTTCATTTGTTGACAGTGGTTTTGGTTAATTGAAACATGTGTCCTGTGAAGAGGAGGGGGGATTGTTTTCAGGTCTGATATTTTTGTTTGTTTGTTTGGGGTTTTTTTGAGATCATAGACAGTGATGGGAGAAAAAGTTAACAATAACCAACAAGAGATTTCACCAGGAATTCAAACCAACCAAAACTGAAACCTGTTTTGATTGGAAATGAAGAAAAGGAAGTGGGTGCTCAGATCCAGACCTAAATTAGGTTTAGCCAGTGGTTTGGGGTTTGGTTTCATGACCAAATCACGGCTAGGGTTCTCATACAGACCTGATGATGATGAAACCTTCCAAATTTGAGCCATGTAGTGTGAGATCTCGTAACCTGATGTCTTGAGATTTTGGTCCCCAAGACTGGAAATCTTTTTATAGTTAGGGCTGGTTGACTGACACCACCATTTTTAATGGGTCTTTTGGAATGGTTTCTTCAAATTTCTCTTCCTCAGTCACTGCTTTCAATGATCTCAGAATCATCAAGCTTTGAAGAGACCTTTAAGATCAAGTTCTACCATTAACCCAGCAATACCAGTGTAATATGATGCATAGGAAGAACTTTGTACAAAAATCTGACATTTGCAACAGATATTCAAAACGTTTTAATTGAACTTTAACTATTTTGGCAGTCATGCAGAAGAATTACCTTTGGCTTTCATTAATATCCACCAGCATTCAAGACCCTGAGGAACACAAGGAAGGCAAGCAGCAAAGCACAGACCCTGAATTTCAGGAAAGTCTGTTTTAGGGAACTAGTGGGTGGCATCCTGTGGGCTCTAAAAGATTGAAGTTGTCTCCAGGGTCATGTTCTTCTCAGCACAAGAAAGTTCCACCCCTGTGCTCTGCGTATCAGCAGAGCAGCTTGGCTAAACTGGGAAATCCTGACAGAGTTCCAGTGCAAAAAGCCATAGACAGATGATAGAGGCAAGGACAGGCTACACAGGACAAACACAGAATCATTGCTCAGGCACAAAAGGATGCTTTTATCGAAGTCAAAGAGTCCAAACTGGCATGTTAAAAACTACAAGGACTTCTAGAATCACTTCAATAGCAGAAGGAGGAAAAGGAAGTGGTTCTGCTGTTAAAAGGGGTGGGTGAACTTTACAGCAGCACACCCAGGTAAAGCTGAGATGCACAATGTTTTCTATGCCTCAGGTTTCACCAGCAAGGTCTATCCAACCTTTTCACTCACAAATAGGGCTCAAGGGAAGAAATTCTAAGCAGTCAAAGTAAAGTCAGGGATCTCTTAAGAGATGATGACCAGAAGGGATGGAGGCAAGAGTGCAGAGTGGCATGGCAGTGACACTGTTATCGTTGACGGAAAGTTATGGAGACAAAAGGAGGTCCCCAAAGACTGAAGAAAGGCAAATATTTGACTTGTTTTCAGAAAGAGTAACTAATGGAGATGACCTCAAATCTTTGATGCAGTAGGCCCTTTACTGGAACACTTTAGAGGACTCCCCAGGGCAACTCTGCTTCCCAGCTCCTTATTGTCCACGCTACAGAAGTCTCTTGACTGCATTGATCCATAATAGTGGCAAAAATCAATTTAAAAAGAGGACAGAATGTGCCACCAAGACCAAGACTGTGAGTGAAGACAGTCTGTTCCCAGATCAGATGATCCAAGTCCGTCCTGCTTCCACTGGCTGTTAATTCAGCGTTCAGAGGCCACAGCATCTATGTAGTCCCACAATCTACAGTATGGAATTATTTCTATAAATGGAAGCAGTTATGCTGGCAGTTGTTGTCTTTGGGTCAAACTAAGATGTGAAAAGATGTGCTTAAAGCAAAATTCACCCTTTTACTAAAAAATAAACACTGCCTTTGCAATAGATCCAGTTCTTTTTTTTTCTCCCCTGCATATGTACATACATAAATACATTTATGTATACATGTATTTCTTTTACATATATATATAAATATATATATGTATATATATACACACTCCCCTCTCCATATAAGGTCTTGGTAAATACGAACTGGATTTGACTCGGAAGGGAAAGAGACAATTTAATTTTAATAGGCCAAGCACACATATCAGACAGAATGAAAGACAAAAAAAAATCCCAAACTAAGACCATGTAAGGTATGTATCAACCAGTTCTGAAAAAGGTTCCCACTGGAATTATTCCAGACTAAAACAATGAGTCATCCCCGAAGGAATCCTGTCCTCACATGAAATATATAAATCTTTGTCCGTTTTGGAAGGATTACGCCAATAGCACATATCATTAAAAAGTTATTTCTTTTAATAGTGCTAAGACAAAATCCAGCATTTTGTTCCATAGATCCTGATTTGCAGTCTTACCAGGAGTCTCACCACGGTCCCCCAGGGACAGAGTCACAAGGACATTTAGTTCTTGCACAGTCAATGTATGTTCCCATATGCCTCAGCAAATCTGGGCAAATGCAAACAGGATCCCAGATTTCAAAGGTTCCCGCTCCTTTTTTTCCTTTTTTTTCTTTTTCCTTTTCTTTTTCTTTTTTTTGGTGGTAGAATAGAGAAGAACAGAACATCCTAATGCCATGCCCAAAAATCTCAATGTTTGGCTTACAACATGAGCAGCTTCATGACTTCTCAAATTAAGATACTGTGTCTGTTTTATAGTCCTAGTATAGAAATTACTGAATTTCTGCTATTTGCTGGGGAGGACAAAAAGGGAATGTGCTACCTAAGGGAAAAATAAGCCTGAAAATATTAATGGAAAGCAAGGATTAATGGCATAAAAGTTGGGGTAGATAGAACAATTTCATTGTACAACATTCCAAAAGAACAGGGTTTATTTTCTATCAAGTGTTTCCTATTAGAAATGTAGAATGAGAAACACAATTTTCAGTGCATGATTTTGAAGAAAGGCCTATCATGTGACACTGAAATGTCACACAGAGAAATCAATTGCTACTCCTACACATAATTTGTTCTCCATAACCCCCAAATGCTTCACACCAAGTGTCACTGAACTACATATTGTATAAATACATGACCCCACTAAAACTGTCTCATAACTCCAGCTGCAACAACTGGTCCCTAACTTCCACATCAAGAGAAATAAAGCAGGGATCCTCCATTTTCAAAAGGAAACTCACTCATCTGCATAGTTAATGAAGACATTTTTAGCATTTCTTTTCTCTGGGGCTTTTTTTTCTGGAAGCATTTCTGTCATGGTCTCAGCCGGGACCTCACAAAGCAGCCTCACAAAGCAGCACCATTTTATTTTGCACCCTGTAGAGAACCGGTCAGAGCCATGGTTTTCCCACTCCTCAGGCATCTGGGGCATGAAAGAAGGAACCTGGTGAATACTAAAACCACTGCTTAGTCACTGCTGCTTCATTCTGGCCCACTCTGGACCAGTTACCTCACTGGAAATTCATGGGTTGGGTGCTGAGGTCAGCATTTCAAAGGAGTTCTGCCATAGTTCCTATGAAGCTGAACAAACACAATCTTCCTCTTCGGACAAGTCTGTAACATTAAGCACATGTGGTACAAAGTCTCAGTGTCACAGAGGAGTTGGTTCTTTTTTTGTGAATTAATGCAGATGAGCAATTGAAATAATCATGAAAATGTTTATATGGGATTTATTTTTTTTTTAACTTACCTAAACAAACATTATAAACAAGGAATGATGGAACAGATAAATAATTTTTTTTTCCAGGCCTATCAATTTTGGCTTATTTTCCCAAACCAAGCTATAATTCCATGGTACACTCAGGAAAATAAAATTAATCGTGGGACTCTGAGGAGGAAAAAGCTGAGTAATGAGCTTTGCAGTCAAATCAACCAGTCCTCATCAGCCCAAAAACAGTTCCATCTTTACAATATATTTTTTTTGTGATTTACTTACACAGACTGCTGCTACTGCTTCCCTTGGAAGAACATACCATAACAGCTTTCACCACCAGGAGTATTTTCCTGACATCCAGCCCAAATATGCCTTTTTCTCAGTTTTACCCCATTAGTTCTAATTAAAACTCCTCTGTATCAGGTGGAATCTGTTCAGTCTGGAGCCTTTGCATTCAGTTATTACTCATGGGCAGCTCGCTGTGCATCACTTCACACTCACATGAGAGCTGACAGCCATCTAAACAGAGCAAAGCTCAAAGGCCAGGAGAAGATCAGGATTGCTCCAGCTTTCATCAAGGAACCACATTTTACACTTCTGTTAAAGGCTTGAATGCAAGCTGTACTGGTAGCACATTATTTTGTAAAGCAAGTCATTTGAATTTCCAGTCCTGGGGACAACAAATATTTGCCTTCTTGCCTAATTGTAATATAAAGTCCTTGATCAAGTATTTATAGTAAACCTAATAATGGTTTTTAAAATTTATCTAGACCCATGATATGTAGAAAAAGAAAAAGACAGAGCACAATGATTTTTATCTTAACCATGAGCTATCCTTACACATCCATGGCTTTGAGGCCAGCCAGGACTAGTAATTTTTGAAATATTTCAATATTTTTAGGCACCTTATTATAACTGACAAAGTTTGAAAGATAATGACCTGAGCTATTGTTCTGCTCTATTCCTATTGAGAGGAAATGCACTAAGAGCAAAGTTATGAGTTTAAAATATAGTTTTATATACACTGTAGAAAATAAATACTCAGATATATTTTGTTGCTGGACAAAAAAAAAATCAAATATTCAGTGAGCAGTTTGACTGAGTCATCACAGCAGTTCCCTCAGGCAAGTTACTAAAGGCATGATCCATAACCACTGAAATCAAGGAAAAGATTCCCACTGATGCCTACAGGCTGTGGATGAAGCCTTTAAAAATCTCAGTGTCTCCGAGTTTGCATCCATAAAGTGGAGGTAACATTTTACCACCCAAGCACAACTCTGTTAAGCTGTGCTTGGTTAACGAAGTGATGGGAACCCAAAATGTATCTACACATAGAAATTCCTTAAAAAAAAATGGAAAGAACCCCTAGTCATAAGCTAGAAGGGATTTTTCATTAAACACTTCCATTAATATGCAAAGCTGGACACAGTTTGTCATAAGGTTGGGAACGTGTGACTCATGTGGCTACCAAGGCCTCCTGTTTATGTTTTCTCTGCATCAAACCATAGTTTGAGCAAACAATATTCAACTCTCCTTCTCTTCTTTCTTAAATTATTTTATTTTTTGAGCCCTGCCTACCTCCTCCCATTCCCCCAGCAAGAAGCTGGCAAGGGATGTGGAGCATCTGGGTTCGAAATGACAGCTGGTGGGTGAGACAGCATCAAGCTCTTTGCTGGCTTTTACTTTGGTCTTCTGGGAATGAACCAAAATGAGATTTCTTCACAATAATCACCCCATCTTTTTGCCCTTGAATAAACTTCAGAAGGGATCACGAGCCAAGTCCTCTTTGGGCAAATCAGAAGGAGTTTTCATAGCCCATATACCAGAGTTGGTTGGAAAACAGGATCTCTGCCCCGTGGGAAATTCCAGTGTTCCAAAACATGTTTTGTGCTCCGACTTGGAGCAAATAAAACTTTTTTCAGTATGAAGGTTTCCTCAGAAGAGCTGTCTTTAAAACATTAAATTCTAAATATAATGTTAGTTAGAGCATGATAAATATGTTACTTAGAGCATGATAGAATACATAGAATACTAAATGCAGCATGAGTATTAAATTTTATCAGTACCATTTAGTACTAAATATTACAACAAAAAAGTCAAAAAATAAGGGAAAAAAATGAAAATAAGCAAAGTTCCATGTCAAAATAAATGAAAATATGCCTCTTAAACAAGCCCAGGCAGTGGACTGTGTGAATGCAAGTACTGTTTGCAATAATGAGGACACCTTGGAACCTCTCTAAGGCACTTTTTTGCAAGTGCATAAAACACCATTGGTGTCATCAAACCATTTTTGGTTTTTTTTTTCCTTCTTACATGACGTTTAATGAACATTTGGGCATGTTTTCATCTAGGATTCCTTACAGGAAACCCCTATGGCTGCAATGATCTGCACTGTTTGATCAGTGGCCCTCCAGCTCTAAATTGCTTCACCTGTAGCCCCAAACACTGGATAGGGCAGTTGTTTTCCTTTCAGTAAAAGCTATCTTATCAGGTTATTGATACTGCTGCTAAAAGGCAGCAATTATCTTTTGATTTATTATTTGAATGGGAAGCACATCCCACGCCTGTGCCTAAGCCCCACACCTTAGTGCTTTGTTGGGAGAAGGACACAGACAAAGAGCTCTCTATGAGCGAGCCCTGCGTAATGCCAGCATGGTCAAACTCCTTGTGCAAGCACAGGAATATCAAAGGCAGGCAAGGAGCAACGGGAACCTTGGAGACAGACTCCTTTTCACAGACATTTGACTAATCTGATGATGTATCTGCAGCACTATGTGCACTGGGGCAAGGAACTTGCCTCTACAAGCAGGAACCTTCTGCCTGTCAACAGGGTTTACCTGAAGGGAAGCAGCCCCATGGGTTTGTACAGCAGGGCTCCCACCAGCCTCAATTAGGTCATGAATACCTTGGGTATGAGGCTTTAATGCAAGAGAATAATGCTGGTGTGGGTGCATGAGACTGATTTCATCTGCACATACACCCTGATTGCCTCAAATGGGGCTGCAGGGGGAAAAGAAAGGAGAAAAGCAGACCAAGCTGTCCTCAGTACATGACAGCTGCACTACCAGTGTGTTCATGATATCCAATAGACAAGACAGCCACAGAAAATTAGATGAAAGCTGCAGCAAGGTGTTATTTGGGGTGTTCATCAAAAGGAATCTCTGAGAATGGCTGGGAGTAAACACCAAAGTGTGAAGTGCTGCTTTGGGCATGTGGACTCATGTTTGCAGGTTGGGATGTAAACAGGCAGCTCTGCAGGCCAGATCCCAGTCTCTCAGCACTTACTGGGAGGTTTAAACTAAACTCAATCAAATCTGCATCAAACCCTCAGTGGGCACAAGCATTTTTCTTCCTGGCTGCACAAGCCCATTCCATTGGTTTTGCTGTTGGTCCCTGTGAGGAATGAAGGGCTGCATTTTTAGGTGCTCCAGAGGGATGAGCTGCCACTTGGTGGTTCTTCTCCCTCCCTCCATGGCTGACTCCTATCACAGAATGCTACAATCTGATCTCTTTTTCCCGCTTTTCCTATGACTCTGTTCATTATTTATGCCAACACACGAGCGGTCCTGATTTATCAAGATATTGTCCACCATTCCATCACACAATTACTTTTTAGTTTCTCCATATCTCAAACTGCTTCTCCAAAGGAATTGCTTCAGAGCCAGGGATTATTTACTGGCAACCATGAGTATGTCAAACCCTCCAGATGTTTATTATTACTACTACTTTCCAGGGGTGTCAGCCAATAGCTCTGTTTGTGGCTCGCCCTTCACCAGGACATCAGATAACTGCAGCTTATAGTCCTGGACTTAGCATTGGTCACCCTTTGATCCAAAATTCACTCTGCTTTCTGCTAGGCTGTAAAGTGGTTCAGCATTAGTCTGTGAAACTGGTCTCACCACTTTGTTGCTATTGAAATACTTTATTTATCAGCCAAAGGGATATTATAGACTGCTAAATTGACTGATTCTGAATTTAGCCTTGAAAATTGCTGATAAATTTGTGGCAGGATGTATTACTGGCAGTTAGCACAAGGAATATTTTAAATGGCACAAGCTTTATCTGTCATTCAATGCTCAAGATAACCTCTGTATTGGGAAAGGTGAACTTTCCAACAGGACAGAGGTAGACAGTGTTCTTTAGAAATTTCATTCTGCTTCTCCCAGCACATTTTCTCTCTCTCCTCAGCGAATAGTTTTCTGGTCTTCTTGGACCTCAGCTTTTTAACTGGAATTAGTTCCAGAAACATACCCTTCAAAAAACTAGAATAAATCAGCTGGGGCTCCCTGGGCTTCCAGATAAAACTCCATGCACACAAGTGCTATTAAAATCAAACTTGTCCCAAAATCCAAAGAACAGAACCGAGTCTGTTCTTCTTCCAAGCAACACCCCAAAGAGAGAGAGAGCTGAAGGAGGGAGGATGGAACTGGGAAAAGCAATTCCTTCAGCAGCAGCAGCAGCAGAAGCAGCTGCCTGCTGCAGAGGATGTGTGCCAGGTACTGGGTGGAGATAAAGCAGGGGATGAATGGAGAGTCTCCTGGGGATTTCTACCAGCTGCCTGCGACTCAGAACTGAGCTAACCTGTGCCATGGGTGGGGCAGGGCATCAGGAAACCATAATCACCTCCCAGCTGTTCCTTCCTTCCTCCACCCAGGCTCATTGCTGCGGAAGCCAAGCACGGAGGAGGGTTTTGGCAGGACAGCAGCAATGTGCCAATGGCAGAACATGTGTTTAGCTCATAGAATTCTTCTGTGGATGCAAGGATCAACATGCCTGTGCTCCTCGCCTAAATCCTCATAAAGGCTTCTATAAAACAGGCTAACAGAGGTAAGAAGCAAACAAGTGGTTCACTTGCAAAGTTTTTGTGGATGAAAGTCAGTTCTGTTTTGTTTTTGCTGTGGGAAAATTCCTGCTGCAATAATAACTTTCATTTTTATGGATCCCTCATGCTTAACAAATTGACAGACTATTTATCTAAGCATCCCTTCTCTCACCAAGGAAATGGAGCAGTCTCCTGGCTAAAACACAGTGTCTGTTTTGGGGCAGTGCTCCAAAACTTCTGGTCAGTTTGGAACAGCGAATGGATGGATTTCCAAAGGTGTCTGAAGCACACCAAACTACCAGCTCAGGCTCTTACAGGCATCCAAAGTCAGGCAGAGCTCCTATTGATTTCCAGAAGAGTTCAGAGAGGATTAAAATTCCTGCTGAAGGCCAAGTAGCTAACTGCCTTGGAAGTTTAGCCTGAGAAAAAATTCCCTTGAGACAGGCAGCGATCATCACTATGCTAGAACCTGACTTGGCACACCACTATCAGCAATCAGCATCTTAAAAACTGTGCCAGAAAATCTATTTTTCCCCCCAAGAGAATAAATTCTTTCAACTCACCAAATGGATGCAATTTATTCAACCCAAGTAGTCCCAAAGTTATATTGAATCATGAAAAGGGATTAAAATTACACAGAATTACTTTATTAGTATTCTTGCCCAAGTTCCCGTTCTCTGAAACCTCCAAGACAGCATTCTTTAATGCATCACTTTTAAGCTTCTAGACTTTTTAAATACTACCCAAAATGGTATGGATGTAAAATTAATAGTTGCAACCCTCAATTTGCGAAACATGTTCATCTTTGCAATGTTCTGACAAAGTTTGCACTCCAGTTTAAATATCAGAAGTTGATTCTGGGCTGAAAACTGTTCATGTTAGAGACCACGACTCGTGGGACTGAAGTTCAGATCTGTATTCAAACCAATAAAAGGTGATTATTGGCAAAATGCTTTATCTATGGACCACCAGCCACTAAAATTTCTCCCTTCTCTTGCCCAAAACAGTCAAAGTCTGTAACTTCTTGGTTTGATTTCAAGACTATTTTACCTATAAACCTTTGAAAATAGTTGCTGATTTGGGATATAAGGTTAAAAAACCATCAGAGATGTAAGGAGTATTAAATCTCTGCTTCATGGATTTAATGAACCTTACTGAAATGAGTTCTTTTAAGCTGTACTAGTGCTCCTGACCTTGAAAACCCCAAAAATTGAAGCCTTAAAATCTCTCAGTGAATACATGTTTAACATTTTCTCATTCTCCTTCCGTATTTTACCTATTTAGATATAAAGCTTTTCCCTAAAACTGAGATTCTTTGGTTAAAATAGTGCTTGCTAGGTTAAGGAAATTGAGGTATAAGAACTACAGCATTCTCAATAAAAGTAGAGATTTTTTCTACTTTTACTTCTAGCTTTTTGTTTTGTTTAGTTTTTTTTTTTTTACAAGATATAATAAAACTCCTAGTTAAAAAGAAACTGGAATACATTTTTCCCAATGCACATCTTGCTGAGAAGAATCACAAAGTAGAGAGCAGAGTAGCCCAACATTCCAGCAGGAATTCTCTACAGACTCTCTCACAGGCTGGCCCAAGCAGTTCTCATTGCCAAAGTGATGTCAGGCATGGGATAAGAAACCCAAAAACCTCTAATCTCTCCAAGTTTGAACATGAAACACTGAAACAGCTCTAAAATATTCACCATAAGACACTTTCCCCAATGAAAAGCAGAGATGAACACTTCAGTTTCCAAAAGAGAAAGAGGGAACAAATCACACCCTTCGAGTCTGTAATGGAAAGAGAATTGCAGTACGTAGCTTTCCCCTCTCCTACACCAGTGACTAACAACAGACCCAAGACACCTCTCCCCTCCTGAGATGGGAGGGAAACATCTCAGGAAAAGTCTCATGTTCATTAATTGGAGGAGGGGAAGGTTTTAGCCAAACCAAAATGAAACTAAGTAAAGTTTTCCAACAGCCAAAATGAAGTTCATGTGTTCCATCAGTAAAGAAGAAACACAGTGTTGGAGAATAAGAGACTCTGTTTTCCAAAGCTCTCTCCACAGGGAAGGGACCTGGGTCACAGGGAAGGCTGAAGAAAGCTGGCTTTCTGGCAAAAGAACAGCTGAGCAGGAGGAAAAAAACACTAAAACCCTGAGGTGGACTGCTCTGCTGGGTTCCCCATGCTGTGTTAATGCTAAATTTGTGTGATTCTGTGATCCTAAATTGCACAGTGCTTAGCACAGCCCTGATTACACAGCCTGCCTGGGGAAAGGGAATCCTTTGTAAACCTGGAGTCCAAGTGCAGTTGGCTTCACAAGAAAAGCAATTTGGTGGGCTTTTTAAGCTCTTAAGATGGAGACACATGCTAGTAACTCTAAAAATTACATCACAGAATTCAAAAATGTAAAGTTTAGAAATATTAACTTCATAAGATGAACTCGGCCCCATCTCTAACAAAAAGAATATGCAATATGAGAGTAATCAGCATATAAATATCTCTAGCAAAGAAACCTTAAAATAAATTGAATTCATGCAGCGATACCCATACTCATCCAGTAATAATGTCTACATAATAAAGGAAAAGGGAAAAAGGAAAGAAAAGAGAAAAGAGAAGGCACTGAGGTACCACAGATGCAAGACATGGATAAAACATGCACCATGTACAGTCAGGTATGGCATTTTCAAGGTTGCTTGCTAGATGAAAACCTATTCTACGTATGCAACTCTGCCACTTGGGAGTAATGTGATCATTTTTACTGAACAGCAATAAAACTTGATGGCTTCCCCCACCCCTTTGTATCCTGTAGCCATCACTTTCTGCTGGTCCTTCAAATACTCCAGTTCAGTGTAAAAAACAGCTCCTTCCACCTCAGAGTTAACAAATACAGGCTAAGCCTCTCTATTAGCATTGCATTTCATCTGTAGCACTCTGACATTCTCAAATGCCATCTTAAATAACCTTTAACCTACACTTTTTATGTGTACTTAGTAGTAAGGTGGGCACATGAAATCATCTGCAACACCTTTTATTCTGCCAAGCAAAATGCAGCTCAGTTGTAGGATTATTAAGCAGCAGGATGTCTCTCACCATGCCTAGCACCAGAGAGTGAGCCAGGAACCTTAAACCATGAATCACTGCAGCCTGAGTTAAATCCAAGTCCTGTACTTGAGATTTTTATTAGACATTGCCTGCTTCACTGGCCTCTCCAAGAATTAGATGTGGCCTCTCTACATTCAGCTTTGGGTTTTCAAGCTGCCTAAGGTAACACTTTTCTCCTGGATAGCATTTGTAAGGTCTCAGAGCATTTTATGAAAAAAGTTTAGGTTCAACACCTCCACACAAGCAAAATGAGTCACACTGATGAGAAATATTATATGAGAAATAGCCCAGGTCAAATGGTTGATAAAATTCAGGTATTCTGACAAAGATATGGACAGCTCAGAGATGTCTGAATGACAACTGCCTTCTAAAATGCTGTAATTGGTAGAACTCTTCAGGTTTATCCTAAACTGATTCATTAAAAATATGACACCATTCACTGAACTGAGTAAAACGAGCTGGTGGTTTCAATAAGGTACATAACAAAAAATACATGTATTTCAAGAGCATGATTCATTCCATTGCCCATTGCTCCTAAGAAAGAGTCCAAGCACTAAATGCAGACTCCAGTGTGACTGTCATTATTGTCACAGGAATTGCTGCTGCTCACATCAGTGCTGCAGATCAGCTCTGAAGCACAAGCATGAGGCAGCTGGGGACACACATCCCCTCTGTGTGTGCTGCACCCACTCTCGGGTCACTGACAGACCTTCAGCTTTGTGCACTTGGCTTGATGCTAACTCTGACAGCTGCCAATTTTTATGTCCTTTTTCTTTTGCTATGCTATGCACACCCTATGATGAGCTGCACGTATTCTTGCTGCAAATAAGGATTGGATGCAGAGGAACTCTTTCGTAAGAAATAAGAGCAAAGCTCAGCATGCACAAATTTGATTTAAACAAGTTCCAGGGGTATCTGTACTTTGTACTGGGAGTCTATTTTAAAATTGCATTAAATTAGAATTTTAATGGAAAAAAGACAGAGAAAGTGAGGTGGGACTGATAACTCTTCTATCCCTATATTTTCTAACTTTGGCCATCATGGCAAGTTCTCTCCTCTTTGAGGCTGCTTTATATTGCCAGGCCGTCCCAGCAAACAATGGCTTCAAAGTCTGATTTCTCCCTGTAGCACATTATTTTATGGTTCTATTTTATGAAGCCAGTGATTTTCATGAATGGCACATTATCATAGCCAAAGATGGAAAGAAGAACACCAGGTGTGAATGCACGCAGGTGACAAGAGGTGACAAGAGTGAGCAAGACATTTTGGATTCTCTGAGTTTGGATATTTCCATGTTTTACCACTCAGAATCCTCAAAGTGAGCACGGCCCATGCTAACCCAACTGTGCAGCTAAGGCCAGAGTCCATGCAGACTGACACGTGTGTAAGTGCTGTGAAAGTGTTTCAAGGTTTATTTAGTTACACATTTTTCATTTATATATTTCTATTGGAACTAGAAACACTTCAGCTCGAAAAAAGAAAGTGTACCTCTTGTTCCGCCAAATGTTTGGCAGAAAGCTCGATTTCGTGCACTGTAGGAGCAGCAGGTAAGTTGATTCAGTTTCAGTGATTCCCTCATTCACTTGTTCATGGTGTACTTAGTAAAAAGTGTCATGTTAGTGCCTGTTGGAAGGCAAAGGATCTGTGCACTATTTCAGCCCTGTAACACACATCTGAGGGGCTGCAATATAAAAGAGAGGCGCACACACAGGCTTCACTGGCAAAGCATGCATTTCAAATAAAGCCTCAGCACTCAGAAACAGACAGTCTCCACTCTCATTCTGAGTAATGTCTGCCTTCTATTCAGCACAACGGCCCACAATGAGAGTAACAAAGCCATGCCAGATGAAAAACATCACACTGCGAGATCCCTGTTCGCTGGAGAAAATCCTCTAATTGCTTACTGAGATATTTCCCTCAAACTATGCAGGGAAAAAAAGAAGGGATGCCTCATGTTAGAAAGGGGGAAGGGGAAAAAAATGAAAACTATTTGTGTCCAGATTGTTTCCTTTTAAATTCTTAGCCTGATCAAAATCTGATTTCCACGGGTTTTGCTGCAGAGCTTGTATGGGGTTTCCCCAACTTGGGTCCTGTAAAGTTCTGTTCACGTTCATACCAAAAAAGTGCTTGGCACCAGTTCTGCTAAAGTAGGACTGAAAGCCTCGCTGGCAGGCTCCAGCCAGGAGAAAAGTCCACGTGAAGGGCCTGGAAGCTGGGCTGCAGTGACATGTGATTCCAGCTCATGTGTTGGAAGTGGCCACGGACATTGGTTCGGAAAAGTAACTTGTGAGCATGCAAACATATTGATCAGCAAGGACACTGAATTGACCAGATTTTTTAATGGCATATTATTAATCATTATATATCTTTATTAGAGAAATGACTCAGTTACCTGACTTGCCTTGATTTCCTTTGGGTTTACATTATTTTGTTTTGAAGGCATTCTTTTTTTTTTTTGTGTTTATGTGCGTCACAAATAATGAATCATCCTAAACTGCTTACTCAGATCAATACTCATTTTTCTTATCAGAGTAAGTATTATTCATTTTTCTATTTCATTTTATAGCAGAGAATAATTATTTAGAAAGTATTAATAAAATAGGAGATTTTAGCCTATTAAAACCATACATCAGAATCAAAATGCCTGGGTTGCAAATAATTCATTCATTAAAAATAAATCCTCTGGACTATCTGGCAAATGCTCATGCATGAAATTCCCATTCATATGAATTCTGTTGATGGATGATCTAATGAGTGGAAGAATTTTAACACTATACATTAATCAAAAAGTTTCATCAACACCATTAGCTAACAGCTAATGGTCCTAAACAATAACCTGGTCCTCAAGAATAGAAGATGAAAAAGTTAACACACAATGTATTACTAGAGAGTAATAACCTGCCTAGGGATTCTCCAGTCACTTCTTGACCAGAAAATTTGATGCATTTCTGATGCTGACATTTTAGCTCAAGCTGAAGTTACAGCCCCATCCTAAACCATCAGAAATTTGATCTCTGCCTTGTGCTCAGAATTCAGATGAGAGTAGCCCCAAATCTCCTCTATGCCATCCAGACTCATGAACCTTTGAATAATGTCACCTTCAAATGCAAGATACAGCCCATTGCTCCGAGCTGGAGGCTTTCATGAATCCCACATTCAAAGCAGACACACTGCTGCCAAGAAAAACCAACAAAATACCTGTGGTGCTCTGCTCTGCAAAGCCTTCACTGAGTTTCCAGCATCACACATTCTCACACTCAACCATCCCTATCAGCACGTGGGAAAATCAATTTACAGATGGCTCTGGTGAGGAGAGGTGGGGGTTTCTTTGGTGTAGCATTTGGGTATGAGTTTACCCTTACAGAACAGCACCTCTATGAGACACTGCTAACTAAAAACTTGTCTGAAGAACCTAACATGAAGCCTCTATTTCCATTTTATTGTGATGATTCACTGCTAATCCAAAACACCTTCAGAGTTAGGTCCAAGATGTGGTACAATCCATTCATCTTCTTTGATCCAGAAAAGAATAACAGGTTGAAGCAAGCATATTTGGAGAAAGGCCTTTTTGATGGGATTTTCAGCCTTGTTTCTTATTGACAGAGGATTAGATAATTGATTATGAGTTGATTACTGACCTTCATCCAGCTTTGAAGCAAACTAAAATGATGTTTCAGTTACATTTTCAGTTACATTTTTTACATGTTTTTATGTAAAATAAGATAATATGCCATGGCTTCTGCTTTGTGTATTTTGATTCTTTTAAAACAGAGGAAGTCAGAAATGTTGAAACATCACCAGAAATTCTGTTCAGCATGAATCCTTACCCAGCAGAACTGCTGTGCTAACAATGATGTGTCCGAGCACATTTATATGGTCCTCAGGAAGAAATGTACCTCACCCAAAGCCTGACAGCAAGAAAATACCCTTTGTCTTCAGGGAGCTTCGGATTAGGACTCAAATGATTAGTGACCCAGGGCAAAAACAGCAAGCTATTTAATACCACTTCTCTGGGCACTCAAATTATCATATTAAAATCCATTTTATCATTGGCAAAGTCAATCAGGTTATAAATGCAAACAGATGTTTTAATGTGTCTCTGGCATTTGGCTTCAGGCAGAGTAAATTGAACACTTTCAGTTTCATACAGTTTAGTTTCTGTGAGGTTAAAGTAAACCAAATGATTTCTCCCACAGCATTTTTGCTCGCTGTCACCACGCTGATGTTTACTTTGTCACACATGATAAAAGCCTGGCTGGCCCGGTGACACCAAACCTGGGTCGATTGGAAAAATAAGGAAAAGGGGGAGGAGGGAGGAGATTCACTCCAAACTCACTGCCTGTGCAAACTGAGCTTTTTAAGATTTGCCCACCCATAAACCAAGACACATGATTCTGTTATCCTTGGAGCCTGGCTGTCAAAAACACAGTCAGTGTGTCCTGTGGCATTGGGCTGCTTCCACTGGCTACGATAACAGTGTTGTGCTAAGTCATTTCCAAATGCACTTTGATATACTATACACATGAGCTAATGCACACATGTATTTATGCACTGCATGCTCTGGAATGAAAAGGACAGGAGGCAGTGTGGGAAAAACAGGCTGAAGTGGGGGGGAAAAAAAAAAGAAAAAAAGAAAAAAGAAAAAAGCAGTGGGGACTCTATGATTCCCATAACTCAAGGGAGCATATTGTTCAGCTGAGGCACAGGCCAGTGCCTCGCAGGCCCTATCACTGGCTGACAGAATTAGACTCTGATTCATGCTCTGCAGCTCGTGTAATGCCAGCCAGGGACGAGAGCCTTCCATGGGAACATTTCAGCCAGTCCCCTCCTTATCAGCTCCAGAACAGCTGCCAGACTCTAAGGTCGCTTGATAGAGAATTTAATTCTTAAGATTGCACATTAATTTCTAAATTCTTTCTTATCCATGTGCTGTGATTTGAGACTGCATTCAATGCAGCCCAGCACAGGGCAAGCCTTTCCCATCCACACCCCTCCTTCCTGTCTGCAAACTTCCTTCCTATAGATTTACCCAGACATCTTTGAGCTAAATTAACACCCTGTGCACTTCTTTGACCAAGCACTAGCAGATAGGAAACCTGATTTTGACCTCTCACTGGCTACCAGGCAGAGACATTTTAAAATACCCTGTATGTGTAATAGATTTCATTTATTCATCTGCCTTTACTGAGAATTAAAGGGATATTTATTTTCACCCAGCAGCTAACCACTGCAGTAGATCTTTAAAATAATGATTTGCCACCCTATCAATTCATTCTCAGGCAGTGCTCACTAATGGCTGCAAAATGGTTTCAAATCCCTTGACATATTTTGCAATTTTTGAACAAATATTACCCTGGTTTATAATCCTCTGCTCTTTCATATTCATATATTTTTAAATTACTCTTTACTACAGTCAAGAGCACTGCAGAATAAAAGCATGAAAACAAGAAAGCAGTGATTGAAACTTTTGGCAAGTTAGAGTGGAATTGAGTTACAGTGGAAAAATTCAGTATTTGAGTTCAATATGACCAGGTCTCCTGGTCTGCTTAGAACAGTTCCAGGTTCCACAATTGTTTCCTGGAAGGGTGTAGGCTGTGCATGTAGTAAAATGAGCTCTGTGTGTGAGAGAGAACCAGAATCCTCCCCTTTCCTTGATAAATTGGCCTCCTTGGTGTGAAGTTACCAATGGAAAAGGGCCTCCCTCTCCAGAAGGGTAGGGAACAGTGTGGGTATTGCCATTTCTCTGCTTTCCAGACTGTCTAGTTATGGGCAATCCAACAGATTAAGTCAAGCAGACAGATCAAATTAATTTATTCAGAATCTTTAATTCTGAAACCAAAATAACAGCTCTGCTCCAAATCACTGCAACTGAAACCAAGCCCTAAATAAATAGACAATTACAGGAAGCCAGACTGGACCAGGGATGTGTCTGCCATGATCACATCACAACCAACACAAGCCCTTCAGAGGAAGGTGCAAGATATTCCAGAGGAGACAAACAGTGAAAAAATGCTGTGAGGGAGCCACATTCTGCCCTATGCTGCCCCAAAAACCATTTGGCTTCTATCCTGACTTTATAAACATGATTTTCTTTCACTCCTGGTCTTTAGATTGTGGACAATCTCATTAGCCTTAGAAATTGAATCCTACCAAATTTCAGGCCCCATAAGTATTAGGGGGACAAGAGCCACGAATTGATTATGCATTGTACAAAAATGTCTTTTTTGCTGCCTTCCACCACTATTGCCTCCCTCCCACCTCCTCATCCTCTGCAACCTGACCCTCACCTCACATATTGATGTTAATAGCTGTTCCCTCTCCTTCTGCCATTTCAACAAGAATAATGGAAGACAACCAACAGCCAGTCAAGGGTAACGTAGAGCAAACTGATCAAGGTCAATGTTAAAAAAAAAATTAATTTTGTGCAATTTTATCCTGCACTTACCAATAACAAATTCCAGACCCTGGTTATAAAGAGTGTCCTGGAAATGTAACGTAAGCTTGGGAGGAAAGACCTGTGTGCCCACATTTCAGTCAAAAGGCCTCAAATAATTGCTTGGATGGAAACACCCATTCTGAGGGAATAATGAGGTGGAAGTAGGCTGATGCTGATATGCACAGACTTCCCTTCTGTGTATCAGCTATGTGCCAGTCCCCAGAGCTCATAGTCATAATTCCAAAGAACAGCAAGTGGTGATACTGCTGTCCAATCTTCTCCCTGGGAGAGAAAAGGGTTTTGATGACTCAAAAATTTACTGTGGAAACATGATCTACCTGTTGATGTCCTGGCTGGCCTTCAGCATTACCCCACGATGTAGACTATTCTTGTTACCTCCCAGCCCCAGATGGACTCACTTTTAGTGAGGAGTTTTTGCCTGGTTTTCATTTGTTTTCTGTCAGTGAAGCCTAAGGAATAGCTTAGGCTCTCAATACCAAAGCCCACTCTCATTTTATTACAGAAGATTGATGAATGTTAAGTCCAAAATCTGTTTTAAACACGGACTATTGCACTTAGGAAGAATGACTTACATCTGTATCTTGCAATGCTTTCCATTCCCCTAAGAAAGTTGTGCATTTTAATTACTTGCTTACTGCTATTTCTGTAGCAACAACAGTTTATGCTCTTAAATCCATTTTAACAGTTTTGATGCTATTAGCAGCAGCAGAGCTAAATGTGCTGAGGAAAGGTTGTGTCACATCAGAAACTGGTTTTGAAGCTGGATCCCTCAGGCCACCACTCTTTGGGTTTTTTTCTTTACAGTTAGCAAGACATGGAAAGATTTTTTTATTATTGTTACTAATTTTCCTTCTTTTTTTTTTTTTAATTTGACTTCACTTAGTTATTTGAACCTTATAGGCAAATAATTAAATAGAAGTTAACCAGCTCTCAAAGACTTCTTTTTGCAGCAAGACAGACAAATAAGACCACAATAGAAAAATAACTTTTTTTCTAACTTTCAGGTGGTTACCACAGACCTGATTCCCATTTATATTTTACATCACTGCTAAATAAAGGGAAAATAAAAGAAACATATTTACAATTGCATTCACATTAAGGAGCCTGATTCCACTCTCCCATGGATGGAATCATGTAGATGATCCCTCCAGTGAGAGCAGGGGCATAAGGCTGTGCAGGAGTTGGTGTGAGGAGGTTTCACCATACTATTACTACCAGTTGCTATGACAATATTACAAAATATCTGGAAGCATCAAAGGACAGTCACAGAAGGGGATGTAGGAATGGATGCTGATGGACATGTAAACCTGAAGAGCTAAAGCAAGACTGGGGGAGAATTTATCCCAAAACACATGCACATTTTGTGGAAAATGTATCATTTTACACATTCTCTATTGCTCCAGTAATCTACAAAGCTGAAGATTACTCTGAGTCATAGATGGACACTTGGAGCCAGGATCTGATCTTGGAGAACACTGTGCGTTCACTTGGTTGCAGAATAACCAAGCTTCATGTTTGCATTAGTCTAGATAAAACAGTGACCTATCAAACATGATTCACTAGGAAAATTGGCTTTGTTGGACTCGTTCTGTTTCCTTTTCCTCTACATCTGCAGTACCAGCATAACTCACTATTCCTGCAGCTTGCCAATGAGGGCTTTTTTTGCACAGAATGGGTCAGTTTGAAAGGAATTACAGGGTGGGTCATTTGGTCCCAGCTCCCTGCTTAAGCTGGGTCATGCCAGGGCACATGGCACAGGATTGTGTCCAGATGGTTCAGGAATATCTCCAAACTCCACACCCTCTCTGGGTGATCTGTTCCCATGTTCAGTCTCTGCACAGTGAAGAAGTTCTTCCTCATGTTCAGGTGGAATTTCCTGTGCCTCAGTTTCTGCCCATTGCCTCTTGTCCTATTGCTCAGCACCACAGAGCAGAGCCTGGATCCATGCTCTGACACCTCCCTTAAGATACTGACAGGAATTGATGAGATCCCCTCTCAGCTGTCTGTTTCTTTCAGGTTATCCTCTTGGCTCTTCCAATCGTACAGCCAGAGTCATCCCAACGAGGATCTTTTGGCAACTGTAGTACACAAAAGCCACAGATCCCACATTTCTGCCTAACACAAACTGCAGAAACATCCTGTGATGCACAGGGTCATGCTGGTATGGATCTCTGAAATCCGTGCTGGTTCCCAGGACTTGGTGCTGTAAGAATGCTGAGAGTTTTTCTTTCCACAAATAGATGCTTCAGGCATATTTGCTTAAACCCTTGAGGTTGACAATCAGCAATACTTCTTCCCAGCCCAGCAACTGCTTGGGAACTGCCAAGTATTACAAGCAGAGAGTCCATGAACCATCTCCCAAAGATCATACATGCTGCTACAAGAAGTGGGGATTGAATGTCCCATAGCAAGCTGTCTGCTGCTGATCTTTCCCAATTAACAGTTGCGTAATGTGGGGGGAATTAGGGTCTAAATATCTTGGCACAACTCTGTTTGGGAAAACCCTAGTGCTTGGCTCTTACAGAGTTGTAAAACGTTTCCTGGCAATTAGAGGAAGAAGAGTATAAAAAAGTAATGGGGTTAGTCCAGCTATAAAAAAGGCTTGTATCACATGTATTTTGCAAGGATGGAGATATTAGGGGACTGTCACTTCTCCTTCCCAAGAAAAGACAGTGAGTTCCATTTAAAAGGGTAGATCTCTAAAATAATTTCTCTATTTTGGATTATCCTGAGGGGTTTAGCCTCGAAAGAACTTCTTCCCAGCGGAAGCGTGACAGAAAGGGGATTTCTATGATCTTGTCATGTCCTTCAAGCAGCTCTTCAGGCCAACAAACAAATATGGCAACCTGCCATTGTGAGTGAAGCCAAGGAACAAATGGCTGTTTTATATACATACATACATATATATATATATATATATATTTGTTGTTGTTGTTGTTGTCAGATGTCATGACACAAAAATTCATGAGAAAATATCTTGCAATTCCCAGGAAGCCTAAGAGGGGGAAGCCTCTTTATTATTAAAAAGACATCTAGACTCCAAAACCTGCCCTAGGATATAAGGGAGCACTCCAAGCAAAGAGGGGGGGGAAAATACCCAACAACTTCCTAGGAAATTTGAAAAGGCATCACAACATTTCATGTTAAAACATTTAAAATGGGGAGGGGAGGAAACAAGCGTTATCCCTTTCTGTCTTTCTTAACACAATGTGTAATTACACAACATATATTTAGGCAACTTATATTTAGCCTCTGGGCTCCACCAGAAATGATTACAGCAATGAACTTAATAAGATTCATAGCTGTCCCCAAAGAAAGGGCCATGTCCTCCAGGGCAGAAGAGGGACAATTTGTTTAGCAGAAACAAAGATGGAAAGTTCCTGCAAGACTCATTCAGTTCACCCTGCTCAGTGACCAGCCTTGTGCAGCTGAGTTAGAACAGTCCAAAAAAAAAAAAAAGCCTCTCCCAATTATTGCACACCAATATAACCACCAGCATTTTGCTGTCTTCTGGTACCTCTTTTAGAAGTTCTGTTAGTCAGAAATATCCTAAGGAAAGGCAAATCCCTGCTTTTGTCCAAGATGGGTAAGGATGGGGAAAAAATGGCTCAGAATCCAAAGCCATAACCTGCAGTCAGATCACTGTCAAAGACCAGCAGGAAGTTATCCCATGTGGGCTCACAGAGGTATTTCCAGGAATGCCAAACTGTCCTCTATGTTGACTCTGCAGAAGGTTAGAAGCTGGGTACATTTGGCCATAAAACTCCAGATAAAGTGCTTGAAAAGTAACTTTAGAGTCACATTAGTGGAGACAGAGAAATTGAAACAGAAGTTTGAGTGCTCCTCCATCCAAAAATCTTATTGCTTCTTTTATGGATCAGGAGAGATTGTACAAAGTCTAGCATTGCCCAAGTTTCTTCTGCAATGTGTACGTCCTCCAAGGGAGAAAAGTTGGGTGTTTTTAGGTAATGTTATTAGGAAGTAATTTGTACTTAGCCATCTCTTCAGCTGAATTTTGTAGGAAACATGGAGTTCTATCATCGTTAGCATTTTGGATTAGAATATACCTCTTGCTCTCAGCTTCTACTGACACTAATTTCCAATCCACTCTTTATTCATTAAACACATTACAAATGATAGACCTATTATTCAAGAAGGACTCGTACATGTGTGAAAAAAATCTGGACATCTATGAGACACTGCAACTGCATTTGTGTCTATCAATGTTAAATATCTACCATCACTCCAGGGAATCCCTCAAGGCAGTGTAAAATTTAAGACTTAGTCTTTGAATACAGCTAAGTTTTTGTGATAAGAGCCTCACTTCAGGACAAAGCTGCTGGTGAATTTTAAGAGATTGAGAATTCATCTACACATCTACGAGCCACAGAATGTGAATGTGTTGATAAATCATGTTGATAATCACTGATCACACTTGAGAGTATTGCCACTGGACAGGAGATAAAATTTCTCAAAATATACACATATCTGAATCCTGGTTATGTTACTTAAAAAGAGGTTGAATCTCTTTCAATTTTTAATCATATGTCAGCTCTCTCATTATCTCAGAGCCATTTCTACCTTGACAAAGGAGGTGCTGATTGCTCCCAGTCACCCTTCATTCTTATTTCAAATTGGTTGGGATTATGGATCAATATTTTGAAGTTCGGAGCTTTCTGATTTTAAAGCTTTTTTTTCTGTCCTGCTTTTTGTCACCATCCTATTATGTAGCACAAAACACACCTAACAATGATTTATTAAATTTGATGTTAGATTCACATGAAAAGCTCCCAGTTTGTACTTTTTTATAAAAACAAACTCAAGAGATCCCTTTTAGAGGAATTGCATTAGTACATTTCAAGACTGGAGTGGATTTTCCTTTAAATAAGTATTTCCTAATTCTTCAGCTCCATATGGAAATCACTAGGTGAAATGCTATGGCCTGTAGGTCTGGCACCAGAACCATAATGGTCCTTTCTGACCTCAGAATCTATCCAAATGCTTGACTTACAGTGCATCAGCATGAAAAGGAGCTCATTTTTTTCCACATTATTTTTATAGCTTTACTCAGGCATTTGTGAGCAGAATGTAAAGCAGGTCCCACACGTTATGGATTTTGAAACCACTGCATTCACATGTAAGAAACAGATGGAGAATTACATTGCCAAGACCTCACCCCCTTTGCAGGGAACTGATGGGAACAACAGTATAAAAAGTCTCCAGATTTAATTGAAGAATTAAAGATTTTTGTGATGTATTTTGTAATTAAGTGATGGAAAGCTGATTTTTTTGGCCATTGCTGCAGTAATGAGATCTTGCCACAGAAGCCATCCTGAAGTGCTTTCTAGCCACAAAGGATGTGAAAACATAGAGAAAATATCTACCAGGTAAGGGAGGTTATACTTTTTGTTGATGTTGCATCAAGCAAACACTATTGCAGGTATTTGGTTAATTCAGAACATGTTTAATTTGCCTATTACAGAAACTTGTCCTGTCTCATTACGTCCTAAGGTCCCCCTGCACAGAGGTTGTTTCCACTGCCTCCATCTGCCTCTCCTTTATCAGACATCATCCTCTGCCCATGGACCATCTCTGTGTGGTGTTGAGTGTCACTGAGCCAAGCCACATCCCAATGGTGAGGAGGAATAAAGTCATAAAAGCCAACATTTTTTGCTAACAGTTAATACTGCCTCATTGTGGCTATAGCTCTTCACCTAAGTTATGATGACACTCTGTTTTCACCACCAAATTTTCTTGCACACAGGTCCTCCTCAGCATAGAGCTGGCAGATTTGGGAGCATTTAAAGCTCTTGCATATTTGTACAAGACACCATGCTGCTCGGAGAGCCATCCCACCTACACTACTTTAAAACACCCTAAAAAGGATCCTGTAGTTTGCCTTAGACCCTGAAATGGATCTTCCTTTTCCTTTCACATTGGAAAACCCTCACAGCTGGTATTTCCTTTGTATCCTTCACCCTTTACTCTGCATGACCCATGCCAAAGCTTGTGTTCTGTCAATGGTGGTTTTTTTCCTCTAGGTTTGCAAAATGGAAAATGTGCCAGAGGTAAGTCCAACAGAACATCAGGATTCACTTAACTGCTGTTGCAAAATTCATCTGAATTCTACCAACTGAAGCATTGAAAAGAGTTTGCTAAAGAGACCTTTCTCCAACAGCAGCAAAATCTTAGGACCTAAACCTGTGCCTACCAAGGATGTTTTGTTACCATCACACAGGGAATTTGGGCTGCACCAACAGGCCTGATTTAAGGCTCAGTCAAAAAAATAGCTTCCAAATTAGTTCCAAGTTATCCATCATCCTGACACCCCTATACAAACACCATGAGAGCCGTTAAGGAAGTTGGTGGAAATAAAATCTGGAAGTGGGTTGAACAACTTACAGTATGGAGTTCAGAGCAATAAGTATGGCAAACAGGCTACAGACAGCAAGCTAAAGGCTTTGCTATTTTCCTTACATCAGATGTAATCATCATCAGCTTTTTCCTAGTAGCCATCAAATGTGCTCAAAACACCTCCTTCAGTACCCAGAGGGAACATGAATTAACTTGGGTAGAAGGTCAGATCTATGAAAACAAAAAAAAAAGCATTAAGTACTCAGACTTGAAGAAAAGGATGCATCCTTTAGAATGTTCTAAGTAGAACAATCCAAATATTTCAGTATTAGTGCCAAAAGAATCTGAATCAAAATCACACCCATATAAGTATTCAAGCTCACATGTTTAGATCTCTGTCCAAAAACCAGAATCAAATATTCTCTATTATTTTTCTGTCTGGCTTTAGAAAGACTTTCTGGAAATGTCAAAGCAATCTGTTTTACACTTGAGATAAGAAAAAACAATTAGAAAACATGCAGAACAATGTTTCAGGCCCTATTTGGACTGCTTCACTATAATGGAAACACTATCAAAGGTTTGATCCAAATTTACCACAAGGTAAGGCATGGCTGAGGCAGCCACTCAAATAAAGAAACAAGTCAGCCTAATATATAATCCTTGCAATAAAAGAAGTTGATGTGTCATGCAAGTGCCACGCTGCTTTATGTTGGTCTCCTTGTTACCTGCACAAGAATGTCAAACACCAGGAGGAAAATGGGTTTGGGGCTCATGGGCTGATCCCTTCACAGCTGCAGGATGGGATTAAAAATGCATAAACCAACTCATACACTGAGTCTTAATTCCACACATCCACCCTCTGCTCAAACCTGAAGTTTGAACCTTCCTTTTAAGGCAGGAATGGTGCTGAGCTGCCACAAGGATGACGATGGCCACAGATGGCAAATGATTACAGCAGTGATAATGAAAATATTTGCCATTAGCATGGAACAATTTGACACAGTCTCAGTATTTAGAAAGCCACATCCTGCTATTTGCATCCTTGGGCTCTTTGGCTGAGATGCAGGATTTGATGGGTGGGGCAGGATCAGTCAAATGCCGTGTTTACCAGGATGGGGAACTCTACAGTGAGAAATAGGGACTCAGAGCACTACACAGTAATGGTAGACAGAACAACTTAGAGTCTGAGAAGGGCTCAAAAAACTTCCAACAAATAATGGACACAGATAGATAAGAGGTAAAATTCCAAACAGAGTATTTGAGTATTTAAGTTGCTAGTTCCACCTAGAAGTCTCCTGTGAGAGTTAGAGGGCAAATATCCTGAAAGAAGATAAACAAAAGTGTTTGAAAATGTTTAGCTACACCCCAAACTTGCATAAAGTGAAGACAGGCAGCCTTAAGAGTCCAGCTTTCCTGATACGAAAGAGAAAAGCTGCTAAGTATTTCAAGTGTATCTTGGACCTGATTTAACTTGCAAAGAAAAAAGGTTAATCCTCACAACTTCCTAGTAGTGAACATAATAAAGGAAATAAGTGGTGAATTTAGCAAGCTGGAGTTTCTGTATCCTTCGCTCTAGACATCAAAGAACTTGACCACGTTGCGTCAAGTAAAAGAAACAGGAAGGGAGAGATCACACAGCTTGAGTTCCTTGGCTCCAGTAAGGCCAAGGCACTGCTGCTGAGGAGGATGGAAATCCTATATTCTTCCTCTGGGGCAGGAAGTACCTGTAAACATCTCAGAAATATTCTGCTTTAGCATACTGTAAACAAGAATACATCATATCCACTGCTCCAGACCATGTAGGGAAAAGAATTGGACAACCTTGGATTCAACCTAGAAGAGGAGAAGGCAGGGGAACTGAGTCATAGCTTAAAAAAAAACAAGATTAAAAAGAACTTTCGGGACTGGACAGGAACTGAGGTTTTAAGTGGGGCAATTCCTAAGGAAGGAAGGACACCTACTACCTATTCCAATAATATTTTGCATTTATGTAACTGCAGTGGCTGCCATCCAAGGACCTGAAAATACTAAGGGCTTCCAGTTAACCAGATTTCAGATTCCAGGGAGATTATAAAGCATTAGTCTTCATTTTTGCCACATGTCAAAACAGCTAGCCAAGAACCAGTTCTACACTTCCAGGCAACTAAAGATGCCCAGTTAGTATAAAAGGTCTTTTTCAAACAAAAATCAGCTGCTGTGCAGCAGAGCACATCTAGGTGATATTCCCACACATGCCTTTCCAAATGGATATTATGTGTATGGACTGACCATATGGACTTTCTATGACAACATTTCTCATGTGTTTCACATAAAACACATATGGCTACCCTGAAGACCATGTTCAGAAATTTATGTCTCAACTCCATTTATTGAGACCCATTTGTTGCCTTTTTTCTGAAGCAAGATCCTGGAAAGCAGACAGCAACTAAAATCACGATTCCCTGTTCCTCAGTTCAGCTACTGTTCTAAGAGTGGATGTCATTTATTGTAGAATTAAATCTGGATTTTATTTTAGATAGACTATCCAATCAAAGGACCGGAGCTGTCTTGGTGTTGGCCACCACTTGTATGAGAGGGACTCAATGAATCTAAAGCCTGGCACTGACTACAACGAAGTGGATAACAGGAGAAGTGGAATAATTCAGGGCAAACTTCCAAAAGTCTAGTCGTCTGGCAGAACTTTGTACCCTTAAAGCAGAATATTCAGTGTAATACCTGTGCCCAAAATGGCTTTGGGAAGTTAATTCAATCTTCTTCAATTTCCACTTGTGTGAGACAAGAATTATTCCTGGTCTGAGGAGCAGGATGTGATTTAATGATTGATTGAACATCTCTCTTATGAATTTCCAGTGGCATTTTAGTTCCTGTACCTTTATTTGTTCTAAAGCAGACACACATATAGGCACACTACTTCTCTTTGTGCACTTGCTAGAAAAAACTGCCCACATCATAGCATGTTTCTAACTTGTAAAGGCTGGAATATAAACTGAGATTATTTCCAACTCTACAGAGCAGCATGCCAAGTATAAAGCTCAAAGATCTTAACAACATGGAGTCAGGAGAGCTGAGTTGTATGGATTACAGGAAAGTAGGAAGAGGAGTTTGGTGGCAGTGATATTTTAGGGGTGAACCAGCTAACTGTGAGACAAGATTGATGCATTCCCATGAGGATCTAGAGGCAGAGCAGTACAAAGTAGTGGTCACAGCAGCCTGGAGCATAAAGGTTACAGGACAAACTCCAGGTATCATTTGAATCAAGATAATTCTTCTTTCCTAAATCTATGAATGTATAATGGAACTGACAAATATAAATATTCAAATAAAAATGTCCATGTCTGTGGAAATCCCTCTGTGGAAATCCCTCTGTCCAAAGAGGTATCACTGCTCAGTAACAAGTTTTAGGTCAGGCTTCAGCAGAATAAAAGTCTTTTGTAAAAACAGTGATATTCTTTAGTGAAAGAGAGAGGAAAGAACCAGTGTTGATGCCAGCAGACCAAGAGAGCCATTTCCTTTATTGAATGGCGTTCTGTGGAAGGAGGAAATACAGTGCTATTATTACTCTAATAATTAAATATCTCTGTGCTTCTGTGGAAAAGCAGGAATCCCTGTAATGCATCCCAAAAAACAAGTGCCTGAAAACCATTAATGGAAATCCTCAGGAAACCTAAAGCCAGAGCAATGCACTTGAAATGTTACACCAAAAAGCCGCACGAGGCCTCCAAACATGTCAACTGTAGGTTCAGTAGAGATGTGAAAAACTTTGTTTTTTATTCCAAGAGTTGTTTACAAGTATTTGAAGAGGGCTCAGATAGGAAATCTGGATTAATTAAAGATATCTTTCCTACAAAACACTCCAAAGTCCCAGCACCTGAAGGCATGTAGAAATATCCGCTCCAATTACTCGTGGCGTGCAGTGGGCTGACCTGGTGTGAGTTTTTTTTCTCCCCACTGGCTGAGGGAAGTCTGGTCTTCCCTTATTGCTGCAGTGGTGGGACTGTGGAAAGCCAGTGGAGCTCCACCAGCATCTGCTTTAGCTGGCACCAGTGCCATGGAGCAGAGACCAGAGGGACAACAGGACACAGGTCACAGTCCCTCTTGCCCCCAACTATGCCAACAGATGGCACCAGCACTGATTTTGGATGTCCATGAGAAGATGGGGAAAACTCAAGCAAAATCCTGACCTAAATTGAACTGAATTCAAGAGCAGATTTTGGCAATCTAGCCTATTTCAGCTCCTGCTCCCTTTCCATAACCCACATGACACCAAGTGTACCAATGGGACAATGAACTGCAGTCCTTAGGAAAAAAAAAAACCAAGTCTACATTTAATCATAGACACATGACATGTTAATGGATAACTGCAGATTAATTGAAACCATTGCTGCAACAAACTAGGAGCTTAGAAGGCAATATCATAGAAATGGTTTAGAGCTACTTGTGCTGATTAGGCTTCAAAGATCTTAAGCGATGTTGCATATATTGAATATTCTGTTCTTTGGATAAATTGCTTGATGGGCACTTTAGAAAAGTTAGATGAGCTCAGCAGACAGAAAATTGGCATGGAGACCATGCCAATATAGATCTGCCACTGTTTGGAACATAAAGGAATAAAACCTCTGTTTGTAATCTGCTGCATGAGAACAAAGCAAATAATATCTCTAAATTAGAAAACAGATTAAAAACACCAAGTTTTTTCATGTTGTTATATGTCTCTGATGTAGCATGTCTGCATCAAATGACCTATAAAATTTAATGTGAGGGAGAATCTTTCCCAAAAAATTAGCTGCACAAGCAGATGAAGCTTAGCATGAGGAGGAAAGGAAAACAAACAACTTTCAAAGTTGGGTATTTTATTACATATTTAGCTGGCTATATATTAAAATAATCATATGAAAGAAGAATAATGTTCCTGTTTACAGTCATATGTTCTTTATAACTCAGCTATGTCAGACAAATCCTCTACCATGTCTGTTATGTCAGACAAATCATCGCGGGTCTGTGCCTGCCCAATGGATGTGCATCAACATGGTCCCACAAAGTTCCCTGCCAAATCTCTGGGTGCCTGTACCCAGACCTACAGGGAAACATTTAGAGAGCTCTCTTTTCACATCCCTGTGGCTGATGTGGATCATCAGGGAAGCAGCAGCGTGGTCCATGTGTGCCCTTACAAAGAGCACCCTGAACTCCTTTCTTGGTGTTGTGTTTGCTGAGCACTCACACATGGCTTGAGGGGAAAGCTGCCACCTAACCCTAAAATATTCAACATAAGATCCACCTACAAACCAATTTCACCAAAAGTACTGAGAAACAACCTTGAGAATACTGCTAGAAATCCATAAATCCCACTATGCTCTGTAAAGGAGATGCAATCTCTCAGGAGACACTGGGTTTGCCATTGAAGTGCTAAATTTTCATGAGAATTTATGATCATTCTTATTTTGAATGAATTTTAGGCAAAGTTGTCAGAAAGAAGAACAGGACCTTCCTGGATATAATTTTATGGGTAAGCCACTCCTCTCCTCTCATGATAACTGTTAATAAAAGCCTGACTTATTTGAAAAGGCTTGAAACAGAAGATTGAGGAAGATGTTCAGGCCCTACCTCTCCATCATTGAGGAAAAAGGGATGAAATATCAAAAAAAGGGTGGGAGAGGGATTTGTCTCCCTGCCAATGCATTTTGGCAGCTCCATCAAGTTGGGATGCCCATATAGCTGCTCTTTAGTTAATCCACTTGCCATCCAGCCCAAACTGCCTTAGGAGTGTCTGGGAGTTAGCAGCATTTGCAATTGTTACTAAGCTCCTTAGAAAAACTAAACTTTCATGAGACAGAAAATTGGGCTTCAAGCTGATATTTTTATTCTTTCTTTTGCTGTGCATTGCAGAAAGAGATTGATTGTATCCCAAAGAAATCATTAATCTTTTGTTTAAAAGTGTTTGCTATTGCTATGTTTCTCTTTTTCGCTTCAAGTGTTTTTTCCCCCAACTTTTACAGGTTTTGGCACTTCTCACCTGAAAATGCATTTGCTTGCTGCAAACTGAAGAAACAGCCATGAGTTTTGACTTTCCAATTAAAATTGTCCTTTAATTTGCTATTTTACCTTCTAATGCAGATACTAAAATATTTCCTGAGCAGCTCAGCAATAATGAAGCGGTCTTTTAATTCTGTGCACGGCAAATGGAAACCACCCTTACAAAAATCAAATTACAGTTCAAAGCCAGGCTACACTAAAGAAAACTTGTGCTGCAAGCTGGAAGGAGCACCATACACTAACAAGCTAGATTTATACATGAAATTACCAACTCTGGATACAAATATTGGTGTTAAATTCCAAAGAATGGCTTTTCAGGGGCACATGTGCCTGTGCCAGCCACGGGTAGTTCAGCTGCATCACTCACCTGGTGCCTCTGAAAGAGCATTTAAAGATCCATATCTACACAGGACATTCCCAGAGGGTGCAGAGAATTTCTTACTGTAAGTAAATTAATTGAAGCCATTGGGATTGCTCAAGTGAATAATGACTATAGGGACTACAATCCACAGGACTGCCAGGAGGCAATTGCAAAAACTGAACAGAAGGCTCCAGCCTTTTCTAGCAAAAAATTGAACCTCCTGACTTGATGGTAAATCCTGGAGGCTTTGTAAAATGAGTGAATAGCTACTAAGAAAACACATCAAGAGGAAAATTAATATTAGCTGACTCACCTGAGACTCTTGGGATGTTTTGGGTCAGAAGGGACCTTAAAGCTCATCTCATTCCATCCCACCTGCCCTGGGCACTAGACCATGTTGCTCAATGCCCCATCCAACCTGGCCTTGAGCACATCCAAGGATAAACTCCATATTAAAATCCCATATTAGTTCATACAAATTGAATTGGATTTGTTGTAGAAATGTTATGGACAGTGTCAGCTTTACACCATTACAGGAAAAGCATGTCTCCTGCATGTTTTTTTATTCCAAAACCCTTTACAGTGACCTAAGATGTTGGATCTACAGCTCAATTTTTTCCCCTGTGTTAAGTCCAAGAAGATATTGATATTCCTATGTATTCATTTGTTCCCATGGGATACTGATATCTGATCTCTTTGGATATTCCAATTTGCAGTCCAAAACCACAAAAATAGTTTGGCAGCTGAAATTAATGACTGTTTCTGATTTGGCAAGGTACTTTAAAACATGCTTACCTTCAAGGGCATGAGTCCCTCATTAATGTAATCTTTATTCATTTCATGAAATGAAGCAACTGCTAGCCTGGCACTTATGTGCTTTTGTGTAATATTTTGAAACACATATTCAGTAAATAATTGGACTTTTTTTCATAAGTTGTGCAAAGCTGGCCTGAAGCTCTGCCTGTTCACTCTGTAAAAGGTTTGTGTAGTCATTTCCACTAATTCTTAAATTTATACCAGTGTGAAGTGACGCACACAGCTCTGGTAAATCTAAAAATATATTGCCTGTTTTCATACAACCTGCAAGACTGTAACAGTTAAAAACTCCTGCAGAAAACTAATCAGATATAGTTCAACCTAAATCTCAGAGTCCACAAGAGCAACTCTGGTCTTGATACCATCTTGAAGTGAAGGAGGTCACACAAATCTTTCTGTAAGGCACTCCCTCATCACCTCCATGAAATGGATATGACAGTTTACAGTGTTGTAACCAAAGCTGGTAAACACGAGTTTGATGCCATGGAGATGTAATGGACTTGCACACAAACCAAAGTGCTGTCCCTCCATGCCATTTGTTTTCTCAATGAGGATAAAAGATACTGGGAGAAACAATGATTGTGAGAGCGTGCACAAAAATTCAACAAAGTGTGATGGAGTGTTTGTTTTAATTTAGAAGACTAATTTTGAGCAAAAGAGAATGGGTTATGTCAGTGTATGCTCTGTATGTGTGGTATTCAAATCATGCAGAAATCTGACTTGCAAGAAAGGCTACCATCTCTGAAATCCTTCACTACTGCATCCATATGCATCTCTAGGAAATTCTGTAGTCAGTCCAAATCCCAAGTGTTAAGAAGGAAAAGTTTCTAAGAAGTCAAAAGACCGGGGGGAAATCTCACATTTAATTTACACACTACGCACTGTTTGGTAAATAGCAGCTATTGTTTAGAATAGAATGCAGTCACCATTCATTATATTTTGACTCTACATTCTTCATCGGGAATTCAGGAAGTGGTTCAGACTAAAATATTCCCTTATGTTATTTGACCTGTAAAAACTTGGAGACAGGCCAGATTCTGCAGTCCTTAAACAGACAACACTCCCATTGACTGTGGGATTGGACCTTAAAGTTGACTGGGCTGTAGCCCTGTGCAGCTCAGCTCAGTGCAGTCACTTGGGGCATGGGGTGGTGGCCGTGACACGGTGAAAATGAAACCATTGGATTTGGTTGGAGCTGTTATCCATCTGTCTAGAGGAACAGTGGGAATTCCCTGCCACAGCCTGGCAAATGCCTCAGAAACAGAATTACATACAGAATTAAACACCTTATGGAGTTATTATTTCAATTATCATTCATTCCTGCTGCTTCTTCTGATAGAAAGGCATTATTGAGCTGAAGGTAATCCATAGCTTTTCAATGGATTCCTTGACAGTGCTCACTCAAAACAAGATTCTCAGAGTTGTGTTCACTCCTCTTTTCTTTTTTTAAAGCAGAAGTAGGTATACGAACACCCTGGGAGTCTGGGTTTCAGCATCTCCTATTTTGAAGCTGATTGTATTTTGAACTGATGCATTTGAAAATCAAGGTAAAGTCCCAGAATGAAGGATATAATTCTGTTTATAATTTCATTTGGCCATCAAGATTCCATTTCAAATTCTTGTTAAATTTAGGACCATAGAATGGTTTGGCTGGAAAGGGACCTTAAGGGTCATCTGGTTACAATCCGTGTGCCATGGGGAGGGACACTTTCCACTAAACTAAGCAATGGCTGCTCTCTGCCTGACCCAGCCAGGCCCTGAGCACTTCCAGGGATGGGGTAGCCTCAGATTGTCTGGACAACCTGTGCCAGTGCTTCACTCCCCTCAGAGTCAAGCTTTTCTTCCTAACATCTACTCTAAACCTGCTCTCAGGTTGTCCCATGTCCCAGGGCGTCCCTCTTGTCCTGTCACTCCAGTTCCTGAATGAAGAGTCCTTCTCCAGCTTCCTTATAGGACCCCTCCAGATACTGGAAGGCAACTATGAGCTCTCCACACAACCTTCTCTTCTCCAAAAGAAGGGAACTAAGTTTTAATCTCATCACAAGTCTTGAGGGAGGTGGGCAGAAGCATTTCCCAGGGATCATATTCCAGCTGTCATCACCCTATAGCTTATCCTGCTCTGAAAACACTTGGACACACAGAAAGGTTTAAAACCAAGTAGGATCATGCCATAACCTGCAAGGGAGCAATTCCTGTTGGCCACTCCTTCACACTCATCTCTGTTACTCTTACTAATGTTCTTGGTTAAGAGTGATGTTGAACTTCTCAGAAAACTACAAGACAGTCATCAAATGATTCTTTCACTAGGCATCCTGATCCTGCAGGCTTTTCCTCCTGAACATCCCAGCTCACATCAAAACATGGCTCATCCATGCTACACTGGAAAAGACACCTTCAGCAACGACCTGCACAGCATGCAATGTGTGTGCTGTAAACAGAATTAAAGCTCATTCTGTGTGTGCAAGAGGGAAGATAATTTATCATTATGGATTTCATTGTTAGGAAAGGGACTGGTGTTCCTAGAACAATTTGGAAAACACCCCTTTGAAGGTATGAACAAACAATTGAGTGTTTTGTTCAAATCAGTGCCTGATATTTTTAGGCTGCTGCACTTGATGTTTAGCATTTATCTTTAGAATTTAATCTATCAGATAGGAAATGCTTAGTTTGGCAGAGGCAGGAGGATTACTCAGTGTTAGCTCACTGGTAACTCAGTGGTAGCTCACATTTCCACAGGCTTTAAGACATTCTTCTTTTTTAGACTTCATATTTTTTTGATAGCAAGTTAATGCTTAAAGATTGCTTCAACATTCTTCTACACAATGGAACCAGGTGAGTCTTTGTGCAGCCTTTTTTCCTTGGCAGCTGCTCTCACTTGTGTGAGGAACACTCTTTGTTCCATGAGGACATTTGCCCTATAGCACCCTGTGACTCAGAGCACATTCCCTAATGAAAATTAAAAGGAAAATGGAGTTCTCTTCCATGGTATCAGTAGCAAAGTTTTGCAAGAGGCAGGTTTTATTCCCCCTCCCACACCCCCTTTTTTTTTTAATATTGAGATTTGAATGATCTTGTGGAATTCTGTAAATATTTTATTACATATTTTATAGGTGGAGTATTTTATATCTCGCAGTCTTTTTGGAAGTGCAGCCATTGAGTTCAGTTTCTCCTGCCCCATGGTTGAGCTGTAACTGCTTCCATCTGTCTAAACCTATGTGCAGTTCACTAATTGTTGACCCCTTAGGTAGGACTTGCTGTTTCTATAGCTTTATTGTTAATCATTAGATTCAGGAAAAATAAACCTCTTTTGACATTACCAATAAGGGGTTCCAAGAATGAAGAGAAAAATTCCTCCTGCTTTAATTGCTCTTAGCATTTTTAAAACACATTCCTCCAGCAATTTAGGAGAAAATGCTTATGGATAGGACTAGTTCAGAGAAATGTATATCTAAAGAATTTGCAGGAAAATTGGATTAAACTATCACTATTGCAAACAATTCTAAGAAAGATTAATTTTTCCTCAAAATAGTGCTGAAAAATTTGTCTGCAAACACTCTGTGCCAGCAAGTTTCAGTCACATTTATCTGCATAGATTTTTCCTGCTCATATGTTCAGAGAATAAGCCATAACCTTCAGTAACAAATTGTATTTTCTATCATCTTCCAATGACACCTTTCCAGGTTTTTTAAAAGGTCATGTAAAAACCATCTCTCTCTGATTCAAGTCTCATAGGGCAAAGAGAAGAAATTTGGTGAAAGTGGCCTATAGACTGTGTCACAACTATGAAAAGCTTCACAGAATTTATAAAACAAGGAATATTTTCTTTTAAAAAATTGTAGAGTACATGTGACTTGTTATTTTTCAAGATGTTTTTATAATGTTTTTATCACTGCATTGCTATATGTTGGATTTTTTTTTCCTCCCAAGATAAATAGCACACAATTCTCTCTGTTTTTTTACATTCATCACACACTACATCAAAATACATCTGTGCTCCAGAAAAACCTATGGACAACTAGGGATAAATATTTCCTTTTTAAAAATTAATTTTTCAAAATGTTTGTTTTGAGAATTCCCACTTTTCATCTCATTATTTAAGCCAAGAATTAAGATGAAAATAATGTTTTTCAGTAACTTAAATTAAAAATACTTGTTCTTCTTTTACTTTATAGCCTGAGCAATAATTCATATTTTGAAAACAAATTTGCAAAGCAAATAGTCCAAGAAAACAAAACTTACCATATGGAGAGATTCGGGGGGTTGTGAGTGTGGAGTATGTTGTTTATTCTGTTTCTTTTTCAGATTTTAGTTTTTTAAAAACTGAAAAGGAATGTTTCAGCAAGTAAAAAGAAATGATACTCACTCATTATCAGAATGTGCAAGAGTCCTAACCAAGGACCAAGACAATCATTGTTCAATGCCTGATTATCTTCCAGGAAGAGTCATTAATCCCAATTATGAAATAAGGATGTAAACAAAATAAACTTATTTATGTCTCTTTGCAGAAAGTTGAAACATCCATCATCCCTCAGTTACAGTCTGGCCCATCCCTGGAAGTGTTCCAGGCCAGGTTGGATGGAGCTCTGAGCAACCTGGAATAGTGGCAAGTGTCCCTGCCCACGGCAGGGAAGTTGGAATTAGATGATCCTTAAGGCTCCATCCAATCCAAACCATTTTGTGGTTTTATTATTTTCACCATGAATAAACAAGATAAAATATGGAAAGAGCAAACATGGTGCAGAAGTGTCCCACAAGCATGTCCCTTTTCCTTGGGAATGGTAGAGAGGTCAAATGGTACAAACCAAACACCAGACACAAGATGTAGAACATCATACCTCAAAGAGGGGGGAAAACCCAAAAAAAACCTTCCAAATACCAGCAAGGGATGAACTTGAAAATGAAAGATGTGACAATTTTCCCCATTCTTTCCCCAGGGTTACAGATATGCAGCGTTACAGCAAGAGAGGAGCTGGACTCCAGGGCAGAACCCAGCGGAAGCAAGCATTGGGTTCTGCCATATGTATTGTGGGTTAAACTAATCCAGAGAAGGAACTGAAGAGTATTCCTGACCTTGAGAACTTGTCTAGGAAGACTGAATTTGAAGAAAACCTCTGCAGACAAGATAGAGTTGGTTTCAGTTCAATTGGCATTTTGCTCTCTCTCATCAGGTTTATGCTCTGCACAGCAGCTGCATAGAAACCTGAGCTATGTAAGAATATATTAATTTTATCTTTATTAATTAATGTATAGGTGTGATCTGGCACTCATAGAAGGAATTGATAGCAAAATTCACCTTGATCTATGTTTTCAGTTCCCAACTATCCCCCTGCACATGATCAAATCAGAAGTATTCAACTACTGTATATGTGATTATGGTGTGAATCAGAGAATCAGCCTGGCTTTGACATGTAGGCAGAATATTACATATAAAGTGTGCACTCACAGACACACTCAGAGATCAAAATAACAGAGAAAAACCTTGTTCCTTCTAAAAAAATCCCTGCCACTCCTCTGTTCTGTAATTTCACCTAGGATTTTTATTACAATTGTAAATTGCTTATTGCTAAGAACCAGAGGAAGGTTCAGTGGAACTCCAGCTAGGTGTTTGATGTGCAACTCTTGGAGCTAATTTTAAATTTTCCATCTCTTCTGAGAATTTTTTTTTTCACTTGAAATATATCACCAGACTCATTAGGGACCTGGGAACAGAATTAAAGGGTAGTGACAGGTACAGCTGAGTATGTAACCGCAAATTAATTTCTTCATGTGAATTTCAATCATAATGTTTGCAAAGGGATTCATTTTCAATGGAAAAAATCTTTCTCATGAGAGAAAAATTCTGCTTCTATGAGATAATTACAGTTTTGGCCTTTGTCTTCTATGGAATTCCCTTTAAAGGCTGCTGATTACACCATGAAGAGCAGCAGCTGGTGAGTATCTTATTTGATTAACAATTCTAGCAAAATTTACATAAAAACTCAGCACACAGGAATACGACTTCCAGAAGATGGATGGAGCCCTGCCTGCTGTGTCTGTAGCGTGACTGATTTCAGTCAAAGTCCTTGCTCTGATGTGTCTGTATAGGGCCAACATTCCCAAATTGATTAAATGGATATTACTACTCAATTCTAAGTGTCTGCAGACAAAGTAATTAGAGATTCATTTGCATATTTGAATTGACTTAGTGTTCTTGTTAGGTGTTTTTCAGAGATATGTGGAGTTATGCTCCCTGTGCTTGCCACAGAAATTTATAAATTATGTTTGCAAGAGGATAGGGAAGCAAAATGCAAAGCCAAGATGACAATAAATATGGGGTGTTAATATTTCATGTGTGGTCTTCCAGCACGGAACAGCCACCTTGTAAATAAGACATTTTTTGTTGCAAGGTGTATGAAAAGACTTCAATGTTTTCATTACAGCAGTCTGAAGATCTGATTTATACTATAGGGAAGAGACTTTTGAAGCCACCTACATACAAATTCAAAGAAATGAAAAACGAAACAAGAGCCAAAGCCTTTAGTTTTCACCTGCAAGTGAAATTGGTTTTTGGTTCCTGCTTCAAATCTGACAAAGGTGAATAAACCCCTTCAGTTTTGCTCTGTTTCCCTGCTCAGCTCATCCTGCTGGAAAGTTGTGTGGTCCTGTTTCTCCTGCAGCAGTGTCTTACTCAGAGGAAGGTGAAAAATGCCATCCTGGCTGCTCCCACAGGCAGGCAGATCACAGGGATTCTATTCAAATCACTGGAGCTTTAGGATCAAACCTTCCAGGTGCCTTCTCAGGGACAGTGTGTTCCTTTCCTATCTGAAATATCATCTTCAACATATTTATATTTTTTCCCCATTTTACTTCACTTCATAGATTTCTGTGACGTTTGCTATGTTCTGTCCTTGGGTTTACCACAGACCCTGGCAACTTCACCATCTCTATCTTCCTTCTGTACTTAGAACTGGGACTCAATCTGCCAGGGCCTGCTGAACACAAAGAGTCCCTTCAAAAGGTTTTGTGTGAGGGCTGTTGTCACTGCACCACCAGCTCAAGGCTTGATCTTATCCCTCTGAATTGTACTGACAGCAGGATTGGGCCCCAGATGAGATAGTGTCTCTGACTCGAGTCAGACTGTGCTGTTAAAATTCCCACTACTAAAATGCAGCCTTTCTATTTCTTTGTACACAGTCCTCAGGACTTCTCAATACCATCAGGCAAGAAAATTCCAATGATGCCGGAGGGATCTTTACTTGTCTGAAGCAGAAAAGAATCCATGGGAATTCTCAGAAGCTTTTTATCTCTTGCTCCCTGCAATTATTTTCTAGGCTAGAAGCATAATTGAGGAGGAAAAAAGCAGATGACATCAGCTACAGAGTAGAAAAATATCAAGAAGAAATGACACACACTGTGGAACAGAAAGATACTTCAGTGCAGCAGGCACTAGCCCGGGATCAGAGAACAGCACTTGCTTCCAAGGTTGGACATAGATTTCCCATGCAGTCTTAAAGAAATCATATCTCTCTTGTAATTTTTCATTGCCCCATAGGAAGTCTCCAGGATAAAACTCAAGGCTCACTCAGAGGTGCTCACAGAGGACAGCAGTGAGGGCTCTATAAATACCCACAGAGTTACAAAGCAAAAAGCATGTGAAAGAACAATGTAGGAAAACGTAAGCAGTCAGGAATAATTACTCCTTTAGAAATAAAAGAAAGGACAGATTGCTTTGCCTGGAGATGTAGGGCCCACCTGCACTCTCCTTGGAAAGTCATTGCTATAGGAGAGTGCACTTCAACTATCAGGCTGTCACAAAACGCCCTCAGTTTTCCTTTCTTCTGAAGGGATGTATTAAAAACAAACATAACCCCCTTTTAAGTGCACTAGGAAAAACAGGTCAAGTGGGACCATGTGCACCTACAGTGGAGATTTCCCCACTCTCAGTTAAAGCCACCTGACAGCCTTAATTTAAGCAGAAAACCAAAAAGTAAATTATTTTCTTCCTTCCTTCCTTCCCCTCTGCCTCCAAAATCTGGATAAAACAAACTACTTCCTATCAGCAGCAGCTGATCTGGAAACCTGGAATGGCAAACTGCAGCCGAGGTGTTCATGGCCAAGGTCCTACTGGCAGGGGTCTGAGGACACACCAGACCCTTCTCCCAGGCCCTTTTCCATCAGCACTGTGAATTCACCACCTCCTATCTCCAGGTCTGATTTCGTGGAAATTTTAGTTGTATTCTGGCTGGCTGGGCTTGACTGCCTTTGGATTAGACAGGGCAATTCCTTAATGTGCAGGCACCACACTGGGATGGTCTGCTGCAGCTCAGTATTGTAGGCAATGATGAAAAATTAGGAGTTTTGGTACATAAGCTACCCTAAAAAGAAGTGGAAGTCCTAGTTTGTGACCCAGAGTTTTCTACTCTTAATTTATAGATGTTCTTTCTTTGTTTCTTACATAAGACTAAGAAAGCTGGGCCCCCAAGAGTGCATTTTACACTACTTCCTTCAGCTTACAGCAACTTCCCATAAAATATTTTTGATTTAATAAACCATCTTGCTCTATACATTAAAATTCCTCCACCTACAGTAAACGAGACTGTGACAATTAACCAAAACCACAGAGACCCTAATAAACCGTAATAGAAAGGATTTAGAATTTCTTATTTCAACAATTTAGAAAAGCCAACGATACCTTTTCTAGTGGGCACCCTAGGAGAAACGTTAAAAGGGCCACAAAATGCCCTTTAATTGGATATTAAATTTGATTATTCAAAAATTCCCAACACAAAAAAGAAAGAACAGAGTGCAGAATATGCGCATAAACTCTTTAGATAAGCAAATGCCAAAAGGATGGAATTTCTGTCTGGATTCAAAACAAGGAGTAAACTAAGAGTGCAGCACCCAGTAGCTCTGATGGGGACCTCATTGGAAAGCCTACCAAAATGTTTTATATTTAACTTGGTAGAAAAACCTGGGCAATTATTGCTACCAGCACCTTGGACACTGAGCCTGCAGTCCATGGAGACACAGAGCTGTGGCTGTCCCAAACATGAGCTAAAAGAGAAGACTTCCAACAATGTTCCTAGTGAGACACTGAGAAAAATGAACACAGGGCTGTGCATTCACAAACCATTTAGTTAACGTGGTCTTCATATTTATTTTTGAGACAACTGCTCTGCAAGGTCAAGATTTAGCTCTTTGAATTCTATGCTTTATTAGGAAGTCATAATTTTAAAATTCCAAAGATAAAAGGTAGGATTTTGCTGAGGAGGAGGGAAAGGTAGATATAAACACCATGGCTCCAAAATTCCCAGGCATAAATTGGATGATTTAAATCTCCTGAATCCGTGAGTGAAGCCACACTGTGTTTACAGCTGTTGTCCAGAGTGGAGAAACCATTTGGCCTGGGTTTGAACAGCATCTTGTATCTTTAGTCTTGCCTAAAATTTATTATTCATGGACCGTGGTTTTTTCCTTTAAGAGCACTTGGCTAGAAAGCTCTGCATTTCATGCATCAATCTCACCCGAGCTAGCAAAGAAAACACTTAGCATTAAAACAATGCCAATCTGTTTGCATACAGAATGATGAAAAAGAAACTCTCCAAATGAATAAATGCATGTGTCAGTTAAGCTGCTCGGGTTAATGTGATATTCCTTCATCCTCCTTGCTTAAAAAATCAGAAGAAATTGTTATATGATTCATGAAGAAAATCTGGAGGGAAACTGCAACACATCCTATGACTTTGTGTTTTCTTCCCCACCCTTTTCGGGCTGTAGAGAACAGCTGCTTATTGTCTAAAATAGCAACTCCCTTTTCAGTCTTTTTCACGTCAAAAGGAAGGCATCTTATCCGTCCACTTTTCTGAGCCTAGGGAGGTGTAAACACTCATTTCCTAGTGGCAGCCTTCACACATTTCAGCTCTGTGAACCCTGGCATCCAAAGGTGAACAGAACAAAATACACACATGATTTTCTCTCTCACCTCCTTTATCGAATTTTGTCCTGCCTGCAGCTCACCTTTCCCTTTCAGCTCACCAACCTCCACTTGCTGCATTCTCCCAGGCCACGGAGCCAGAGGGTGGAGATGGCTTTGGTTTTGTGATACCTTATCACTGGGCTGATACCCATGTCTCACAAAAACCTTTCTTGGTGGCGAGATAACTTGGCAGCTTTCTCATGGTACCAGCATTTCACATCAGCTCTGGGTGCAGTGGTGCACAAGTACTTCCCAACTCTGTTCATTTTAATGCCACTGCAGAGCTCTACCAGGACATTTTGTGATTTCCACCCCTGAAGCTGCAGAATCTCCACAGCTCAGTATACTGCTTCAGCTCCTCTACCTCAGCTGGAGGAAAAGTGCTATTCAAAATACAACTTAATCTTTTATTTATGGGTGTATGTACTTCAAAATGAGATTTTTAAATTTTTTTTTAAAAATCTGTCAAAATTTAATTCCAAATGGCCCTCTTGGTCTGAAGCCAAGACCTTTTCCTGATAAAGTAGAGCAAGGAAACTTCTGTAGAAGTGGAAATGTCTAAAAAGAATTTAGCAGTGGGTCTTGGTGATAACAGAGGGTTATCACCAACCTCCCAAAGGAAAATAATTGAAGCTTGCATTTTCACCACTACAAAAATCTTTTTTTTTTTCTTTTTTGAGAAAGAACTTCCTTGAAAAATAAAAAGTGGAAGAGTATAGGTCAGATTTTTTGTTCAGTTTTAATTTAAACCCAAAACCCCCTTTGTTTAAATGAGCAGGCATTTTGTATTAATAACAGTGCTACTCAAAAGAGAAGAAAATACTCAAATATCCCTGGGATTTAAATACATGGATATGTGCTTTATACTCAAACTGTTGCAAAGCACATGCTAAAATATTCATCAATGTAATTATGGGCCAAATCCTGGAAAAAGCTTTACTGCTCCACATGACTTCTTCCACTGAGTGTGTGGATAGCATTCCCAGCAGCCCTGGTTATTACAAGGCAGATTCTTCCCCACACTGCTCATGCTAACACATGGGTAAGGTGTTGATTTAAACAGGAATCCTTGGAGTCTCTGGTGCTACTCGACCTATGCAGACCTGCTACCACAATGGTTCACTGGGAAAGGTAAGAACTTCCCAAATTCCCATCCTGTGCCTGCTGGGCCAGACTCTGCCACCCTCAGCCCAGCTTTAATATCCTCATTACAATTCCAACATACTTATACTGAGGAGCAAGGTGGAATGCTCATCACAGGAATCTGAATTACAACCTCAGGTCAATCTAAACTTCTGCCACTCCAAAGCTTGGAAAAACCATACAGGCACCACCAAAAATCCAACTTGTGCACTGGCAACTGATGGCAACGTTTTATCTCTTGACCAAAATGCCAGTAGAGACTAAATACACCCAAACACTTACATTTCTGGGTTTGCACTGAATTACAGGCAGCTAAAGATATTTAATAATTAAAGTAGATTAAAACTGCAAGGCTTTAATTATTCAGTGTAGCCATCCCTGTGGCAACTTTCACAATAGATCATAGTGCACTTTTCACACAGTTCCCTTGAGTGAAATCCTGCTTTTTGCAGATGCTGAGGTTTTTCATTAGTTTTCTTTTGATTTGGATTCCTTGCTTTTGCCATGGAATTCTGGGTTTCTTCTATGTGATAGATGTGTCCTTCACTAATGTTCTGATAGGTCTGTACTGGCTGCAGGTCGCAGCAAAGAGTCACAAAGCAAATATGCACCAAATCTCAGAAAGCATGAGGCCAAAAATCCTTACAAATCACCTTTCAATACAGTACACTCTGAAAGGGTTTGGTTTTTTCTTCTGCTAAGCTGCATCCTCTATATTGCATGCAAATGTGCATTTATCTAAATTTTCTAATCTAACAAGCTTCCCATCATGAGCTTTACCATCGAAAGACCTTTCCTCTTTTATAAAAAATTAAGATATTCCTTTCATTGTCTGAAATTATTCCATGACTTATCCTAATTCCAGATTTTGCTTCAGCCAAACTTCTTCAAGGCAAATTTACAAGAGTTTTAAGTAAGATGAAATTAACTTAAAAACTACTGAGGGGATATTTCCCCCAATGTTGCTTTCATTCAGTACATATGTAACAATTCCTTCTCCCCTCTGGATTTGTTTTTTCCTATACATATTCAACAGGATTTTGCAAGGGAGAACAAAGAGAAAAACTATGAATTATAAATTCACGCCTGTATTTTTAATTCTGAAAATCTTACATGAAGCAGGTCCTGGGACAGCATCCCACCCCAAGCATCTCTCATTTTCCCAGTTAACCCCTTCCTCAGCAAATCTCTGTAGGCTTCAGTGACCTTGGTAATATCATAAGGGTCATATTTTCCCACAGATGGATTGTTCTGAAGCAGTTTTTCCAGTGTGTCAGGCACACTGGCTGTTCTCTGGCATCAGGCATGCATATCCTCTTGGCTTCTTTTTTCTCTTAAACAAACTTATTTATTGTGCCTACCACTAGAGAAATCTCCCTTCCCTGAAATTCAGCATTTTACCATTTCTCCCTTTTCCCCTTTCCTCATTCTAACTAGAAATGTGTTAATAAACTAATCCACTTCTCTATTCTTGTAGAAATCCCCTTCTCATAATTCTAGTTGTGACTGCAACAGAATGAGTGGAATGTCTTTCACTTTTCAAACAGCAGTCCAGGAGTGTGATGGGCATAGAAGCAAGTCACTGTTAATTTCAAGTCATTGTTAATCTCAATATTTATACTTTATTTAGAATGCAACAACCAAGCTCAAAGCTTTTCTTTTCTCACCTCAAAAGTATGTGGACAAATCTTTAACAATTAATCCACAAGGAATCCCAAATTCTGATGAAAAGTTCAAGCCCTAAACAAATCTACAGATCATCTAGGACATATAGAAACCCTGCTCCATGGAAAAGGCTGAACCTGAAGAGGTTTCAAATGGGGTAGAATTTCTCCCAGGATTAGGTTTTGTGTAGCTTATTGTCAAGCAATAATAATCATAATCATCATCATCATCATAATGATTTGCACTGTGGAATGAGTCCAAGTGTGCAGGGAAAAAAGTCATTTTACTAACAAAACCTTACATCAACTAACTTGGGTAAAAGCAATAACTATGAGAACCCAGTGCTAAAATAGATACAGAAAGAGGGGTAAATAATAGTTCACATAAAAAAGCTGTTACATGGCTTAATAAATCTGTCAATCACATAAATAGCTTTTCCTATCAAATGTGTATTCAAACATCTCCTTGGGCAAAATAAGAGTTTATATCACTACATTGAAAATAAATCTAAAAAGTAGCAAATTTCAAACCCAATGCATAGTCTTGTTTGCCATTTTGCTTTATAGTTGGTGGGGAAATAAGAGCATCAATCCACATTTACAAAGGAATTCTAGTGAGCATATCCAGTGCCTACACTTCTTTGCATGGCTTTTGTGAAAACACAGTATTTTCATTTTTAACATTGTTAGACATGTCAGCCATGATTTATCAAGTGTCAGAAAATTTAATTTGTGAAGGTAACTGCAACTATCACCACATTTCCTGCAGTCAGTGCTTCTTTCAGAGCACTCATGAAGAACCCTTGATGAAGGTCAAAGACTGTTCACTATTCACACCAATTGTTTCAAAGCAGTAATGACCTCAGCAAAGAGCATTATTGAGGATTATTAATTCCCTTCAAGAAAATAAAATATAGGGAGGTTTATAGGGAGCCTAGAAAGTGAGAATGGACATAACTGCCCACAGCAAAACTATTACTTCAGGGAAAAACTAAATACACACAAGGAAGTATTGACCCTTTTCCTTGACTGACCTCTAAGTTCAAGGGATAATGAAGTAAAAATGAAGACAGCAATGGACTCAACATGTGAGCACTTTCTTAGAGTTTGGACATTTTGACATATTCTTTAGGACCAGGTAATTCAGCTAGGAAAAATTAATGTAATATGGAGGTTTTAGAACTGGTCAAGGTATTTAGAGAATCCTGCCCAGCTGTGGGGTTGTTCACTAGGTGTGAGAAGGGAGAAAAGAGGAAATTCCCATTCACTAAAAAAAAGCATGTATGAAAACCAAATGAGTAAGAAACTTGCTGACTCACTACCAAAGGGCATTGTGGAATTAATCATCCCTACTCCTTCCCCAGAGGTCAGAAAGAATTAGTTTGCTGTAATGTTTTTGGAGTATTTGAAATACCTAGAAACTAAATCAGCTGAAAAACACAGACCTTGACTAGGAAAGTTTGGATATGGTTTCTAACAGGAACCAACATAAGTTTTTATGAACAGCTCTGAATCTACTTGTGTGTTTTTTCTGTGAAGCTCTTATTTGAAAATATCTTCACTCTGCATCTGTGGGGAAACACAGGATTTGCACAACAGCAGCACGAAGTCCATCTCCACCATCTCCACTGAATCCTGCTGACTTCACCTATTCAGGGCTACAAGGCAGGCACCCTCCCACACTGACCTTCCTTTGTGCCAAAAAATTTCCTAAAAGAAATTTCAGTAGAGCAGTAAGTACAAGAGCATCTCAAGAAAGAAGAGAGAAAAAAAAAATAAGGATGTTTTGCAACACTAGTCAGAAAAAAAGTTGCTTCAAACTCCAAATCTGCCTTCTTCCCTCAAATTGTGTTTCTAATTTACCAGAACACGTGTGCTCTCAAGTAGAAGTGTGTGTGCAGCTTGGTTGACTTCACATACTTAGAGCTCAGTTCAGATATTTTGCTAGATCAATTTGTACAATAAAAATTGCAGAACTAACACCACATGTTATTTAATGCCTATTAAAACACGTTCATGTATTTAAATGTTTGTCATAATCTAAATCTACAGAATTTCTCAAAGAACAAAGGTCACTGAGGTGGACAGTGAGTAGTGTGTGTTTGCAACATGCTGAAGGATGGAATATCTCATTTATTTCTCTTCTTACCAATACCTGCCACTGGTCAGTTTTCTCTCATATGCCAACATCACAAGTAAGAACTGCTCCCATTTGATGGAGTATGGCAAAAGGGCAATTGGACTTTAACATCTCCTGTCACAAAGCAGAAACTTGTTCTGCCAGTGGGTGTGAATTTATTTATAACATGGAATTTGGAACTTATTTTCATCACCACTGGATTTAGTAGTCCTAAAAGAAAATTGTGATGACAATTAAATCTTCTATACAGTGTGTGGGAATGTTTTCTAGTATTTGTATGTCAAGTAACAATGTTTAGTACATACGTTTTCCTATTTTTACAGTCTTTTTTACATATCAGGATGACATTTACAAGGCCAAATTAACACAAGTTGTGGCCTTCTAAAGGGATTCAGTTCCTAAAAGGCACAAACTTCACTGGTGATGCTTCAGCCACACATAGGGTCTCTAAAATACAAACAATACCCAGAGAAACAAAGGAAAAACATTGAGAGGTTTGAACAATAGACATTCGAGTTCATAGCACATTAAGGTTCCTGTGACACATGGATGTGGAATGATTTGTGTTTACATCATGGTTCTCCCTTTGAAATAATTTTTATATATGACTCTGAGGTCTGGTCCAAATCCCAGAGAACTCCATGGCAAGATTCCCACTATCTCATTGAGTTTGCAGTGGCTCTGCAGCATATCCATATTGTTTTCCACACACACACAGGGTTTGCACAATCATGGAATGACAACACATTTGACAAGTCCTACCAGAAATTAAATAGAACTCTGATTGCATTCTTTAAACCTGGGCCATCATCCCTCAACTTAAAAACTTGCTTAGCACTTGAGTTTTAGAGGAGGGGATGAAGTGGATCTAAGAAGTATTAAGAGTAAGAAGGAAAACCCTAATTTTGGCTGAGCCAGTGATTCACCACAGAACCCTGTGCAGGTCTTTATCTTCCTGTGCCTCCATTTTTCCATCTGTAAAATGGTCACACACACACAACACCACTAAAGCCAAATGCTGCCTCTGACCAGCAGTTCTCAAGCAAATACTGTGCCAAACAAAATAAAATAAAATATGCTATCATCAAAAGGAAAACAAATGCTGGAAAGTCAGCCCTTAATTTTCCAGCAGTTCTTTCTACCTCTTCTCCTTTCAGTTCCTTTTACTTGTCCATAGGTGTATGCATAGACAGACACATTACAAAGTAAGTTATTTAGGAAATAAAGAGATCAAATCTCCTTTTCCCAGACACTTAGAAAATTACGTTGCTGCAGGGTTTTCTGCATGTGCTTCCTTAAACATGGTGTTTTCCTGAGACAATCCTAGGCAGGACCCAGATCTTTTTCCCAGAACCTACTGCAGCAGCTGGCAGAGACAGACACGTGACCAGAGTAAAAGTGAAGAACTTCAAAATAAAGAGAGGTGTGTTTTGAGAAAATGCAAAATGATTTAGTGACAGTTCATAGTATTTCCTTTAGGCTAAAACCTCTCTTTCTACTTCACAAAAGCTTCAAGTAGCCTTAAGTCTTACAAAAATAAATAAAACCAAACAATACATAAGATGCCTCTTTGCACCTCTCAGATTAAGTGACCTGAGCCTCCCTTCAGGCCAATTGCACATTACTGCTGGGGAATTGATTTATAAGGGACCCTCCACAGGTATCTGACAGCTGTATAAACTATGGAGATAAAGCAACAATGCATCAGCACAGACTGAAAATCATTTAAGCAGCAGAAGCTTTTAAAATAAATACCCGAAAGCTGAATTTACAATAGAATCATTCAGCTGGTTACAAAGCAGAAGTGTTCTTATTTGCTTTAGAATACCTTTGCTGCGAGAAACTAAGCCTTGGTATTCCCTTTATCCCTACTTCTTCTCAGAGTTTCAGGTCCAAAAAATAGTGTTATCAGACAGTCTGGAATTTTGCATAAATAAGTCACTAAATGACAATAAAATGCAGCAACTGAATGTTAGAACAGAGTAATTTTTAACATGAATCTTGCTCTCGCTGCATAAATTTGCATTATGTGAAGCTACAGTGATCCAAAAATCACTGGAGTAAGTAGAGGGACTCTCACTAAATCTCTCATTAGGCTCTGAGAGAGCACAAAAACACAAAAGGTTACACAAGTTTTGTCTGGCAGACTGAGGAGGGAATTATTTCTAAGCTGATGGTGTTCTTTTCCCACTGACATGACCAGGGGCCTTTACCTTCTGAGTTACTGTGGCACTTTCATCATCCTCACAAGCCAAACAGGAGAACTGAAAACACAGACATGTTATTTTTCTATGCTGACATATGTCCAGCTCATATTTCTGCTCTCACACACAGTCTCTAGAAACTGTAGCATGGTTATTTGATTTTAAAGTGTTCTAAATCAGTTTCAGAAAATATTGATGTGCTCTTCAAAGTAGTACAGGTATATTCAAAATGTGCATGGTCTTATAATGTATCTCCATGTATCATGAAAGCAGAGATTATGTATGGCTGTATAATGTTTTTTTGTTGGAACCCAGAAACCTGGGGTTTTTGACCTTTCTGACACTGACACTTCTGACACTGACTGCTTTCTGCAACTGATCCCCTAGAGAACATTGCTTTTGACTTGAAGCATTGGAGAAGGCTTCCAAATTTTGGTGATGGAGTTAGAGTCACAGGTCTGTAGTTAGAATAGAGGTGTGTGATTTCACATGATGAAGGGGTTTAAATTTGAAGGTTTTAGAATATAGTAATAGGTATGGAACAAGATACAAGATTTTGGGGTTTGTCTTTTTCTATCTTCTTCCTTCTTCATGACTTCAAGTAGTAGTTGCTGGTTAGATAACTAGTACTGCACTGCAGGTCACAGGAGTTTGGTTATTGGGTCAAAAGTATGAATTATATAGGTGTTAACTCTTTATTGGACCTTTCAGCTTTAAAAGACCTTGTAACTATCTAGATTCACCTCCATTTTGCTGGCTTTTAGCTGGTAGCTAGGAGTGTTGCAGAATTCTCTGTACTTTAGATAAGATTTAATAAACAACCAAGCCCGAACACAAGAAAGTTGTCTCCTTGTTTTTAATCCTGACTCTGAGTGAAGACAGAAGAAAATGAAGACAAGCCACTAATTAAGTGGTGCAGTTACCACCTTCCCAAGCAGTGCTCCACGTGAGGAATTACCACCTTTACATTTTTTGACTAATCTACCCCATCCCCTCATGGAGTTCAGGGTCTCATCCCAGCTTGGCAGCAATAACTGTACCCTGCTCATGTGTTACACTCACACAGGTGTCTGCAGGGGAGTGACATCTTTGGGACAGACCCTCAGCAGGGACAATATCAATGTGCAGCCACTGAGGATGTGCCCTAAGTTTGCCCAAGCCAGTTGCACTGATCCTTGGTTTTTAACTCCCCCAGCAGTAAGATCCTTGTCAGGGATGCCTGGGAAAGCCAACAATCCCTTGTTACAGAGGAGTAATATTTTCCAGTTGCCACATTGACAAGTTCCTGGCATTTAAATGTGAGCAAATAACATTTTACCTATATAAAACAAGGTTGATGAGGTAATGTAAAACATTCCAGTGGCGCCCAATAGAGTCCCCCAGGTCAGTAACATGCTATTTAAAGTGTTCCAAAATAACAAGCAGATCCTATGTACAATAGATTCTAATGACTCTTAAAAATGCCTTCATCACTGAGTTAATTTTACAGAATCAGGTATTAATAGCAACTTCTTAAGGTCCCAGAAATACTTTATGTAAACTAGCAGATTCACAGCCAAATGCAGCAGTTGATGCATTCACTTCTTTAAGATGTTGTTTTCTCATTATGTTGTTGCAGAGAATATAAATCCAACAGCTTCTCCACGAAGGAGCAGAAATTCCAGGTCCTGCCTCAAGCACAAGCATTGCCCAAAGAGCTCCCACCTCCAGCAATTCCACTGCCACTGCTCAGACGTGTCAGGACAGCAGGCAAGGAGCAGGGAACTCCTGCTCGGCATGTCCCAGCCACCTCCTGCACAGGGATCAACCTCATGGCACACAGCCAGACCTGCTGATCTGGAGCTTGCAGCATTTGATCCATCTGCCAAAGATTCTCCTTTTACTCCCCACATCCACAGCTTAACCACCCAGTCTAAGAGAGAGAAAATCAGGCTCTTCTGTCCTCAGGAGAGAAAAACTGGTGTCACCAAAAGGCTGCAAAGGTGGTCACCCCTCCCCAGTGACTACAAAGAAAGATGAAACATTTAATTTAGACTAGATGCCTAATTATTAAATTCCTACATTTAGGTGGCATTTAATTCATCAGAGTGTGGTCTTCCAAGTCTTTAATGCTACAACAGTATTTACATTTTCTAGCAAAAGGCAGAGTCTAATTGGAATTGTTGAAATGAAGCCCTGGAGCAGCATTAATCAAGCCTATGCATATCTGACAACTGCAGAAGTCAAGTGTCCTGAATTATTTTTCCCTTTTCAGGTTTTGGATCTTTTAGATTCATCTACAGATTGTTTTGCAATTTTCCTTCAAAAGCAGTGATTTTATTTCAAGTCATAAGTGCAAATAGAGATTCTCAACATTCTAGTACCCGGGACTGGAATAAATCCAGACTCCATAGTACCAGTAAATAAACCCAAAAGTCATGGACATGGTCAGGAGTCAGAGCAGAGAATTCTGGACTATCACAGTGACAGAGCTGCTATCACAGTGCAGAGCTGCTTCACCTGAGGAAAAGCTGTAGGGAGCACAATGGATAATTTGGGGTCCAGGACATCATTGCACTTCCTTACCCTCTAATGGAAAAGAATACACTGCATAGAGCTGGCTTCTATTGCTTGCTATTCCCAAAATTCTTACAGAGTTTAGGCCATAGTATCTATTACATTTTTCAAACCTGGCAGCAGAATAAGTGAAACATTCAGAATGAGGAATAATTTTCAATATGTTTCATCCTAAAATGGATATTATATTTACATCACCAGGTATTTTTATATTATAACAATAAAATAATGTAGTGTGTTCAGAAACATGCAAGCAATAACTATTCAAAGTTTCCTGCTACTCCACATCACAAAAAAGCTGACATAACTGCATTCCAATGAAGTCTCATTGCACTGCAGTGATATTCCTTTGCTTTCTTCACAAAGTATATTGAGTATTTTTTCCAGTTTCTTAAATCTTGCTTATCTGAACTTGCCATTATTTATGCAGTAAAAATTCTAATTTCATTATATCCCACGTTTCATCATACTCTTGTTATCTTTCAATGCATACACACATGCACATATATCCTCTGTGATACTCCAGTCAAGTATTCTCCAAGGCAATCTTGGAGTGTAAAACAAAGTTATGACTCAAAACAAGTGGAGTATCCCTGATTTAGTAAGGCAAGAATGGGATGTTAGTCCTCAAACTGCTGTTGCCCTTTAACCACCAAAAACACACCACAAAACATTACTTGCTGCGGAATAAGAAAGAAGAATTCCTTCCGTAAAATTTAATGAGCGTAATGTTTCTATGTTTTATAGGGCATGGGGTGTGAAAAACAGCTGAGTTTTAGCCCTGATGACATTTTCATGTAGGTGAAAGTAAAAATAGAGAGAGACTTGACATCTTGACATAAAAGGGGTGCAGTATTATGTTGCCAGGGTGCTATGCACAAGTTTGAAGTGAAAGCACAACATCTGATTCTAGTTCTGGACACATAATGACACAAAGAGAAATTCGGGCATGTTTTCTCTTTACAGCTAATAGAAACTACAGTGATTGGAGAATGATGAGGATATAAGATTTTGGGGTTAGAAAAAAATGGAATTTATCCCAAAAATATTAAGACCAAAACATCTTTCTGCATAGTTCTAGAAAATACCAGTCTAGAGTCAATGATTCCAATGTGTTCTATCAGTTGTTTGACATCAGAATATCTCAGTTAGAGTCCCTAGTGTTAAATAAGAGAAACAAGGGAATAGAATTGACCAGGAAAATTAAAGTATTTAAATTTCTACAAGGAAATCCAAAAAGTAAATTAAATACATAAAGCAGTAGAAAACGTACTTTTAACAAGCTGAAAAAAAAATTCTAGATATGTCAAAATTAATTTCTTCTCAATTTATTTTTATAATTGACAATGTTACAGAATTAAACAAGAATGCTGTAAGTGCTTGCCTTGATAGATTGTTGTCAAATATCTCTCAAAACCACCATATTCTCAGTAAAAAAGTGATTTTAGTGAAATCTTGCTTTCTTCCAGAAACTCTGGTATGTATCTTTATGGTCAGGTCTACATTTATGTTTAAAAAAACTAGCATTCGGCTACATGAATGAACTCAAACCCTTCAGCAAAGGCTTAAAGGGAAACAGGTTTAGTTCTAATCAATCACCAGATTTTTCTCTTGACGTTTTACAGGACCCAAACTTACAAAACTTAAAAAAAAAAAAAAAAATTAAAAATCACAACACACAAAACTCTGCACAGATCAAAAAGACTGTAAGGCAAAAGACTCCAAATTTTAAATATTAGTTCAAAACTGAAGATTTGACCACAGAGCAGCAGAGAACTTGCACACACTATCACAGGTCAGCTCAGCTAATGCAATGTTACAGCCCCTCTGTCCTTCTCTGGCTTAGTGACCCCCTCAACATCCCAGGAAAAGGCAGCGTGACACTTGTCTCCCACCAGCAGCTATTTTTATCTGCTTCCCTGATCCCAAGGAATTTTTTTACCATGGAGGATAACTGTATTTTCACAGCTATGGCATTATGGTAGATTAGTCTGAATCTTTTCCCCAGCCTCTAGATGACACAGCTCCATCCCAGCAGCTGACCTCCCACTCGGCAGAATTGCTTCTTTTGTTGTTTTGAGGTTATTCTGATTTTTTTAAACCATTCTGCCCTTGCCAGAGGGATTTACTTCTTCAATGACAGTGAAAGGTTTATTTGCCCTCTACAGAAAAATTATTGAATAAAATAAAGCACAGTCATCGTGGAATGAGGAGCAAATTTCTAATACAACCCAAACCCTCATTTCAAGCTTATTTTTTGGCACACATAGAACATCCAGACTTATACCTGGATGACTTCAAGGCTTGACCTATTCCCCACCACTAAAAGAGCAGCAGCTCACATGGGGACCTCAAGGGCCACATCAACACTCTCAAAAGGAGTTTTTTTCCAACCTAGTTGACTTTGTGATTCCATGAACATCATTGGCAATTATTTGATGAGTTCATTTGAACATCTGATTACAGCCCTTCCATAGGGGTAGCAAAAGCAGGCCCATAAAACACAGATGAAGCCTCAGCCTGCTGGGTTCAGTCTCGAGAGAGCAGATAGGAATTTTTCCACTGATTTCCAAGTGTTTCAGACCTGTCCTGGGCAGTGTTGCTTGAGCAGATACTTATGACAGATATATTGAGTCTGTTAATAGAGAACCAGTACAGCACAAGAGCAGGGGCATTTTGCAATCATACATTTGCTGTCATGTCTCTGACTGGAATCATAAACCTTTATTACCCCAGCAGTTTTTTCACCAGCTTGGAAGAATGTAGTGCATGAGATGATAACCTTCCCTGGATTTTGCAGTGTCTGCACTTTCTCAAACACAGTAAAAAATTTACATGGCATTAGCAGCAGCAGAGCAAATCCAAGAATCGGTTTTGCCCTTATACTGTACTTAGAATTATTTTTTATTTTATTTTGATTTTTGTTTTCCATTTTAAATAAGCTAATTCATTGGTACATCAGCATTTAAAAAAGACTCTTCCATTCTATTTTGGCTTTTACCATGGCTATGGCCCTTCCCAAAATGCGTGAAATTACATTGTCTGAAAAGGATATCTCAAATTCCATCATTCATCCTCCCCCTTTTTTTATTTATGGGGATGGTTATGGGTCTGATGAGCTACTCCATCACACTGCTCTGTCCCAGTTTTATTTGAACTTCGAGTGCATAGAGTATGATTTTTATAGACTAAAGAAAATTTATTATTTATGGCAACATTTGTGAGTCTGGTGAAATACTCCCATACACTACTGTCCCAGTTATTTAAATTTTAAGTGCATGTAACTATGATTACATAGATTAAAGAAATTTTAAAATAAAATTTTAAAAAGTTTTAAAACAAACAAACAAAAAGCTTTGCATTTGTACAGGAAGAAGTTTACCATGGTCTTTAATCCTTTACTTAAGGATTTCATTCCATTCCTGAGGTACACTGCCAGTTCAAAGATAGTGATGCTCAGATTAAGCAAGAGCTATTGCAGAATAAGTATTATTTCTGCTTTGATGCATTTTCTCTATTTCAACCACTGGTACACATTATTCTTCTCTTGCTGGAAGTCTGTACACAAATTCCATCTTTGGACTTGGGTCCAGGAAAGTTCATTATAGAATTTCACAGTATTTAAAGTTTGGCTTAGACAGCTCGCTACATTGACAGCACAGATGAACTTGAACCCTAATTCTTCTTCTATTCCATTGGAAATATTCAGATTCAACATCCAAGATTAGAATTAACAGATGCATTAAAATAAAACCTAAAGGCAAGCAGAATGCTAAAACAACAAATCAAAACCCAGAAATGCATCTAAAAGCTCCAAATCTTGGCTCTTCCCTCCATCCCTCTTGCTCCTTAGCACTTTTCCTCCCAAGGTGGTCCAATACAGGAATTTTCCCTAGCTAGGGGAAGAGGATCAACCTTACCAACAGCTGGCAAACAACGTCAGGGCTGTGGGAAGAGCAAGCAGAGCTACATAAAACACAGCCTGGAGACATGGGTAACTTCAGTCAAAACTCCAACTACAATAATACTATCTCAGTGCTGACATGAAGCCCTGAAATATTTACAGTGATCAAAATTAACCTCAGTATATCAAATGGAAGAATAGGGCTCTTGTGAGAAAGAGGTGATATGTAGGTGCCAAAGTGTATCACAAGGTACCCTAGAAAGGTGTTAGGATGAACTCTTTTATTAAGATATTGCTGCAAACCTCACCACATTTTTGTGGTGTTCTTCAGAAGAAAAAGCAAACACCAACAAGTGGCAAATTTACGTACTTTTGCTTTCAGTAGTAAAAGACAGTTCGGAGGTTTTATTTAACAAAAAAACTTTTGATGAAACAAGAGAAATTAAAGTACCAAACACTTTCACAGACAACTAAGAGAAAAAAATCCCACTCTAGTTCTTGCTTTTATATACCCTGTCACAACAGGAAACAAACATAAGAAAAGAAAGGATAAATAGACCCCATGCTTAGAAAACAGACGCTTCAAACATAAAAAGAGCTGATATTGCACACTAATCCTAAGGTATAGGATACACCTTCTGTGACCTTGAGCAATGGAAATTAGTTACCTAATTTCAGGGAAAGTGTTGTTGAAAACCAAGCCTCCAACTGTGAAATGTGAAAATGAACAGGAATGAATCTGAGATGCTTTGATTCTGGTCCTTTTTGACTTTCTGTAATATTGCCAGTCAGCATCAGAAATAAAGAAGAGAGCTGGAGCAAATTCAGCTCCCATTGCCTCATCACTGATAGAAGGTAATTCCTAAAGCAACAGCTATTTTCCATGGAACTGTACTAACAACTTTTGGACTTACTTATTGTTTGTCTTAATCACATTTTATTATGCCTTTGTGGCTTTGTGCCATTTTTACAGCTGTATTCAAAGCACCCTGAGACATGCAATGTGATCTATATATCAATTAGTAGTAGTAGTAGTAGTTGTGGTAATAACATAATTATTTTGATGTGGCTTCTGATTAATCTGTAAATAAAGACCTTAATCTTTAAATGGTTGATGTTTGTCTCTGGTAACTACATAGTTTCATGCTAATTCCTGCTTAATGATAAATTCTTTTAGGAGGGGTTAAAGTTTTCTACACAAGGGGCTGAATATTTGTGAGCACATTCGTGACTCAGAATTTCCTGGAATCACAATACACTGAATTTGTTTGAAAAGTATGAAACATGAGCATTATAGGAAAAGAAAACAGTTTAAGTGAGAGGGGAGACCCTTGAAGGTGTCCACAAAGAAGCAGCAAGAAGTTATTCAAAACACTATTTGTATTTTGTTTGCACTGCCATCATTTTCTCCCATGTTTTGAATACATTCCAGATTTCCTTAAGTGCTAAAATATTTCTCTTCTGCTATGCACTTTCTGTTTTCTGAGTGCTGGGCAGATTACAGGGTGATTGATGATGAATAGAAGTTGTTTTGCTTCTCTTGGAATACTCTACCTTAAAGGATTCTATTCACTTTTACCTCCCTCGTGGACAATTAATGTGGTCTCTTAACATCTATTTTACATACTTATAAAAAATTAATCATTAGGAGGTAGTAATAACTCAGCACTACCATGCAACACTATAATTGAATTCCAGTATAGATGAAAAGGACATTTGAGCCACAGAACTTCACAGTTCTCTAAAGACCCCACTTGAACTCAATAAAATGCTACCTTCATCTGCCACAGACTAAGTGACAAATCCCAAATCCAGCAAACTGAGCATTAACTGAGCCCAGATTAAACCCTCATTCCCCATTTCAGGCTACCAGCAAAACATTCTCTCATACAAAGCATTGTACTCACGGCAATGCTGCTGCCATGCAGACAAAGATGGCAATTCACTCTGAATTGAGTGAAGAATCTGAGGATCTGCTGATGTCACAAGGGTTTGTGATGTCACCCAGCCCTTTCTTGTCAATGTGGCTTTGTATTCTCTCTGCTCTCAAGCTTTTGATAAATATATCATCTCTAGATCTGAAGCTGCAATTAACCCTCATTTTTCTCAAGCATAGTTATCAGGAAACAGGCTGAGGAAGCTGGGGGTGTTCAGCCTGGAGAAGAGAAGCTTGTGCAAACCTCAGCTCCTTCCAGTACCTCATGGGGTCCTAGCAGGAAGCTGGAGTAGCATCCTTCATCAGGATTTGTAGTGGTGGGACAAAGGGAGTGTGTTCAAACTGACCCAGAGTAGATGTAGATTGGATATTAGGAAGAAATTCTTCCCTGTGAGCGTGCTGAGGCACTGGCACAGGTTGCCCAGAGAAGCTGTGGATGCCCCATCGCTGGAAACCTTTAGGGCCAGGCTGGATGGAGCTCTGAGCAAGCTGGTGTAGTGGGAGGTGTCCCTGTCCGTGGCAGTGGGGGTTCAAATGAGACGGTCTCCAGGGAAACTTTCAAACCATTCCATGACTCTGTAGCTTTAAAGTTGTGCAGAAAGTGATTTTTGACAGTTCCTCAGGTTTCAATCTATTAGGGCCCTATCAGTTAAGCTGATGTTCAGTGTCTCCCCTACACCTGCACAGGGATGACTCCTGGAACAAAATACACAGAATCAACTTTCCTTCCACCACATTATCCTTCACCCTGGAGGCTACAAACACTGCCCAAAATCAGGTCCAGCCTTCAACATGAAGGAGCTGAGCTTGTGCTGAGGTTCCTGCACACCAAGTGGACACACTGAAACCTCTCCAGGCCACGCAGGACCTGGTTGAACCTCCAGGCACGGATTTGTGGGGAGCAGCACTGGGCTGAGCATTTTGTTTTGGCTGTTTAGGGCTTTTTAACAAGTCATACTAATACTGCTTTCTTGGTAAATGTTTTCCAGTGATCCTGGCTGCTTCCCAGACTCCAGTGAGGATGTCTCTGAAGTCAGCTGCAGTCTCTGAAGTGTGCTACAAGTATCTTATTGCAGAGTTTTAAATGCCTACTAAGTGAATGCAGTTGCCTTACTTGTGAAAGGTGGTGCCAGAAGTGTTATTACATTTCAGATTCTTTTCCCTGGATAATGGTGGAAAATTCTGTTTTAAATCCATCCAACACAGCAGTTAGACAGAGGAATGTCCGGGTTTTTGTTTTGTGCTCCTTTTTAATTCCGACTGTTACATACCTCTGCTTTCACCTTCCCCTTTTCAAACCATGTATCAAAAATCACATGATTATGGGTCACATGCATAAAAACCCAGAGGTTTTAGATATACTGATAATAATGTTTATCAGAAGAACTAAATGCAGACACAGTTAGCACGTGTGTTATGAATGCTTAAAATAAACCCTCTCTAGCAGGTATTTGGTCTATTACTTCTACAATAGCACCAAAAAGTGATAGAAATGATTCTCTGGTTACAGAGCTTCTGGTGATTAACTTCTATATCATAAAAATATAAAAATTGAATGGGTAGAATCCGAAAAAAACCAACCATCTTGAGGAGGTTGAAATCAAGACAACATAGAGAAGTCCCTTTCTCCAAGGAAAAGGAGTAAGAATCCTGTGGACAGTTGTGTGCAGCATTATTCCAACGCCAATGTATGTTGGATGTCAGTTTGAAAGGGGCTTCAGCCTGACTGCCACAGTTCAGGAACAGCATGTGCTCTTTATATCTCTTTATGCCTCACTCGTCCAGATCCTCACCTACTTTCTGGCTCTATGTGGAGCTGGTTCATCAAGTCATGTCTTCTCCAATATTATCTGGTTTTAAGTGCCTGGTATATGAAAGGCAGGAGGGGCAATCAGAGCGTTTTACATAGTAAGTTCACTCAGCATGCTATTAATAATACTGAGAACTCTTAGCACAGGTCCAAAATAATTTAGGCTCTCTTCCATTTGAAGCCACAAGACAATAAGAGGAGGCTCCAAGAGAGGTGTGGATCACCCACAAGAGGTCTGAAGAGCAACATGCATTTTTACTGGAAGTCTGCTAACTAGCCAAAACCTTTGGAACGCCATGACACCAATCTGGCAAAGTGATCTCTCTCTCTGCTTTATTGAAAACATCTCAGACAGCATAATAAAAAATTCCACTTCATTTCCATAATTTTAAACTTGTCTTTCTGCTGGTCTGAAGTCTGTCAGAACAGTGAAGATTAGGAAATGCAATGGAGCATGAAAGATTTCATTTGACCAAAACACAAGAGAGTGAGAAAGAAGAAAATTGGGGGGAAAAAATTATCAAGAAGTCTGGGGTGGGATTTTCCCCTCCAGTGATGTATTTATAGCCCCTAAATAAGGATCTAATCCAAAGTCAACTGAAATCAATAGGGACACTTATTGACTTCAGTGTGTATTGGATCAGACCCTAAAAACAGAGCTTCCAAGCTACAGAAAGTATTTTGGGACATGTTGTACTAGAAATTATCACCAAGAATGTGAAATAACAACCCAGTCATATTTAGAGTGCCTTGTTGGTTACCAGAGCAGATAAAACAAAAAGTTTTTCAAGGAGATACAGTTCAGGAATTGTGGGGCAAAGCTTGGCACCTGTTGTAAGGTCCAGGCAGTCAAAGTTCTCATTTTGGTGGGTTTTTTTCTCTTGGGCTTTCAGCAGGGCCACAGTCAGACATGTCTCCAGAAGTTTCAGATGTTTAGTGTCACGTGAGGGATAAATCATCCTAAGGTCACTGCCTGGATTAAGCATGGGTGCTCCTTTCCTGTTAATCACAATCTTTTATTCAACTCATCAGCAAGAGCCAATGAGACCTTTAGAAAATATGCCAGAAACCAGTTTTGAAATATCCACTACCCAAAAGTTTAAGATGCTTCAGAAGAACACTATACTCAAATAAAACCAGGGAGAAATCCAAGTAGAGAAAGTGAGCTGAGGATTAGCTCCTCCATATCAGCTGAGGATCTGGTCTGCTTGCATCCAAGCAGCTGAAAGCTGACAAGGATCAACAAGATACAAAACCTGCCTGGATGAGCTAGTCCCCAAGGAGCTCTTTTGTCATGAAAGGTGACTGCAGACTGGAGTGAGGAGATCCACAGCTAAAGCTCCTATCAGCTTGAGCAATGAGGATATGAGCAGATGAGTGGGGAAAGGTTAGAGAAAAAATGGATTTGCTTTGCTGGCAGGCTTGCAAGTCGGTTTGTGGTTATCTCATGCACCAAGAATCTCTGATTTATTTGAGCATTAAGACATGGTTCTAGCCCAGGTTGCTAACTGCCTGATAACAGCTGAGGTGAGAGCCTCTAGCAGTTCTGACACACTAAAATTTACTAGAATCACTTCAGAGATATGAAAACCATAGACTTTTAAAATGTTTTCATACTTGTTTTATGCCTTACAAACACAGAATGTGGTTGCAAAAATACCTGCTCTAGGTACTTCTACTTGGAGAACATTTTATTTTCATCTGAGACCTTCAGAGGGCTGAGAGCCTCTCCTACAAGGACAGGCTGAGAGAGCTGGAGAAGGAAAGGCTCTGGGAGACATTAGAGCACCTTCCAGTACCTAAAAAGGTATTAAGAGATATAGGAAGTGGACTTTTTACAAGCACATGGAGTGATAGGACGTGGGGGAATTGCTTCAGACTGACACAACAATGGGGTTTAGATTAAGTATTAGGGAGAAATTCTTTACTGTGAGGATGGTGAGACACTGGAACAGTTTGCCCAGAGAAGCTGTGGATGTCCCATCCCTGGAAACAAGGATTGGGTGGAGCAAGGTTGGGTGGAGCTCTGAGCAACCTGATCTAGCTGAAGACATCCTTGTGATCAAAAACCAAGATGAAATTGCATAATAAGCAATAGGACCCTGAAACCAAACTCCTTTAGGTGTCTCTTGTTCCTTCATGTGTATCCTAATTAAATTCTCCTGGAATTCAAGAGACAGTTCTTCTGACGACAGCAAACTCTGGCATCTTTCAGGTTTCTAAAGAGCTTTCTAAATCAGAAATGTCTGCACTGTTCCTGCTCACCTGATATCATTGGTAGGTCTGTTGCTTGGCAGTCAGGAGGTTCCGACAGCCCAACCAGTGCTACAAATCCTGGCAAACACAATATGGTGTCAGTAATTACCAGAATATATTGCCAGAATATAGCTGGAAGCAAAGCAGACTGGAAAGCCTACAGTCTTTGTGGCTGGATCACGAGGCATGAAAGCTTTTTGTATGGATTCTCTCAGGGAGGCTCATGCCAAAGGGAGCCTTTGGATCTTCAAATATTTTTGGAGGGTGGGGGAGAAGATAAATGGAATGTCATCTAAGGTAATGCAGAAATATCAGTGAGGACCAAGGCTTTTTTTCAGCTGAATTTTGTAATATTATCAAGTCAGAAGTTGTCTTTGCTAACAGTTGAAGGGAGGCTGAGAAACAGAAACACTTTTTAAAAAGCAGGTGAGAATTACCAAAAGTTATCTTGACAGAACAATTATCAATAACTTCTCAAAGTGTAGGTGCAATATTTTACCCATTCTTTTACAAAATCCAGTTGGTGTAGACTAGATGTTCTTTCTTAGAGCAGCAGATAATAAGCAAAGCATTGAATGTTTGCAGCAATATCAACATCAGAAAGCAAATTACTGGGATTATTGATACCAGCACTAGGAATCAGTGTATGGCAGGCAACTGTTGTGATCTAAAACTGTATTTAACACACAAATTAGTCAAAATCTCATAGCAAGAAATTGAAGATCAGTCAGACATTCTGCATTTCAGATGCAAGGACTTCAAGGCTTCAAATTCAGATTAATGAATGTGCTTGTAGTGTAGGTAAGCAGTGAAATCTGCAATTATTTTCCAACCCCCAGGAAAACAAGTTAAGCAGAGCTTTCAATGGAAGGTAAACATCACCCTCAACATCACTGATGAAAAAGAAGTACCTAATATGGTGATCAGCATTTATATTACACTTTCATCTTATATTTCCTCCTATCCCCAAATGTCAGAGTGCTCCATGAAAGAAGGGGTGAACATCCCTCTCTGGTCACATCTGCAGAGGCTGAACTGGCACCTGGAAGTTGGGTTCCTGCTTTCTGCCCTGCAGAACACAAATGTTCCCTTGCCCTCCTTCCAGACATCCCCTGGCCCCTGCCACAAAGGAGAGGCTGAAAAAATAAACCAAATCTGGTTGGCTGATAAAGAACACAAATGCATTCATGTCTAAATACAAAATGGCAATCATGCCTGAAGAGTTTAAGTAGCATGCGACAAAAATATTGCTGAGTTCATGGGAAAGGAGAAAAACAAAAGGTGGCCAGATGCCTTGGACAACCTGAAGAACAACTGTCCCAAGACACCAAGACAGATGGCACAAAAATCTTACAGCAACAAGAAGCTAAGAGGTCACCTCTAGACCTCCAGAGGGTCAGCCTCCACTTCTTCCAAAATTCTGGATTAATAGTCTCAAAAGCCGATTAAGAATGATATGAGGTACAACTTCTGCACTTGGATAATATCTTAGAAAAATTTCATATTCCACAGAGAATTTTCCCATAGAATAATCAGTTAAAAACCATCACTTTTTCAGAAAAAATGAAGTGGCTTTGAAGAAATTACAGGCAACATTAGAAATATAAACATATGAGACATTCCTCTGAGGATCATCAAACCATCAAATAAATAAGGAGCAAAATTAATTTAAAAGAGCTGATACTGTTGAAAAGTGGAAACTTTCCCTAAGAAAGAAGCTTGAGGAGGTAAAAAAAGACCACTGTAAAAACTCAGCTGTTATAAGTTCAAGCTAACCAGAATTTTTTTCTAGGAATGGAGCTGTACAACATGTAAATTCCCAGCTAGCACAAATCCTGCAAACCTTTGCTTTCTAATATATTAAAGTTCTTAATAAACTTTAAAAAAATCAAAGTATAAATATGGATGAACTTGGAATTATCCAAGTATTATTATTTGCTTAGGTTTTCCATAGAAGTTTCTCATATGACCCTTCTGAGGAAAATAACCAAGGAGACTGTCACACTTTGCACACACACTCATAAAATAATAAGAAAAGTTATAATGAAGAATGAAGAATTCTCCTCAAAATGAAAAAAAAAGAAAATGTAACTGCAGCACAACTAAGGATCGCTATAAAATAGTAAGGGAAAATCCTCTTTATTTCCCTGATTTTGTACTAAATCTCATGCTCTAAGCCACATATAAATTAATTAAAAACAGAATTGAGTGGAAAGAGAGGCAGGAAAGAATAACTACAGGTGATGGACACAAAGATAAATTCAGTGGAAAGCAAAATGTATATGGTGGCCACATATATATAAGAACACTCTCAGCCTACCTTTGTAGAGACTTTTCTAATCCTAACTCAATACACAGGAAAATTACACTTTTGTTTTACAGTTGAATCAAGGAAAAGAAAATTAAGCCAACCTTGGGTTGGAATGATAGGAAAAATAAAGTCTGTAATCTCAAACCGGTCTTTACTGTTCTGATAAACAATTCAAGTCATGCAGCAGAAAACCTCAAGATCCACAGGATTTGCTCATCCTTTGCCCGGGACCAGTGGCCCAGGATAAATTTAGTAGCAGGCTGCCCTCAGCTGCCACATCACGTCTGTGGGGTGAGATGGTCTCAGGACCTCTGAATCCCAATATCACTGGAGCAGACCCCAGATCAGCTACAATCCAGGTGGATCAGATGCTTCTTTACAGCAACCTTGTAACAATCTCTTGTGGGTCAGCACTGTCTCCCTTTGTCCATCACACCACAGAAGAGATAAATGAACAGAAGCAGACACTGCAAGTGTCCTTTTTTCTATATTTTGACAAAGCCTTCAAAATCTTACCTGGTAAGCACTGCTAAACTGAGCCAGCCATTATCTGGGGAGCTCTCACAGATCAGGTGCAGAATTAAACAGCTTTGATAATATCCTAGGGAACACATTATTAATACATTATCACAGCTTGATCAACTAAATGAACAAGTCAGATGCTCAGGAGCAGGAGGCATCAACCTGCAGCTTTTCCACTCTTACACCTGTTGAAACCTTGATACATTACAATGAATGTTTTCACCTGGCACAGCAAGACTTTGCTGCTGTCCTCCACAGGTTTAATGGAATTCATCTATGTTCAACAAAACTTTCTCAAATTCTTCTCTCCTCACAATTCTTCCATGAGATTCTGCTCCCTCTGCCTGACAAGAAATACATATTTGTCTCATTTGTTCCAAGTAATGATGGAAATTAGATAATATCTGTACCCAGACATACAGGTTCAGAGGATGTTTTTTGGTTTGAGGAGAGTGGAAGTGAATAATTTTTTATTTGAACAGTTTCTATTCCCAGAAAAAGCTCTGCTGACATCAAGATAGATCCCTAGTGCTCAGCTACTTTTTCTTCCCTATGGATATTTGGCTTTATCTGAATTATTGACTGAATTTTCAGACTGCTTACTCAGGTTCAAAGAAAGACTCTCTGTTTATGACTATTTGTACATTCCCCTCTGGGACAAAGGGGTTGGTGTGTTTATTACACACTTCAGGGCAGAAGGATTTTGTGCAATTATTTTGCACATACCATAACAAAGATTTTTCACAATTGCAGAAGAGACAGATTTGTGTGTTTATGTTACAATACTTTGCTCAAAACAGCAGCTGGGGCATAATCTTACAATGAGCAAAAAAACTTTGCTCACACAGAATTTCCTAGAAGATCACTGTCACAAAAAAAGGGACACTGCTGTGCAGTGCAATTTTAGCTATTGAATATTGTCAGACAAAAAGCTGCCTGAGATATTATTGGCATTAAAAAAGAAATATTCTCTTAATACTTTATTTTCTGTTTATGTGGAACAATGTAGGGAATTTAAAATGAGTCCAAAGTTTTGATTGGCCTCAATTTGCATTTCTAAGTGCAAGAGAAAGTTCGTGGAAATCTATACATAACTCTAGTGAGGATATATTTTTCCTCCCTCCAGTATTTTTCCCCCATTAATATCTGTCCTGCAGCTTCATGATGAAGAGGATGGATGTCTTAATTAGGAACCCCAGAGAATGACAAGGGGTTTTGCACAACTTCTCTCAGGCTATTTAATTTAAAGCAAGCAGCAACAGAATTGCAGTAGTTAGGGATGGAAAGGACTTCTAAGTCAGGAAGACCCCAAGCCAGGGCAGAGATTTTCCCAGCAGTGCATTTCCTGGGATACTGCAGAGAGTGTTTGAGTTATCCTAACTTGTAAGAACAGTGAAAACCACACTGAGGAAGCTCCAGTGCAGTCAGAGAGGTCCATGGAGCTGGGAAGCCTCAACACAAGGGGAAGTGATCAGGGATGTCACATCTCAGACACAGGGAGGTATCACCTGCAGACAGGGACATTCAATGGAATGACATCACAGAGGTGAAGCACAGGAGCTGCTCTCCTGTGGTCTTTGAAAAAACAAGGCAGAATCAAAGCAGATTTCAGCTCTAGAGGGGAAGGTACCCTCATGAGATCCATCTTCCACATGGGTTGTAGAGTTACAGGAGCCTCAAACAGATGCTGAGCAAGATTTTCCAGACAGAAATTTGAATAAGCTCCCTGTTAAATTCTGTCCCAAGGTATACAATCAGTATTTCATGAGCACAGTGAATGCCAAACTCTGTTGCATCACCCAACGCTGATTTCTGTAATAGCAAAAGGTCCCAATACAACAAATAATGATTATATAAAGCTTTCTGAGGAGAGAAAAACCCCTGCTTTTCCCAAGGTGGTATATTCTGACAGGTTAAATGGTGGAGGGAACATATTCAATAAATGGGAAATAGAATTTGTGGGATACTTTTTACTCCACAAATGCAGCTGGTGAAGAAGTAGAAAGACAAAACAGGAAACGTGTCACCATATCTTCTCTCTACTCCCTCCTGCACAGGCCCAGGCCAGCAGCACAGAGCACCAATCTTCCAAACACCAGACTCTAAGCTGCACAAAACTGCTTTAAAACCATCCAGCATCTTGAGTGGTGCAAAGGGGAAAGACTATTGGCCTGGCTTTTACACTCAGATTTTTTCCCAAGATTGCAATCTTTCCCTAATCCTTTTCTCCTCTAGTGCATAAATTCATCTGTTGACGATCTTGGGAGGTGATGCAGAGGGCTGTACATAAAATCCTTCTGACTGCATCATGAATGAAGATGCCTTCCAGAGGTTCATTGCCCTGGAGAAAACCAGTCCCAAAGGAAGTTTTGCCTCATTGCAAAATAAGTTGATGACTCTCTGCTCTGGAAACGTAACCTTGTTCATATCAAAGAGTTCCCTGCTCAGATGCTGGGTGGTGCTGAGAGGAAAATGTTAAGCCCTAATTTTGACACCTTGTCTGCCCAATAGAGATAGGAAGAGCATTGTTTTAAAGTCAGCTAGTGAGGGGAAAAAAATTAAAAGAGAAATCTTTTCCTTGGAGGAGAAAAATCCACTACATTAACCAACTCACAGGCAGAAACGAGAGTAACACCAGATCTGAGTTTTGGATATAGACAGAGTTGTTACAAAAGCTCTATAAAAAATGGTCTTACAAAATATGATGACTAAGAATCACATTGCTGAGGTGCTATTTCTTCCAGTTCACAGTGAAATAAATAATTGCTGTTTCCCTGTAAAATCTATTCGTGACAGCTTTTGAGCCCAGGCAGCTCAGCCAGGCACTGCTTTCAGAAGGGAGCCTCCAAATGCTTTCCCTTCTTGCTCAATCCCCATGCACTAATAAAAAGACACATGAAAAAAAAAAATAATAAAATCCATAGCTAGAAAACTACAATTTTGCAGTGACAAGCATTCAAAAATGACTTGAGAAAAGCAAAAAATGGTGGCCCCACTTCCAGATTCTTATTTAGTGTAAGGACAGATTTAACCTGGCTCTGGAATCTTCCCGTTAACACAGGGTCCTGAATGCATTTCCCATAAACACTGGGAAAGTGCTTTTAGTGAGCATGTTTAGCATAAAGCTTTGATCATGTCTACACTCATTTTGGCTTTTCTCTTTACTACAAATCCTCCTCATCATGCTGACCACATACTCCTCTGGCTTGTTTGTTCATGGTAAGCACAAAACAAACACTTTCAAGAGATCTTTCTATATGAATGTTCTACAGTTACAGCAGCAAAATCCTCAAATGACTCAGTTCGTTACATAAAGCCTGGGATATCCTAGGCATTCCCAGAATACTGATTTGATATGAAAAGAAAACCAGCAGGACACATTTGCTATACTCCAGTTTGTTTTGCCAGCAGACATGGCCCACTGCTACACCTCACATCTGGGCCCCATGTCTAGAAAACCAAGTTTTGAAGACTAAAACCTTTCTATCACTTTATTTTTTTTCTGCAGACACACATATTCCAAAGTTACATTAAATCCCTAAATAAGCAAAGAAGCACATTTCCCACAGAAGTGAATCATTGCTGATTGCCTTGTCTCTTTCTTTTTAAAAAAAAACAGCTTTATCTCATGGATAGAGACAGTATCTGTGCATTTGCCTTGGCCCATGCAAAGAGCATAATGAAGCAGAAAACATTTTTCATTGTTCCTGACTGTGCAAATTCAGGGGAGGGAGTTGCAGAGGTTTTTTCAGTTTGGGGGAGGGAGTTGCATTGTGAAGCAGGGTGGTTATTTTCTTGGTTAAGATATATGTGCTAGAAACCCCTCAAGAGCATTTAAAGCCAAGTGATAGCAATAGCCTTTTCTTCCTGGAAGAGTTTTCATTGAATCCCACTGCAATTAAAGGTTCAGTTCTAAACAAAGACTGAAGGCTTAGGTTATGTGAGGAAGTGCTACAGAGGAATAGTTTGTTCCTCACCTCAGAAGTGCTTCTACACACCCTAGCCTCCCATGATTGTGGTTTGTTCTCGCTGTTGACTCGGATTCCTGGAGCTCTGGGGACACATTTAGCTGTGCAAAGCCCACAGAGAAAGCAAGAACCTTTCAGTGCCACAGGGTCACACACAATAGCAAGATGCTTGTGAATTGGTGAGGGAGGATGAAAGTGAACACTTACACTTAAGGAACAACCTCTGTTACACTGGCTTGTTGCCAGAGAAAATAACCCATTACAATCAAAACCCAGTTAAGTCAAACAGTCCATGCTTAATTAAGCCCACTCTAAGAGTTTTCTGTTCAAAGCAGCTGATATTTTCAGCAGGTGAGACTGAAGCTTGCCAGCTCAGAGTATCAAATCTAAACCCTTAAATGTGGGTGTCCACGCTCCATGTATTGCTGACATGGAAAAGGGGATGTAGTGCCCAGAACAGGAATATTCAGAATACAAAGATTCAATTGAAAACATCAATAGCTGTGCCTGTGCCACCAAATACAGTGGGCTGGGCCTGTTCTCTGGCCCTCAGGCCAAATGAATGCACAGTACAATTCACATCCACGTAAGCTGAATCCTTCTTTCCTCCCCAGAAGGGTGTCTCATTCATATTACCCACTGACACCAGACCTTGGCAACTCTCTATGCCCAAAAGATGGCCAGAAGTCACTTGGGTGACTGATATTTGCTGAATATTAAAAGTGTGCCAGGAGTTTTGCTCATTAATTAAACACCATGAGCAACCAACAGGAGCCTGGACTGAGACTCACATCCCAGCCTTTTTCAATTTATTGGGATGGTATGCACCCATCCATCCCAAGATCATTAACCAAAACAAATAGTTTCTTTTGAGCTTAAAAGAAGGGTTTTGTCTTAGAGGTCATCACAGTGAGCCCAAAGCCAGCAAGATTCCTTCCAATAATTCAAACAAGCCTCACACCCAGCTCCCAGCACCAAGCCCTGCACAATGGGTGATATGCTAACTCACAGCAGACTCTGTAGCCTAAATGTAATCCCAGACCACTAATATATCCTGATTTTCCTGATGTAGAAATTCAGAAAGCCTAACTCTGAACCTTGCTTGAAGTGCATGGAGGAGAAAGGTGAAGGAGGCTGACTGAAAACGATGAATATCAGCTCATTTTAGCCATCAAAGCCACAAAAATGTCTACAGTGCTGATCAGTCATCCAGAACAGACAGGGGAGATAAGGAGGGCAGGAAACCACACACCTAAGCACACACAGAAGCACGAAGCTACACACATGCACCAGTTTGTCAGTGCTGCTGGTCTGTGAAAGCAAAATAAACAGCAATGCTATTGGAAAGGTTTCTCCTCTCCTTTTCAGACAGAGGTGTGCAAGCCCAGCCTTGACTCGTTTGGGGAGAGGGTGTTTCATTGTGGTTTGGAGATGCATCCAGAATTTTTTATTACTCAGAATCTTTGGTTCTCTGTGTATTTTTGTAAGGAGTCTGAGAATGAAATATGATTCATATTTACATCTGTTAACATGTTGGGAACAGAGAAAAAGAAAAAAAGGATGAGCAAACTGCTGCTGAAAGAAGTAAAATTAAAAAGTTGGTTCTATTTCCCACAAGACTTTCTAGGTTTGGGCAGAAAATGTTTGTGTTACCAAAAACCCTGAGGTGAAGGCAAAAGTCAGTGGTAAAGTCAGCAATGATTTGAGCACTGCATCTGGTTTTCTGGTAATGTTGATTGGGAAAGCACATAAGAAGTGTTGCAAATTAGTTATGTCAATTCCGGATTTTGATACAAACTGTTTAGTGCCATGATGTAATTTGGGCTGGCTGGCCAGAGCTCTTCCCCTGTAGAAAGAATACATTGTAATAGTTTTGTCTGTGTCAATGATGAGTGTACATATTCTTATAAATAAGATGTTTTGTGCAAACTTTTCACATAAATCTGGGACAGCTGAAGTATAATGGGAGGAAAATGTCACATATTGCAAAGAATTTTTTCCCCAAATTAACCTCCATAAATGTCTTAAGAGCAGAACATCTAATGAAAGGACCTTTATGCAGATGCAGATCATGACATTCCATTCATAAAATCAGAGAGAAGAAATATGATGTAGCTGCAAGACTGGGGGGGGGGGGGAAGGACAGAAAAAAAAATAGTAATTTCAGAGTATGGCAAAATCTCCAGGGCATCTTGACTAAGACCACAAAAATTTGTATTACCCAGGCAACATATCAAGGCTTTCTAAGGTCTGATTCTGAAAGCCTAATCTTTTCTCAGGGCTGCAGTTTCTCATATGAAGAAGCATTCTCCATAAAGATAATTTTTATATCAGAGCGATTACCTAGATTACCTGCAATGACGGACAGGGAGTGATTGGCATTACACAAGTAAACAAGCAGCAAGTTAAGGCAAACATGAGGCACCACAGATGAGAGAGAAGAAAAACCATTATTCATCTCTTAAAGAGGAGCAGTGAGAGCAGAGATTCTCCAACAAGACCAGACAGACCATGGCAGAGCCAAGAACTAAAAGCAGAAGTTCTGCAAAGCAGTGCCTCTCTCTTGGAGTCTGCCATCCTCAGTCAAGGGCCAATGCAGGATTAAATCTGATTTAAGAACATTTATCTGACATCTTGCCACATAATGGGAGCATGAAAGATACCTCCTAATGAAGTAATATTTAGTGAATATTTTTTTTATATTGGGTTAAGCATGGGTTTATCTTATCCACACGCAGAAGGGAAGATGGCAGAGACAAAAACAAAGTGACATTCTCAAGTTATCGATAGGGGAAAACCCTTGCCCAGTGAACCACATCAGCTCAGAGTAAAAAAAAAAGACTCAGCAATATAGATGTTAAAGGGATGTCAGAAGAGCCTGGCAGTGCAAGAGTACACTCAGGAGACTGCAGACCAGATGCTACAGATTAAAACTGCTCACCAGTCACAGCTGAGAGCAGCATTCAAAAACAGAATCAAAATGCCTTGCACTCCTTTTGTGAACATCACTTGCAGGGGTGCAGCCAGGCAGGGGGAGGGCTACCAAAGCCTCAGCACCTGAAAGATGCTGTCCTCTTCCCAAGCTGTTCAAACGGGCTCGTGTGGCACTGTGAGAAGGCTTCGAGAGCTCTGAGATGGAAACCACATGCGAGCAAACCCCCCTGGGAAGAGCCCCATGTGCAAGGCAGCGGGCAGACCACCAACTAACTACATGTGTCAAGTGCTCAGGGGGTGTCTGACTCGTTTGGGAACCACAGGAGGGGGGGCAGAAAGGTTCCCACCCTCTGGAAAGAGCCTGGCACATGATGTGTGTGTGTTTGCTGCGAGGGAAGAATCCCACTCCAGAGAATGTGTTAGAGAAGCTGCCTGACAAGAAAAAGTGGCTTCTCTTTGCTTTCTGTCCCACAGTTTATCTCATCTGATAGTGAGGAAAATGTGGCATGGGCTTCTGTGACATGGAAAATTCCTAGGGGATCCCATTTTGCACCCTTTCTTCGCCTAAACTGATCAAGGTAATTATTTCTCAGGTAGAGAAATACCTCACTAACACTGACATTCTCCTGTACCAGAAGACAATCGTTGCAAAGTAAAGGATGAATTAGAAGAGAGTAGCAACTCTGCCAGAAGTGCTGCTGGAGGTTCTTCCATCACATCTACCCCAGAGAAAGGCTCAAGGTTCTTCTGCTGCCCTTGTCCTCATTTTGCTTGGATGCTCTGTCCATGAAATACTTTTTACAGATGCCTTCCTTCCATTTTCTCTCTCCCTTTCCACTGTCACAGTCACCCTCTAGCATCAATCAAATCCCACCACCCTGGGACAGAACATCGTTCTCCATGTGTTACCTCTCCAGGAGAGGCACAGGTGTCACCAGGACTGCCCAACTCTCGTCCCCATAAGTCCTCTAAAGATGCTTATGAGCTTGTCAAGCTCTGTGACACACAGCAAAATTGCTCCAGGAAGGCAGGGACAGTTCTCAGTGAAGGCCCAATAATGATACTCAGAAATTTGGCCTCTGGCTGTGGTTTCAAGTCTTGGGTTTGGGTTATGCCACAGACTTCCAAAACACTTGGGCTAATCCTCAGATCTCACATACTGAGCTGCTTTTGGAAATCCAGCTTCTAACCCTCCCAGATGAAAGGAAGAACTACTTCTCTACTGCACAAGGCTTTCCACTGATAAATTCCCCAACTCTAGAGAGAATTCAGAAGGGAGAGGGTTAATGCACCTTTTGGACAGTCTTGCAGACATTTTTGCCCTTTTATTCCTGTCCCCCTTGAAATCCTGCAGCCACATCTCAGAAGACTAGTGTAATATAATTTTTAATCTATTGTGTTTTTAAACTGATACTCGGGAGAGACTTCAGTAACAAAAATACTGATTTTCTGCTTGTTCTGCCTTTTTTTATTTTGTTGTTCTCTTTTGCTTTGCTGGACTAAGATATATTTTTGTTGCTTGAAAACGGATATATGAATCTCAAATTTTGCTGCATTTACATTATGCTACCAAGTTGCAAAATACTACAGGCAATTACAAAGAAATCAGAATTTTTACTATTGCAGAATACAGGTAAACAAGTATCCTAATAAACACAGCCTATGCAAATATAAATTCTGTATTAGTTTGTTTCTCTTTCTTTTGGTTGTTCTTCTATTGCAGAATTATTTCTGCAGTACTATGAGGCTTCAACAATATAAAATATTGGTTTAGAATACAATTTAACCAAGCCTAAAAACTCCACTGTAATTATATAACACAATTCCATCATTTTTATGCAGGGTCTCTCACTCATTAAAATTTAAATTCATGTGCAGACATCCCTAGACTAAAATCCTATTGTGTCTCCAATATAAGGAATTAAGTTCTCAAACTGCATTCACTTTTAGAAGGGCATCCTGAAATACCATGTAAACTGTGAGGGAGAAAAAAGCATAAAAATGAATAAGTAAAAATTATTATTACTCTAAGGGTCAGAGAAGCAGAAAGGTGAGAATGCAGGTAATCTTTAAAAAAGAAAAAAATAAAAGCAACACAGCACCACATCAGCTACCACATTACTGGTGACATTCTGGCTTTCAACACAGCTACCTGGATTATCCCAGCTGCAAAGGTGTTTTAATTCTTTGTCACATCAAGACCTCAAATTAATGGCCAGGCAATCAAGAACAAGGCCAGCAGGGGTAAGGGAGATGGCAAATGGTCTCACCAAAATACTCCCCTACAACCTCCAGCCCTCTCTTTGGCTGGAATCATCCACTGGGTGAAGTGCAGGCAGGGAATGACATTTGGGACACAGGTTCATGGCTTTTAAAGACTCGAATGAAACAGATTCAGTTTTGACCTATTACTTAAAGCAGTATCTGGTCTCCAGGATTAAAAATGATTGAACTAACCCAGTGTACAGCACTAAAACTTTGTGGAACATGCTGTGGAATTACTGTAGGACTCTTATTGTAACTTAGAGTTACATAAATGTGCAAAACCATGTAATGACCAAGAACTCCTTGAAAAGTACAATTCTTAGAAACCAAACAAGTGTGAAATCTCCCCTGAGAGAAAGGCAGCAAGCACCTGGGCAGTGCAGATGAGTGGCCAAAGTATCAGCACTTAAGCCCTGCTGGTCTGGACCAGCTCAGAGCTGAGGTTAACTATCAGGTCTAATCCATCTCATGGTCCCACTTGAGAGAACAGAGGTGTCTCAGAGCAGAAGCAGATGTGATGTGGTACCACGGTGCTGCCTGAATAATGAGAACTTTAATGAGAGCTGTTCCTTCCTTTGTCTGAAATGGATAAAAGCAGAACCAAGTTGTCAGCTATGACCTGGTCTTGTTGGATGCAGCTTGTAGAACATTTCTGGCTTGAAAGTGTCTCCCCTTTTCTCATCAATCCCATGAAAAAATTTATAAATATTGAAATTTTGTACGGTTTGGGTGTTTTTGGGGGGATTTTCTTTTCATAAGACCATATTTAACTACAGGTTAAAGAATTCAGTATTTAGAGCAGAGTGTGATGAAGGACAGAAGAGGAAAAAGAAGTGCAGGCTTAGCTTCTCTTATTTTAAAGAAATTTATTCCCTTTGGTTTATCACACAACTAGTAAAAAGCTGCAGGGCTTGAGGAACTGCAAGGTCTCATGGATTCCATTCTCCATTTCCCCCCAAACTAACAATCTGCTTACACCTCCATATGCAATTCTTAATTCTCACGTTTAGAAGTGACATCCCATTCAACTCCAAGCTGTCCCATAAAATTAAATGTAAATTAGCAAATCAGTTTAAAGAAAATTTCCCAGAAACACTAAAAGAGCTCATCTGACCTTTCCAAAAAAATCATTTCACTTTTCAAACAGCAAATTTTCCTTTTAATCTCTATGTTTTATGTTACCACAAAGAAGTTTCCATGACATGCTTACAACTAGAAATGAAAAGCACTGGATGAAGGCTCATATGACCTAGTTTAATATTAAAGCACTCACATCCTTCCAAGTCAGCCACTGTGTAATGAAGATGTAGACTGAAAAACTAATGTACAAAGTGTTTCTTCTTCAAACTGCTAAGTCTGTGTTTTCCTCTCAAGACTCCAGCTAAGCTCTTTTAACACCAATGTACAGCCACTGAATTTCACTCCAAATTTCACCAGCTTTCATCTGCCTCCAGAAGACCCACCAGAGCTGTGCCTATGTATTATTCTTTCAACGAGCAAAGGATTAGTATTGACTGATTATTGGCTGCCCAGCAATGCAAGAAACTTCTGAAGAGTGGTCTTTGGAATGTCTTGTGCTTTAGAAAGATTAAATATCAAACCCTAATTTATTAATTTATGTATACATTTTTACGGGAGCCCATGAGAAGAAGCCTGACTGCCAGGCACAGTTTAATTCACTCTGATAACACAGAGACTATAAATCTTAACTAACAGCTCAACATGCAAGGCATTTGATGTGTCTGGGAACCTGCTGCATGAAAGAAATTAGCTGGTAGAAAAAGAAGCAAAATGCCTATTCCCATGGGAAGAGTCTGCAGGACTGGTAATAGATCATTTGTTCATTTGGAAGACACTTGTTCCTCTAGTAAAACAGCAACTAATATTTTTGCTTTCCACTGCTCAGACAGGAAATATGGTGCTAAGGGCCAATAGACAGAGCAAGTCATCGTGCTAATTACACGGTCAGTAAACATTTGCTCTCCCATGTTTCCTAAAGGCCTGAATAATTCCTGGTTGGAATTCAGCAGTGGGACCGGCCACCTTCTTCCTCTCTGACGCAAATGCTGAGGAGATGTATCACATTTTAGAGGATATCCAGGTTAAACACCCCTGTTTTCACAGGATGATCCTGTCACCTGGAAAAGGTTGAGTGCTACCGCATTTAGAGGGGAAATGAGATTTTTGAAGTATCTGAGGAACAAGGTTCTGAAACTACCCCTCAATAGATGGCAAACATCCAAATTTAAACAGCCTGATAAATGTACAAATGGGATTGTAGAGCAGGTCACTTTCTGAGAAATTTTTTTTGGTGGACAAATACTTCTAGTCCTGCCTTCAACCATATATAAGTCACATTTCTCCCATGCAAAATCATTCAAGATGAACAACCTGATACAAAAGGGTGTGATATGGAAAAGCCTCTACTGACCTACAGAAACACAGGGAAAGAAGCAGATTTTATTTTAAGGCACAAATGTCTACTTGCTTGCTTTAATTTTGGGGTTTTTTTATACCTGGTCAGGCTCTGAAGTTCTGACTAATGCAATATTTTTATTGTGCCACATCATCTTCACTGACTTTCTACCCAGCAAAGATCCAGTCCAGGAGCTGGCTACAAACTGAGCAACATTCTAGGTATCTGACCTTCTCCCAGAGTGGGCTTGTATGGTAAATAGAGAGATTCACTTACAGATTCCCTGTAAACTGTGCTCTTTACATCCTCTCCATGGAAGAAGGCTGCTTCCCATCCACACAGCATTCAAATTCCTGACTGGTACTCACTGGATTAGGATGAGCAAATCATAAGATGCAGTTGTGTCAACATCAAAGGAAAAACAAACATTCAAGTGTTTTGAAAACGCTTCAGAGTGAAGTCCTGTTTCTCATGTGCCCTGAGTGTAGCTTCACCCCCACAAATTTTAAGTAAAACAGCTCCCTAATAGCATTCTGAGCAGAGTAATTGCAGGCAAAATGCTTGGCTTCCACCCACTGCTTCCCATGCTCTCAACACGTGCCACCAATCATTTCCATTTTGATCTGCAGTTGCTTTTCATTCTAAAGGAGGGCTTTATTTTGTTGTTGCTGTTTTCTAATTTAAAGAAAGAACAACTGAAGACTCAAAGTGTGGACAATATATGTTAGATCTTGCCCTGGTATGGACTGTCAAACCACTCCCAGTCTGGATGATGTGAGGAATTAGCCAGCTCCATGTAATTTCCTCTTTCACATCTCTACTCAGCTGTACCTCAGAACTAATGTTCCCAAAGAGGGTCCAAATGCCACCCCCAAATGCAACCATATGCTGGTGGTGCCCAAAAATGAGCAGCAAACTCCTGAACTAGAGGCTGCTTCCGAAAGCAGCCATGAGCAAGTCCAAGGCACTGAATCCAATGGCATTTTCCACACCAGGCTTGAACAGAGGGTGCTGTGCCCATTGCATTCTTTGACAACTCTTGCCTCCTGCTATTTGAAACACCCTTTAGCCAAGGAGAAGTCTGAATGTTATGAGAGAAAATAGGACATATTTTCCTGGGGTTTTCCTTTGTAAGAATTCAGCTGGATATGACAGCAATCATTTAAGTGATATTTTTAACCATATTTGTGACCCTTGGGATTTGATAATTTTTAAAAAAAAAACTTTTCCCGTTGCAGCAGGTTGGTTTACTGGCCTTGCAAGCAACACACTTGAATGATTTTACTCTCACCTCCATTACTGTTTAAATGCCTCAGCGAGGCATTGCAGTCAGCTCCTCTCCACAGCAATTGAAGAACACCACAAATGACTGTGCATTAATAAAGGGGCAGAAAGCACCACAGTTTCTCCATTACTCTGTCATCAGAGATATCTGCTCTAGGTTGTGCTTGGAGCATTAGCCCATGTAGCCTGATATGAGTTCACGAGGCTGGAATTCAAAACACTAACCAGCTGTGGGAACCCGGGAAGAAGGCTGTCACACTAAATGGTATCCAGATTAGAGCTGTGAGAATTTGGGAAAGCCCGTCTAGCAAGCATGATCTCTCGGGGGGAAGGGAGGGAGAGAAACAGTTCCCAAGTTGTTAGACTCCTAAGCCTAAAGGAAACTAGGTCTGTCTCTTTAGATACTGACACTGCAAGGTTTGGCTGGAACTAAATTTGTATCAGTGGATATTTTCCCAAGGGAAGAAATACAGCAAGTAATTCTATTGAATTCAAATACAGATAACTACCTCGAAGATGGCTTTTTCTCCACTGTGCAGTCTGGGGCTGGTTGCACATGACTCCCTAAAGGATCTCACTGTGGTAGAACTTATGGGAATCATGGTCCAAGAGATGGACCCTCTGTATCATCTTGCACATGAGGGAGTATGTGACATGTCTGACATGCAGGTGCTTGATTCAAAATCCCCACCAGCTAAGCAGCCAAATTCAAGAGACAACTACACAGTCAGATATGAAAAGAAGACAGAGAATGCAAAGAATTAATTATTTATCTGCCCTACAATGGATATTCCACATGGCTGGTGGAAAAGAGGGTCAGGAAATATTTGCCTGTTCCCAGGCCTGATGCCACAGGTGATGCAACATGGAGAAATTTCTTTGCAAACCTTTTTAGAGGTATTTATTTTCCAAGCCTTGCTAAGGTATGACAGACCTGTGGACCGAGTCCCAAACTGATATTCTCTGCCCCTTTATAAAAGTCTTTCAAAATTCTCTAAGAAAGTAGGAAAAGTGAGAAATCTCTAGATAGGACCATCGGCATCCTGCTTGATTTCCTTGGATGCTGCCACGCTAACTCAGCACTCCAAACACAGTGGCCACACTGACAGGACAGAGTTTCAGGAGAGGAGGGGGTGCTCACTGAGCTGTGGGCACATCCATCAGCATCAGTGAAAAGTGACGCCCTTCAGGTGCTGGCTGTTGGAGGAATCCATCATGGGGTGGAAGAGGCCTGTTCAAAGGCAGGGATGCCTCAGGAAGTGATCTTGTTCTGCATACCCAGTTAGTGACCCTGAACACAGGAGCCACACAGATGGTGTCAGACCCCTGTGAAACTCCAGGAACACGGCACACAACCTGATTAATGTCACACCTGTAAGGCTTGTGGGAGTGACTAATGACACGTGTCTGCTGAAGTCCCTCTCTGCAGCTTCCCCTCTTGCATTGCACACAAGTCTATTTAGCTGCTCAACTTTGCTCCAGACTCAGAGGAGGAAAAAAAAAGTTCCACAAGTGGTTCTCTTCTGTCAACATGTTAATTGGTCTGATTATGAAAGAAAACAATCACAGGGACAACAGAAAAACATAAACAAACAAAAGGGACGAGACACAGATTCTCGACTACGTATAGCACTGAGGCAGCAAACCAAGTGAAGACAAGAGCACAACTTTCTTCCTCTTTGTTAATTAGGGTAATAGGGTGATTGGCAGCAGTCAGGAAAATGTTGATGCTCTTTTGTCTTCCAATATATTTTGTTTCTTCAGCAGCAACATTAATGAAAACAGACACGATATGACAAATTTTTGCTGTTGAAAGTTTGGTTTGTGATTAAAATGGGCATGACAGTCAAGTTTTCCTTTGCATCAGACAAAACTCCAAACTCTCATTACTAGATGCTTTTTCCTCCCTGCTTTTTTCTCCCTTTTCTGTAAAAAAAAACTAGACCAGAAGAAATCAGGGAAGAGAATGGCTGTTAAGTCTTTTGAAAAATTCTAAGCATATCTTTCCCAGCTCAGAAGAGCCTCTCCACAGAAGTGACAGAAACCAATGCAACATAACCCACATATTCCCACCTCCATCTTTCTAAATAGGGAACTCCACACTCACTTGCAGGGATCAGCAAGTCCTGGCTGCCATGCCTGTTTTTAGCTCCAGCCCTGTTGAAATCTTTGCTTGGGATACCCAGCCTCAAATGTGTTTCTAGCTGCTTCCTAGGTGCTATAACACCAGATCCCTAACACTTCCATGTCTTGCACCTTCATAAAACAGAACCCCTCCCTCCATGGGAACCCCCAGACCAACCCAGGGCGCCTCTCCAGTCACCCAAGAGGCAAAGAACTATAGATGCTGTTTTTTTCCCAAAAGTTTCTTTTCCCTCTAGGTAAAAACAACACAAGTTCCTGCAGAAACCCATCTGGCAGTCTTCACTCATGCAAAACCTTCCCCATCTCCCAGCACAGACATGGACTACGGAAGGATGTGCAGGATTAGGCTGTAAGAGATTTAACCTGGGGCGAGCTAATGTGAGTCATGAAACGAGACATCAATTACTGAGCATGGGAGACAGATTAAGGGAGAAGTGGAAACTGTTTCTTTTCAGTAACTCGTTTAAGCTGTGTTTGATTTAAGAGGTCCTTGACAAGAAATGCACTTAAGGGTTTTAATACTCCAGCCATTCCAAGTTGCAAGTGAATAAACCCAAAGGGCAAAGCACCTTGACCCCTAAACAGCGATCAGCCAAAAAACAGTCAAGATATAATATGTCCAGCACAACATCCTTTCCCAGATTTCAGCTGCAGTACTACAAAGATTCAGGCTGTCATGATAAAAAATGGCCAAGCAACTCTTCTGGCTTGCTCTGAGTCGGCTGCAATGATTAGCAGCAAAATAGGTCTTCCAGTGACATAGTCAAGACAAGTTCACCTTTCAATCTGAAATCCTGATTTTAGACGGTTTTCAGCTGCCCACTATTTATTACAGCAGCCTGCAGAAGCTTCAGGCATGCATGAGGACCCCATAAACATGATATTGAATACAAGAAGTTTGTAGGAGTCTGTACAGAGCATGCAGAGACTTTCTGCCAGATTTGAGAGACAGGAAGAGTCTTCCAAGCTGAACAGATAAGTGGATGGGAATCATTGACATTTGAAAGGCTCCATCCTGCCTCTGTCCCTCAGCTCCAATATATCTAGAGAGATTCACATGGTTTTATGCTTCCTCAGAATGCTTCAAGTGAGGTCTAAAAGAAAATGAAAATAGCAGTTACGCTCTAACAACAGTAGGATGCCTCTGCCTGAAAATATTCACATACATCAAAGAGGGGCCTGACCAGTGTTTAAAGAAGTCACTTGAATTTTCAGTCACTATTGCACAAGGGGGGTTTAGTTGTACTGCTGCTTTTGATATTTATTTACTTATTAGCAAATAATTTTCATCTGTTAGACATTTGCATCCTATATGAGAAACATCAAAAGCTTCAGACCTTTGATGACATTTATCCCCATCAGTGCACAGCAAATTACAGTGAGGAGAAAGAAAAATCCGAACACAAGGCATTCAAAGCAAACCAGCATGGAAGGCAGAAATACATCTAGCTCCAAGCAATTATATCTTAATGAATAAACATTGTTCTCCACTGCTACCTCATGCCAAGAGATACCCACAACGCAGCCAGCACAAGCTTAATTCTTTCCATCCTCTTCCTTACAGCAGTGTTGTCACTTTTGTTACAGCCTGAGCTCTGCAACTCTGGTATCAGCTGGGTATACCCAACACTGATGGGAGCATGGGAGAGTTTCACCCCCAGAAGCAAAATTCTACAAGGTGGGCAGGAGAAAATCTCATATACAAGATGTGCAAGTGTGAGACCCTCACTGTTTGGTTTGTAATATCCATCAAGCCATGCATTTCTGAAAGGTCCAATGTGTAAAGACGGACAAATTCAAACTATTAAGATGTTATGAGAGGGGTAAGGGGAGAGAAGGGGTGAGGGAGGCAAATAAAGTTTCCATTAAATAGAAAAGTACAAGATTTTTTACTTTAACTAGCTCCAAAAGTTACATTAATGGAAATTCAAATACTGACATTTACCTCCAGTGCGATACCCAAAAATGAGAAATGCTCAACTGGCAATGACCACAGCATCTCTTTTCTAAATTGACCCAAAAATAAATCAATAAAATCACTAATCCTGTCTTGCACATACCTTTGCTGTTTATCAATTCAATAGATGTGTTACTAGAAGCCTCTGGGAGCAGCTTGAAGCTTGTCTCTGGAGTTCCCCTGGTGACTCTGGCAAGTGGAATGCATTAGCTAAGTCTTCACCTGTGTTAGACAGGGAAACAGGAATTATTTCAAGTAAACAAATGTGACTTTCTCCTGTAAAAGCATCATAAGCTCCAGGGTTCCCTCCACTTCCCAGTGCAAACACAGCTTTTTGTGGTACTAAACCAAGCCTTTATTTTATCAGTTACACCATGGAAGCTTCTCTTTAAGATGAGTAGGAAATATTCTTTTCTTTTCCAATTAAGGATTGGTAAGCATCACTTGGTTGCAATATGTAGGTAGATGTAATCAGAGATTATACACAGCATTCAGTCTCAGGACTGAACACTACAGGACCAGAGTGTGGAAAGGGGAAACCACTTTACTCTGAAGCCAAGGGTGGAAAAAACATGAGCCACTAACCCAGGATTTCCTTCATGCTCTGCCCAAGCAGCAGCAGCTCCACACACCACTCTTCAGTGAGGTCAAGAGCACAGCTACAAGCTTGCCCTCCAGTAAAACAAGTAAAAAAGATAGTTTCAAAGTCTCCCAGGATGTTTAAATCCTTGGCAGAGCTCACATAACCATGCACAGTAGCACAGCAAAGAGTTTGCACCAGTATGAATGTGAGTTCTGTGCCTGCAAAGTGACAGTAATGGTTGTATTCTCCAAACTGTCTTCTCTCAGATCCTGCCACTTCTTTACCCAAATGTTCCACCATTCACATGCTCAACAGCAGATTCAATAGGTGGAAGGTTGAAAAAAAAACCAAAACAAACCCACCAGACAAGCTGCAGGATAGGGTTTTTTCTACTCGCTAATGTTCCTTAAAAATCAGAGTCAATAAAAATGATTAAGTTTTTAACAAACATAAGAGCTTGCCTTCAGCATTGATCTAATAATTTGAGTGAAATATTTATAACTGCAGTTTCAGTAGAACCTCCTAAAGCTGTGTTTTGCACAGGTTTATGCTAAATTAACAGTATGATGAATGTTTAAGAGCAGTATCCCTAAAACTACTCATGTTGAAGAAATTAACCTATGGATTGAATGTCTCTTTCAGTTGACAATGCAATCATGGAAAGAAAAGGAGGAAGCATGAGTGCCAAGGGATGGGAAATGGAAGGCCTGATTTCTTTTGCAAAATTAACTCTTGGGGCTGAAATAAAATTCAACCTGTTGGCTGAAATTTGGCTTTTTCCCTATTCAAATACCTTTCTAATCAGTTCAACATGTTAGATGTGTCTCAAACTGGACCTTGCACCTCAGGGGGAAGCACCACTGTTGATGTCTTGTTCTGTAGGGTACTACCAAGAATTTTCCAAGCACCCCAGCTTTTTTCTGTTCTTAATCCAAACATATCATTAGTATAGAGAAACAACACTAACAGATAGTATCAAGTCCTAATAAACAATATCTAAAATATTTTTCTAACTAGCAAGTAGTGAGGTGTCCAAAACTGAAGTCAGCAAAAAGCCTTTTCACCACTGGACAGGGCAGGAATGCAGAGGAGATGGAAGCAATGTGCACAACTGTATCTTGGAGCAGACACCTTTGCAAGGAAATATAATCTCATAGTAACATTTTTCTCTGGTGAAGCATTAGAGCATTTATTTTTAAGCACATATTTAAATCCAATCAACATTAAAAGCAGAATTGTTCAGCCTGGAATTCCATACTAAGCTGGGCTCGAGGAATAATTCACTTCCATAAGTTATTCTGATACTGGGGCATGATACAAACTGGAGTTGTCCACACATCCCTGCTTCCAGAAGACAAGGAAAGGCTGAGAAAATTGGAATTGTTCAGCCTGGAAAAAAAGAGGGGTTGGGGTGAAGTAATTGCAACTTTCCAGTACCTGAAGGGAACCTACAAGAACGAGGGAGAGGGGCTATTTATAAGGGCAAGGGATGATGGCTTTAAATTGACAGAGGGTGAGTTTAGATTGGATATCAGGAAGAAATGTTTTTCTCTGAGAGTGGTGAGACACAGGAAATGGTTCTTCAGAGAAGCTGAGGCTGCCCCATCCCTGGAAATGTTTAAAGCCCAGCTGGATGGAGCTTGGAGCAACGTGATCTAGTGGAAGGTGTCCCTGCTCCAAGCATTCTTCCTACAGCACCAACTACTAGTCAGGATAGCCATGCCACTGCAGTCACTTTATCTTTAGGGGAGACAAAAGAAAAAAAAAAAAAAGGAAGAACCCAAACCAAGGAGCTGTTTTACAGCCTGAAGAGTGGAGGGAAAGCAGGGAGGGATTTGTGCCTCAGCAGCGTGGCTGTGAGTCACGCTGCCTCCCAGGGCTGCTCCTTGGGTGGTACAGTTTGCACACCATCTCTTGCTCAGGGGATGAGCCTTAAGTCACCATCCAGCTCTTTGGGAAGGAAACAAACACAGATTTTACATACACTTGGTCATATGGCCTGTGTGATGTTATCTGACATGTAATTATCAGGGGGAAATTTTCTACAGCTCAGACTGTTTGCTTCCAAAGGGATCCCAGTGGAAAGCATTTCTACTTCCACATTTCCCCACTTTGAATATCTTCCTAATTTTTTTTTTGCTTCGCTTTTCCAGGTCCTCTTATAATTTATACCACCTACTCAGCAAGTTTCAGCGCAGTCAATACTGACTGACCACGGCCACAGAGCAACTCTATGCTCATGCCAATTATTTTCAACAATATATGGATTAGATTACACACACACTGCCAGAAAAAACGATCTACCTCAGATTTAAATCATTAAGAATGGCCCTCTGGAGACAATAATCTCTCCTCAATGTGAAGGCTACAGACAAATGTCAGAATTCTGTCTGGCCCAGGAATGTTTCCTCATAACAAGGCTGGTTTGTGCAATCAATGAGGCTGACAAAATCTCCGATACGCTCTCAGGGCCTGATCCAAGGCACAGGGAAGTTTATGGTAACACTCCCATTGACTAGAGCTCTGTGGGAAACCTTTTTTTATCCCTGACCCATGAGAATTTTTGAGATTTTGAAAGCTTTTTCCCATCCTGACCAAGACAGAAAAATTGAAATCTCAAATTTTCGCAGCCTGAGTATCTACTTGCATCACTCCCACAAAAGAGACAAGATTTAAAATAAAAACCTGATTAAAATATTTTGTCCAAAAGTGGAGGGAAACAACTAAATTTTGAAATCAAATATTATTTTCAAAATCAATGTTTTTGCATTAAGAAATTGGCATTTTTTCAACAAAAATGAGACATCAAAAACTTGTTGAACAATTCCAACATTCTCTCCTGAACTGTAGAGCAGGTCTTTCCTGCATGAGCGAGTTCACCTGGGATATTTTGCTCTTTAAAAATAGAAATCCCTTGTACACAGGGACTCTATTCGTCTTCCTAACAAGCATAATTTATGTTCCAGCCACTGAAGAGGGACAGTCTCCCCTTGCACACCAAGAGGTGGAAGCCATTTGATTGCAAGGAGAATAAAAATTCCTCACAGGTAATTGCAAAATGTAAACACCACATCTCTCATTTTAAATCAATTACGCTTCCTTCTGCAAGGTGATAACTGCCAAATCATCTGTCTTTAAGCAGCATTTTCCAGCCCCAAAGGTCTTGAACCCCTGTGAGGCAAACCCCATATTCATGTTACAACCAAAGCCACTGGATGGAGCTGTTAGAAACAGTCTCACGAGCTCCAGCAGTGAGTCATGTTTAGTCTTTAGGAAATCTGCATGGATATTATTTTTAAGACATTTCCAATGGGGAAGGTCTTACGAGCAGCGAGGAAGGTTTCTCTCCGTTTACAATATTTGCACAGAGCTCTTGCTCAGCAGGGAACAGACACAGGGACACCCTACCAAGAAGGACACTCTTCTTTGATGATGACTGAGAGATGACTGAGGTATTTTGTGGAATATGAGCAAGCAACACTGAGAACAGACAAACACACACCTGCATCCCCACACCAATTTCATTTCTTGTGAGGAGAAGCTGTCTTGAATCCTCAATAAGGATTAGCATTCAAAAAGATAAACAGAACGAGAAAAGGCCCACTCCAGGTGGAGAGGAGAGAGGGAATGGAGGAAAAGATATCTATTGACCTACTGTAGGCCTAAAAAGAAACTTGGAGAAAAACTGGAATTTAAATTTAAAAATCCTGATAGCCAATGCTAAGGCATTCTCCTGTGCATTAAGCAGCTCCTGCCAAGATTTGAGTCATTGCAATCCATAATTCTTAAGGACAGTAGTTTCCCAGACAAAGCATCACTGGTAATAGCAATATAGAGCTGGAGTTCATTATTTTTCCTATATATGTGTGTGTGTGTGTGTGTACGTATAGCTAGAGAAAAACAGTGACAATCCAAGAGCTAGTAATAAACCAGGTGACACCACCTGCAAATAAATGGCTCCTCCATGGGAACTCCTGAACTGACATTTTCCAGTCTCTGACTCCAAGGGCCATGTGAACCTGGAGCACACTTTTCCACATGACAGAGAGAGCAGAGCACCCAAGGCTCCAGCTGAGTGTCAAAAGAGGAGCAGGTCACATTCAGCAACACCCTGGAGCAGCACAGAGTGTGCTCTGTGACAGCAGCCATCTGCTGTGGAATGTGCCACTCCAGGAGCACCTCTGCATTTACTGGGCAGTAAATCCCAGCGCTCCTCCCGTGCTGCTGACTTGGACAACCAGCATGGTAAGTTTAGCTTCATATTTTTCATAATAACTTCAAAATAAGTGCCTGTGTCAGCTCAGTGAGCAATGTACCCAGAAATCTCCCCCTTGTATCTCTGGCTTTCGATGAGCTGTCAGGAAATTCAGGATAGCAGTCAGTTCCCTCACTTCTAGTTAGAGCCTAAGGCCGGTTTTGCAGACACTCCCTCCCTTAACCTCCCACTTTAAACCTCTTGCTGAGTGGGCCATGTTTTCTATCACCAGCCACCTTTCCTTAGCTATCATCTCAGCTCCCACAGCAGGCAAATCCAGCAGCTTTCCCAGCACAGGAGCCCTCTTGCAATGCTTCCTGGACAAAGTAGCACTTGAGGTCTGTGACTCCCCCAGCCCCTTATTCTCGCATCCTTGCACCCATTCATGCTTTCATATGCTCAGGCCAATTCACCGCCCCCTTGCCCAATCACCATCCAAATGCAAAGCCTCATCTGTTGCCTGAAAGGTTTTCAGATGGTGCAGCAGATGGAAAAAATGCTTAATTTGTCTCCAGTTTGTTGTATTGGTGCTATGCATCATGCTTGCTGTTAAAATAAGAAACGGGGGAGTCAAAACATGTGCTCATCTTGGTCCTTCATGGGTTGTGGGGTCCTACAGAGCAAAGGAAATATTGTGTCTCTCCTGAGAATAACTGCATAAAGTCAGCTTGAAGATTCCAGAGAGCAGGATAGGTCCAGCTAAAACTATTAGACAGTCAGCAAAAAGCACAAAGAGGAGCTGGCAGACTCCTGAGAGGAGCAGGAACTTGCCTACAGGAAAGACATTTTAAAAGAGCTTCATTTGACAGGAAAGATGTTTTAAAATAAGAGCTTCATTTGTGGGATGATGTGGAACACTCAGAGACTTCAGAGGGACTGCATGGAATTAGCTACAACCTCAACAATCACCAATAACTCACAAAGACTGAAGGGTATAAAGCAAACTCCAATGTTGTAGTAGGGTTATAAGTTACACTGGATCCCTCTTAGAAGGTGTGAGCTTCCCACACCAGAGTGTTTTCTTGCCATTTTGTAACAGAAGCATACCCTAAAAAAATGGAGCTTTTTTGGCATCTTCATGTGCATGGATTGCTAAAAGGTGTCATAGTTCTGCCTCAAGAGTAATGCACCATGACATTACAGATTGGCTGGATAGATTATACAATAAACCAGAGTCAAAAAGCCACCAAGAGGTCCGTCCTGCAAAAGACACAGAGAGAAAAAGTTAATATATGTACCTTACTCATCAAGTTATCTGGCCTTCAAAATATTCCTGAAAGAAGCACTTCTACTAATGGATATTCTCAAATTTGTTCTATACAACAGGTACGGTTTTATTCTCAACCTGCATATTTCCATGCATAGAAGACGACTGAATTTGAAAGACAATGGACAATAAGTCTATCCATCCTTTTTTTAATTAAATTTGGAAATTAGATGCCTGTTTCATCATTGGTATTCCTGATTTTTTGGGTTTATTCTGGATTTGGCAGGTCAGAGCTTGGGGTTTTTTTAAGAAAAGCAAACTGAAATAACTACGTTGTACTGCTGTGGAGAGAATTTCCACACTGCCATCAGAGCTTTATGAATATGTACATACATACAGCTGTTCATGCCACCAAGAGCATGGAAAAACTTTCCATCCAACTTTGGAAAGCTTTTTTTTTCCCCATAGAAGTGGGAAGTTAAACTTTCAAACTTTGAAAGGCCCTTTTATTCTTTCTTTCTGTCTCCATGTTGGGACTAAGGAGAAAAGGATAAAGGGCAACAAGAAAACAAAACAAAACAAAACAAAACAAAAAAAGAGAGAGAGAAAAGGAGAAAGAAAAAAATCAGGAAGTGAACAAAGTTTGAAATCGGAACTCAGAAGTTCTGTCAGCTGTTTTTCCAGGTGTAAGAAATTCTTTTCTGAGCTTCTTTAAAAAGGAAAAGTATTCTGATATATCTTAATTTTGAAAACTTCTCTAGTCTGAACTTGCTCTATTAGTACTGTTATGCTTGTTACAATGCAATCCATCATCAAAGACTCAACAGCTATTAAGCTATTGACATAAAAACATCCACATGTAAAAATATGTGCTATAATAAAAGCCATCTTTTTAGGATTAAAGTACAACTAATACGTGAGCACTGCATCATTTATACCTAAGTAATGTGTGTTCTTGGTTTCTACCAGTTCTGAAGATGCAAGAGGACAGGAAGATTCTCCATAAAATAGATCAGTTCTGTATGAAAAATAAAAAGTGTCAGAGAGAGCATTCTTCATCCCTGAGATAAAAGGGCAATTTGTTTTCTCTGCTCCTTCCTCAGACTTGCACTCCAGAGGACTGAGCAATGTAGCAAGTTTTGAAATCAGCCACCAGAACCTCTAATGATTTTTTAGCCTAAGCTCACTTTTTTTTTCTGGCAGGAATATAAGATAGCCCCATTCCTGATGATTAATGATCTAAAGAAAGCCAGCTAAAGAAAAAATATTAAAGTGCAAAGTCTAAACTTTATGGACTTACAGAATAACTTTTCCTGACACACTAGAGGAAAAAGGAAGTAAACTCAAGCCACTGAACTCTCTGGATTGAACGGGCCTGTGACAATGACCTGAATCTCAGCTCTGGCTTCAAATGTATACCAGAATCATGATGAAATAATGTATTCAACACTGACATTCTTGAGAGGGCACGCTAGGTTAAGGCCAAACTTCACAGGTATTGAAGATAAACAGAATTAACTAAGATTAAAAATATTCTGTATTTTGTGTGTAAAACTGTTCCTCCAACATCCAAGGAACAGACAGGCATAGATGCATGCACTTGCTCCTTGTCTGCTGCTGGGAATTCTGCCAACATGTAGGATTAAACCACACTTCCATATTGTTCCCAGATGTGCAATCAGAAGAACATCCTAGAGCATCACCTCCACAGTTTGCCCTAGGAATCAAAGCTGTTCTTTATCCCACCCACCATTAACATCTTTTCATAATTCATCAACGAGCGATAAACTGAAACACTGCACAAACTTACCCCTGATTTATCTCATTTAGTGGGTTCTGTGACTACAAGACCTGCCTCTAATTTACCATCTTTTAAAGGAACTACTCCAAAGCAGCATGTGTTTTCCCAGGCTGTCTGGGGCGATCCACTCCCTGCAGTAATTTCCACTGGGAAAAGGAAGGCGAGGGGATGCAGCTGTGAGGTGTCTGCCCATTCGTGACCCTGGGTCAGCAGCAATAGCCCAGGAGGTGCTGGAATCCCTCACAGCCTTCTGGAGGATTTTCACAGCTCTGCATTTCTGCAGTGGGACTCTTGTCCCCGCCCCTGGCAGCCCCATCCCGGGTAGCATCCCTGGCATGGCCTGAGAACAATACACCAATGTGATTTCAATGAGGGCAATAACAAATTCATGAAGGTTCAGCCCTCACCATCTGTCCAACGGGAGCAAGGCTCTTTTTGGTTTGGAGCTTGGGGGTTTTCCCCCCTCTTCCCATCCTCCTTTCTTATGAACCATTTGACAAAGCCATCTACATAACAGAGAGATTTAATGGGGTTTATGGCAAAAAAAAAACAAAAGAGAAAATTAAGGCAGTTCCATTATTAATTCCCACCACATTGGAGCATTATGTAATTTATCACTTAACCTGTACATAATTTAGCATAATTCAACATTCAAGCACATTAAACAAAGATAAAAAAACAATAGTGAAAGCTCATTAATAAGACTGATTCTGCCTTTCCAGAGGAGTAATGTCTGTCTGACATCACATTTCCACTGAAAGTTCAGTTTCATGAGTTTAGGTGCACTTTGCACTAGGAGACAAAAAGTGGATCAATCTATCTGAAGCAGAATAATTGCACAGGAAGAAATTTATAGGTTGCCACATGACTGTCTCAAAATCATTGCTTCCTGTACACATACATATAGGCAGTTAATTAAGATTTTAAAGCCATTTAAATCTTGAGGGAGCCTGTCAGACACTTGCCTTGTGCTGTCACTTTCCAGAGCAAAAGGTCAGGCATGGGTCTGCCTGGACAGCCAGTGCCTTACCCTATGGACATTTCACATGTGGCAACTTCCACAACCCCACACAACTGAATTAACTGGGGTGGTTTGAGGCCCTGGGCCCTCACCCAGAGAATTGCATGTTCAGACCTAATTTCTGTCCCAAGAAGGGAAGAAAATAAAGTGCCACAAACCAGGATGCAGTAGAGAGTCTCAGGGCACACTCACAGTGAGGGATGTAGGGAAGTGCTGAGATAGGAAGGTACATCCAAGGTAATTCCAAACACTTGGCTCCAGGTATGTTTTGGGATGCTTTGCAGAGCCTGGCCCACTACAGAAATTGGTGGAAAAACATGTAGGAAAGGAGGGGGAGGGTGGAGGAGAAGAAAGGAGAAGAAACATCTTTCTTCCAACATACTGAAACAATTAATTAGAGCAGATTTAATCATTTCACTCATGTTGAAGGGAGCAAATTCATGCTAAACTTGCCACACTGAATATAATGGAACAAGTCATGGGAAGGAAGATGTCACTGAGTTAAAGAGCAACGAAGGAGAAAGCAGCAAAATTCTTTGCTTCGTTTTAAGATACTCTGTAAGGTTATGTCATCACACTGAGATGTAGAGATGAGTAATTTATTCAGATCATGGATTTTCCACCCAGTTCCTTTCTAGCGTTGTCTCATTCAATACAAAAAAATTGCATTTCAACATCATTTTTCAAAAATATGATGATTTTCTATATTAAGAAACAGCTTTAGTATTCTAAAAGTTAATACTTTTCTACATGTCAGACAAAACTCAGTTTATTTCCCTTTATTGCTCAATATCTGCAACCTGGAAGGCACCTTTGCACACTGACATGGCTGTCTAGAAAGTGGAAATATACCAGGCAGCAGAGCTCTTATAAATTATCTGCCATCTGCAGGAAAGTAAATGGACATCACCTTTGCCCTCTCATCCCACAAAATGATGGTTGCACACAATCACAAATGGAGACAGATTAAGAGATGAGGAAGCAGAGAGGAGCAGAAATCAATACTTCCACCTACAAATAATTAAGACATAGGAGGATTAACCCCAGCTTGTATTTATACCATTCAGTGCAAATATAAGCAAAAAAAAACCAAACAATTAGAAAATATTGAAAAAGTATTGAAAGGAGTATAAAGGAGCTTTAGTACAATCTTCAAGTGAGTCCTGACTGGGTGCAAACTTGTTTTGAAAACCTGTTTGTTGACCTGTATTTCAGCAATATAGTAAGTCAGGGAAATCCATCCAAACCCAGCTCCAAAATCCATCTCCCTAACATCCCAGCACTGGTGACTCATCCTATCTGGATGACTATGGGACCAAGCACCACTGGAGCTACAAATCCATATTTTAGGGACATTCTTGCCTTGATTGTTCCTGGGCATTGTGGAAGGAGAGGAGTGAAGGATGAAACCATATCTTGTCCAACCATATTTGTCCACATAAATCACTGAAATCTTACCCAGACCTCTCCAGGAAAAGGAGTTTGGTACCTCAAACTTAACTTAATCCTTCCTTTGTGGGAAAAGGAAACTCCAACCTCAAGTATCTTTCACCAGTGCACTTACTCCCCTCTTATTTTTCTTGATGATTTCTGAAGGTAACTTTGAATTTTGGTGAAGCCTGCAGCCATAACAATGAGAAAAGATGTACCTGGAAACTGAATTCAGAGTTTTACATTTAAGCTTTCTAATAGAATATTTCTCTCCCTCACTTTAACCATACTGAATATTAACTACGAGGAATTGATTTGAAAAGAAGAGAAAAAAATCTAATTTTTTAATGACTTAGTGTACTGAAGTCAACGCAAGTTTTATCGCCAATTTAGAGAAAGCAGAATTTCATGTTTGGCCTGTATTTAAAGATATAGATCAGAGTTCAGTGATACTGAGTTCATGTTCTGACTATTGGCAACTGTTATCAGATATTTCTTACAATACATTGCATCTATTATCTACAAATATCTGTTGCAATGAAAAATCCTGTTTGCATGAAGTTGGGGATGCTTTAGTCTATGGCACCACTTGAAAAACAGTTATTTATAAAAGCTTGAGGAAGGATTTATTTCACTACATTTTTTGTCAGATAATGAAATTCTGATGCACATCCCCACCCATCCCCACCTCCCCCTCCCTCCCCAATTTAAATTTGTGTCATATTTTTCAGAAGGTGCAGAAGTTCAAGCACTTCCTGGACTGCTCTTAAATATAGAAGGCCATGATGAGAGGTCAGGTCTGACACATTGTGGAACAAAGACAATTTCATGTCTTTCCATAATATTATTTGAATTTCTTATGGGCAAAGTCAGCAGGGCTAAAACACACAGTCTATGGGATCAATGTCTAGTTTTACTAAAGGAGCTTTGAAAGCTTCACAAATTTGTATGCAAAAAAATTTAAGCCTTCTGGGCTTAAACATAGTGGCATTTGGATTGGTTTAACAAGTCACATGATGTGTCTTCCTTCTGATAAAGGCCAGAAATTAAAGTTCTTCAGCAAAACATTTTTGCACCAGTTTTAACCAAACAGAGCACACAGGTATATGAAGGCATGAAACAGAACTGCTTTATTCTCAGATCTTCCTCAAAATATTCCAAGAGTTCAGATAAGTTCACTGCAAGACATGAATGAAGTTTTAGGACAATTCTGATTTTCTTTAAGGTTATTCACACCACTGCCACCTTTCACTTAACAATGCTGTTGTTTAAAAAAAAAAATTATCAGATTGCCTGAAAATGTATAGAATTTGTTATGTGGGTGCATGTTTCAAATGACACTCAGAGACTGGCTTTTAAGCATGCCTGGCACTCAGAAGCTTCTGGCATAAAATTGAACATAAGTTTTTCAAAGGAAGATGAGCACTCAATACTCAGCAGTTTCTGAAAAACAAGCCAATTTGAGCCTTTCTGAAAGTCTGTCCTTGATTATGAGAACTCAGTAAGATCAGTTCTGAGAAGGGAGGCTCATCACCACTCACAAAACTCTGCTGCTGGACCATATCAGGACTTGGCAAGAACAGCCTACATTCTTCACTGTCAGCTTCAACCAGGACTAAATGAAGACAAGCCTTTCAGTCAAGGTAAATGTTGGATTTTTAATATTTAATAAAAACACCCCATTCCTATGAACCCATTAGCTAATAAAAAACAGCTCTGCTTTCAGAGTTAGAAGATAAAGAAGAGGAGTTTAAACTTTAAAGGGGATAATGAGGTAAATTATTACATTCAGAAATTATATCCTTAACTGGTGCAAACTGGCACAACTTCAACAGGGCCCTGTCGATTTTCATCAGCACAGGATCTTGCCTGACCTGTTCAGCACCGACAAATGCATGCACCCTTGTGGTGCTGGCCCCAGAATATCTAAGATTTGCTTTCAGCAGGGACTAGTCAAAGAGAGACACAATTCATAAATTATAAAGAACAATAAAGAAGTTTTTCTTCATTTTGTATGGACTCCAAAAATCTATTTTCTTTTCTTGTACTTTGGTTATTTTTGCTCATGGAGGCTTTGGGACAGCGGCAGTGGAAACTGAAGCTGTCTGGTTAATCTGAGGTCAAATTTTGTGTAGGCAGCTGCAATCCAAGCTTCCCCACCCTGCCCTACCACTAGACTGAACTCTGACCTGCTGGGACCACCCCCTCACTCCTGCAACAACTCGAGCCACATTTCTACCGAGTGAGCACAGACAGTCAGCTAAAATGCCAAAATATCTATGTGTGAAAATACATGTGCACACTGTCAGGTCTCTGTGACTCTTTCGCTTGGAAAACACCCAAGACCACCAAATGCATTTGGCAGTCTGGAATCTACTGATGAACCAAGGCACTCAGTGCATGTACTCTGTCCTTGGGAACGAGTTAGGTTTTTGAACTGAAGCAGTGGTTTAAGGCAAAAAGAAAACCCACATGCACACAGAGCCACTACAACTCCACAACCTCACGCACCTATAGCAAGGCTCCCAGTCCATCTAAATCTGTGACATCTTTCAAAATATTAAGCCCCCCAAGTTCACATCTACCATATTCACAGCAGACTACTGGGTGGTGAGCACTCCTGAAGTCAAGCCACCGATTCAGGGGCCTGAATATGGATTTAAAATTTGAATTTCCTAGGCTGTTCAAGTGATCAGTCTGTTGTTTCCCTGATACATAGGCATGGCCTTCAGGAACCTGGAAAATCCCACCCTAGAAACCTAAATTCTGGCTTCTGAACATTTACATTACATGCATATCTTTAACCCTTCAGACCAGGATCAACCTCACTGATTTCAATGCTGCAGCACTGCACAGAGAACATCAGTGGAGATGGACAGCTGAGCCCCTGAACGGCTAAGCCAGAGGAAGGGCAGCAGGAAGTTTTACCATCCTGATTTTACAGGTGGGACACTGAAGCATAAGGAAGCAAAGGAGGGGCAGGAAAGATGTAAGTGATATGTTCAAGGCCACCCAGGAAGGCTGTTGCAGAGTGAGTGCATGAATCCACATTTCTCACTCCACCCTGTTCCCCTCCTCTCTGCACACAAAGTCTCCACTCTCAGATCTACGGCAGAGTTTCTATGGGTCAGTGCTACTGTGGATGGTGGTGACCCAAAGGAGCCCACGTCTTCACAGGTGCAGAAGGGTCCAAATCAACTTGCAGCTCTTGGATCCATCCAGCAGAGAAAGGACCAGTGTATAAATGAGTGCTCATATCCTGCTCCTTAGGCTCAAGGAGACAGAGCTGGCAAGAGTCCTTCAGTAAGGACCACACTGAAAAGTCACAGGGAAGAACGGTCAGTGAGAATTTCCTGATCAACACCGGCTGCTGAAGACACAGGAGAAAAGGAGGCAGCCTAAATAAGCACTTTAAGAGGCCAGTTCTGATGATTTTAGAGAAAGGAGAACAGCACAGGCCAACATGAAGACAGTACAGCTCAGAGACAGAGAATGAAGGATTTAAGTGCAACTGGGAAGATGACTCCTGGCACTTCTTTTGTGCAAGTCACCCCAACCTTTCTCCTTCACTGGCTTTAAACTCTAAATGCCTTGAGGCAAGGACTGTGACCACATCTGTCTTCATTTCACACTGAGCTGTGGACAGTGACCACACCTGAGTGTGAGCCCTGTTACCATTCAGACAAAAAGTTTATGATACAAGTCTGGAAGCTTTTTAAGCCTATAACAGCTTTTGTAGCTAGAGGGTCGATTTAATCCCTAAACACATGTTAAAGAGTCAACCACAAGAACAGGCAGAATGGGGGGGAGAAGAGTCACTGAAATGCTTGCCAATTTGTGTTTCCTAAATCCCCTCCGAACAATAAAGACATTTGTCCCTGAGTGACAGGAGAGAGCCCAAGAATCAGATGTCCCCAACCACACACAGGTGGATACAGGGGCAGAGAGCAACTCCACAGGCTCTGCTGTAGAATCGATCACTGCTGGCACAGACTCCAGTGCTGGCTGCGCAGGTTCACAGAGGAGACACCTGGAAATACAAGGAAAATCCCAGCAGCTGTGGCATTTAGGAATCACAGTTACAAGGTTTTAAAAACCACAGGATAAGAGCTGGCTTGATTGTCTCCCAACTGACTGGAAACATGGCCCAGGATCCCTATTCAAAGACATCCAACCAATTTTTAGGTAACATCTGTAATGCCATTGACAGAGCTCAAGCAGGGAGGGATATCCTTTTAGAACTCACAAACCAGTAAAGCCAAGATTAGCATAGTCTGGCTTCTAGAAAATACAGAACATGATATCCACCACCAGGCTTTGATCTACACACCACAGGCTTCATTTGTGAGGACCAAACATTGCATCCATCCCAGATGCAACAGTGCAATTTTGAAGCCAATCCACCAACTGTCCCCATGGACAATAAGGTGGTCTTAGGTTACCAGTTGGACTTGATGATCTCCAAGGTCTTTTCCAAGCTAGTTGATTCTGTGATTCTGGATCACATCCAGGTTACCTCAGCGTGGTTTAGTGTGGCACCTTCTCTCAGAGGTTTTGGACCACAGGCATTGGGATATATTCAATCCAGAGCACATCTCTCCAGCAGCACACACAGCTACAGGGGCTCAGCACCCACTGCTTTGATCCAGTGATGCTGCACCAGATTAACCAGCCAACACAGTCTGGAAATTACTGAGAATTAATTGCCCTGTTGATGAAAGCATTTTAATAAGAAATAATCGCCACGAGCAAAGAGATAAAAGTGAAAAGCAAACTGCAGAACAATTCCTGTGGTCAGAGAAGAATGGCAATATGTGTAAACTGAAAATGTAAAATCCAAGTCTTGTCTGAACAACTATGAAAATAGTTTTCACCAAGAGGTGGTCTTTGGGCAACAGCAGGGTTCTGTTCATAAGGCAGAACCTAGTTCTCTCTCTGAAAAACAGGTTCTAAATGGATGCTTCCTCCAGAAACACAAATTCGATTATTTTTGTATTTTTTTCTTCAAAAATAAGAGAACCGCTGAAGAGTTTGAAGTCAGAAGATGAGCACTGAAACACAAATTTTTCATTTTATCAAGATCAAATGTCAAGCTGCTTGAATTTCAGCTTTACTAACATTACCAGTTTTTGTTCCAACTCACTGGCAATGCAGCCTCAAAAAATGAATCTCTTACAGGAGGAAAGATTATCACCTACGCTCATAGGAGAAACAGAGAGTAATTATCACTCCTTATAAAAGTGTGAGCTGGTTCAAAACTTGTAAATAAGCACAAGATTCCTCCCCATCTTTCTCCTATGTAATTGACCCAAATTCTGGGAAAACAAACAAACAAACAAACAAACAATCAAAATTAATTATTTGTAATTAATTAATAATGGCCTCAAAATTTCTCCAGCAGCGGTTTGTCAATATCATCCTCTTAAATTACAGTCCCACAGAAAGCAAAATAGGGAGAAATTCTGACTTTCTAGTGATGCCACAGTAATGAAGAAGGCAGAGTACAATTCAAGAAAACAAAAATTAAAAAATCTTAGACTCAAACTCCATGCTCACACTTCAGCCAAGGAAAGGGAGGGTATATTGCTGCCCAGTAATCCATGATTTCACTGAATTCTGTAAACACAGGCAGAAGAATCTCCATTTCAAAAATTCTTTGGTACAATACACATGTGTAGTAGGACACCATAGCACTCCTGAGGCTTTCAGTCCAAGCTTTTCACAGGCTGTAATGAATACCAAAAGTTTCTTCCATTGCCCAAATCAATAGACATTCCTGTAACCCACTGGCAAGTAACAGACTGAGGAGACATTCACAATGATGAATCAATTCTTCTTCCTGGCAGTTTAATGGGATTATAGGAGTGCCATCTTAGCCCCCAGAACATCAGGGTCCTCTTTGTGCCTGTTTACCAATGAGAAGTTTGTAAAAGTTTGGGGTAAAAAAAGACACATGAGCAATTCTAACTCTGCTGAACAGAAGAGGTTACCTCTGCATTTTCAGGCTGCATGGAAGTTCAAACCCAGGAAAGAAATACCAAATATTAGACCACCAACTTGATCTGAGTTAACACGAGTGGCATGGCATTATATTGCTTTCTCAGGACAGGGAAAGAGTTTTCTCTCATGTTCCATTAACCTTTGTGGAAAGCCCAGTCTAGAGGTGACAAGGAGCAAAATGAGTAACAGTCAGTTGTATGAAGCAGAGCTTCCAGCCAAAATCTGCTTGCTTAGAGACAGATGTCAAAAACAGGCAGTGCTCAGAAACTACAGCTGTGTGCCTCAGCTCCCTCAGATCTATGTGTGTGATCATTAAAGATTTTCAAATTATCTAATAGACCAGAGTCTCCTGGAGATTTGGGTTCCCAGTCTCTTGTTTTCTTTATAGAGGACCACATTAAACTTACCCAGAACAAAGTCAAAAGAAAACAGTTCTCAAGCCTTTCCATTTAAAAGTGTTAGGCACACACAAACACTCTGAGTGAGCTTAATTTTGTCCTGTGAGTGCCATTTGGTCACAGTCTGCATGAGCAGGAATAGTTGAGAACAAATTACAGCAGGAAGATTGAAGAGTTCTCACTGCAGCTCTCCAGCCTGGACACCACAGGTGGGCATCACCCTCTTCCTTCTCCTTTTGCTCTGGAGGACAGCTCCAGCCTTCCTGGGTGCCATGGGGCTCAGCACATGAACACCTACCTGCCTGCACATTTGGAGAGCTCCACAGAGCCTCTGAACTCGTTCCCAGCCTGCTGCACACACACAGTTATTGCTGGTCAGGTTCTGCTCAGCCCAGTGCAAGCACCAACACCTTATAGCAAAGTGTAGAACATGCCCATGGGCAGGGCTCACAGGGCTCTCAGTAACCTCACTGAGATTGGGAAAACATTTATCTTGTGCTTCTTCAGTGGTGCAGAGGATCTCTCTCATGGGCTCTCCTAAACATCATAAATATCCCTTATTTTGCTCTATTAACATATTTTATAAATGCAAGCTCCTCAGTGCTAAAAGCCTGACCAGCATCCAGTTCCCAAGGCTGAGGAATCCCATCACAGCTCTTTATTGCAACCAAGCTGGCAAAAGCCTGGCAGTACACCAGGATAAGACTGAACATTTCCTGTGAAATCTCATCGAGCATCTTAGGAAGAAATATCTCTCTGGAACAAAAAGCTTTCCTCTTTCAGGGTGGGAAGTACCCATTCTGACAGTGTTTAATAACAAAAACTTTAATCGTTTCATTTCAGTTGTATCCTCCTGACTTCCTATTTCAAGATTTTCTTTCAATAAAACCAAGCTAATCAAGGCTTTGGCTGTTAGTTGCACTAAATAAAGCAAAATTATTTTTTACTTTATGCAATAAAGAGCTTCAGCACTCCTGAATCAATATTTTTTTCTGAAATATATGAGGCAAGAGTTAAAAAATATTCATTTGGAGAAAGAAGTTTATATTTTTAAAGTTCATATTACTCATGGTATGAAAATCACACTTCCTATATGGATATCTGTGCTTCCATTTCTTATTACTCATTAAATCTAATGAGGGGGTTTTTTTGTTTGCTTGTTTGTTTATCTCTAAGTGTATAAAATCCTCACAAAGGTTGTTGAAGGTATGTTTTTAAAATGGCTTGTGGCCCTAACTTCCCTAAAAGACCACCACCAAAAGCTTGCTTCAAAACACATTCCATATAAAATACTACAAATAAATGCAAATATGGAGAGAGTTTCTCATGTTACCTGATTTGTGACCATGACTGACTCTCTTAAATTACTGGTATCCAGACAATAAGCCAAATTTTCCAGGCAGAAACAAATCTGAAAACAAACAGTACAAAAAGAAATAGTTCCATTTCATACCTGGACAACCAGTTCAAACAAAACTGAATGTTCAAACACTGATATTTGGCTGTGTGAAGTCCCTGCCATCTTCTAGCCTGACAACCAAATAAACTCAGAGATATTTATATATACATGACCACAAATAGAGAAGGTCAGTGCGTCCCACACAATGAAAGTCTTGGGCGAGGAGTCCCCAGGAAAAGGTGTGTTCACTTCACAGAAACACAACAAGTAGGTGAGATTGCAAAGCAACTTCTCTTTCTGGCTATGACTGATAAAAACTCATATGCATGCAAATGGAGGGAGGACAACAACAACCAAACCCCAACATTTGCCAAGCTGCATTAACCTGTTTATTCAGAAAGCTCCTCCAGATCCAGAGCAGCACCCCATCCAATGGCTTTGTTCTGCACAATTTCTGAGCCATGTAAACTACAGACACCCTATCAGAGTGGCTTGCAAAGTAAATCACTTGCATGTAAAGTTTATGCAAACAAGAAAACCAAAACAATTCATCTCATTATTTTCTTCAACCAATTATGTCAAATACAAACAAACAAAGATATCACTTATGTGCAGAGAAAACAGCCCAATGCTGGTTTCACACAGGAGTGACCGACTCCAGTAAATTAAATGCCCAGGGCTTTAGAGGCTTCATCTGGTCCTAATTTTCAATTGGTAGTAAAATGATATGCTTTTTTCACTTTCATTGTAGCTTGTTTTCATCTAGTTTGGGTTCCAAGATGTCCTGTTTTGCAGGCTCTGATCTGCTACATTAAAAAAAAAAAGGGACTTGAAAAATGTGCAATAGCCGACGCAGCGGCACCGCCAAGGCAGCTGAGCTGCTGCTCTCTCAGCTAACTGAAGAATCCAGGTTCCTGTGGCCAATAAAAGTTGGGAGCAGAGATTTAGAGGTAGAGGAAAGGATCTGGCATGATGGAAATGTGTGGTGCTCAGCTGAGCTCCATGCTGGTCCTGGAATACTGTCACCAGTGCCAGAGGGAGATGGAGTTACACACTCACAGCACCACGTTTGACTGTGGCAGAGGAGCATTCTGAGGATTGATTCGTTTCCCATAAAACCAGAAAAAACCACAGTTTTGCTGCTCCCATCCAGGCTAAATGAGAACATTTCTAAAAGTCAGTTTTGCAGAGGTTTCCCAAGTACCCTGTCTCTGTGCAACAGGCCAGGCACAAGGACACTCATCCAACCTTTCCCAGGAGACCTAAGCTACCTCTCCTGAACACCCCATTAATTGAATGGTCTTCACTGAAATAGATGGACACAAACCATGTGCACATATATGAAAGATTCCACCAGAGCAAATGAACACTCTTATTCTTCAGCTTTCCCTCCTCCCCCTTGAAATGAGGCAGGCTAATTTCATATCCTCTGGTCTGAAAAAAATAAATAATTAAGAAAGCAGCTTGCAGCCCCGCAGTCAGACAAATTTCCCAGGGTAGGATTGCTCAGCCTCAGTGCTTCCATCACAGCTTTGCCTCCCACTGTTTCTAACTTTAAATCCTGCTGCCAAAACATCTCTCACTGCCCCTCCATATATCCCTAGTTTTCTTTCTTCACTTGCAGGATCACATATCTGCAGCTCTCTCAAGACCCTGCAGGACCTCTCTTGGCTGGCCTAACTCAGAAGGAACTTTTCTTATCTGAGTAACAGCAACTCCAGCCTACAGCTGCAGAGAATTTGGCCTCTCCCTCAGCCCCTCTAGCCCTGTGTGAGCCCATGCCTCTCTTTCCCTCTTGGAATTCAGTACCAGGACTCAGATTTTCTTTATTCACCATAGACCCCAAACACACCAAAAATAACTGTGAAATCTGACTCTAATCAGTTACCAAGAGTCACATTTTAGGTTTTGTTTGGTTTTATTTTTTTTTATTCTGGCTACCTTTACTCTCCTCATCACCAGTCTATATGATGGACAAGATAAACCCCACAGGAAGAAGCTGGTACAACTGTCCTTTTTTGTAACTATTGCCAGGCACAGGGAGACTGGAAAGAAAACAAAAGCTGTAATATCTGTAACTAAGCATCTTCATAATAGCTCTAGAAGGATCTATATGTTTTAGGGAAGTTCTGTCTCATCTAAGGATACATCCCTCCATTTATCTATCTTAATGGGGACAACTTAATTTTTGAGGGAGCTGGGCATTTACCTCTTAAAATCCCAATGGTTGCTGCAGGTTCACTTAATCCTGTTTTGTCTCAGGTCCCATGCTTAGACTTTGCTGCTTATTTTAATAGTAGCTAAAAAAAGGCAAATAAAAAAAAGCTTTAACAATAGCGTATATGAATATTGGATGTAGAAGGAAGTAGAAAAAAAAAATAACATTACTTAAATTTCCCGAAGAATTCACAACATAAACTGTAAGAAAGTTGTCTCATCCCTAGCAATGTTATGCTTCAGTCATTTAAAAATATTTGCCTCAATTATTTGTTACAGGGACTCCTCTGTACACTGGCAGGTACACCTAGTTAAAGGTGCTAAGTTTTGTATTTTAAAAAGGAATGTAAGAACAGCTGCTCCATTTGTACCATGCTCTTTCTCTCTTTGCATACAATCAGATGGGTGAAAGAGACAGGGGGTGGGGAAGAATTCCACAACATAATCATTTGGTAACTTATATTATTTTCTTTCAAAGGGCATTACAATACAATTCTCTCACTTGGGGAACTTCAAGAGAAGATAATTATTCTTGTCTGCCTTGTAATATATATTAAAAATGTTCAAATGTGGCTTTCCAGGGAATTCTGCCAAATATTTTTAGGCACCAGACCCAGCTTTACTTAATTTTATGTTGCCTTCTTAGTCTATTATAAAATACCCTTCCATGCAGTTTGAATTTGGGTAAAAAGGCTGAAGCATACTCATTTATATTAGAAACATAAAAATCCCTCTTTCCTTGAAATAGAGATCTTTAACTCCTAATGTGACAGCCATTCAGATGTACAGTAACTAAAGTGTCTCTACAGAGCTTAACACACATCAGTGAGCTTTTACTGCCATAAAAACCAAGCAGAAACAGACAGGGTTGTTGGGATTTTTTTAGGAGAGAACACACCAAGAACAGAAAATAGCTTCAAATAATTTTGTTTTATAAGCACATTATTAGTAGTATGACAGTAGCACCTTGAGACTCCAGAAAAAGACCACAACCCTGCTGCATGAAGCATCATAAAATCTTCAAGGATGCAAACCTTAGTGCTGTCATCAGCTACAGGAAAATATGGGATTATACTGTGCTTGGAGTTAAAAAAAATAAAAGCTATTTAAGGTAATATGAGATTATTGTTACCTCAAATATTAGCAATAATGTTTATCACAAAGGATAAAACAATGGCTGTGGGCAAAGCAATCTGCTCCAAGGATTTTACAGCCTAGGCAAACAAGAAAGCCAAGCACAGACATACAGGCACAGCTCATGGTGCAAGAATAGAATATGCAGAGTTGAAGAAAGATAAGTTAAGTAACAGAGAGGGAGGGATAAAACAGATAAATAAATAAATAGTACTGAGCTGGCAGTCTCAGGCCAAAGAGCAAATGGGAACCAGAGGCACAGAGACTTGCTCTGAACCACACAGAGCAACTCGCAGTGAGAGAAGCCTGACAACCAGATCCTCACTTTAGCATCCACCCAGTGAATTCTGGCATTTCACTTTATAAAAATTCAAGTGTAGCCTAATATAGCCTGGGGAGAAGGGACAGGCAACCCTCATCCTGAACTTCTGAAGAGTCAGACATGATTTACACTGCTGATCAGGATAAAGTCCACAGTATCTCCAGCAGTCTTCTGGATATGTCAGTGTCTTCCCCCCACCCTTTTACAAACCAGCATCAGAAACTGTAGATAATTACCACAAAAGTCCATGTGAAATGTTGTAGTTGTGTGAGTGTTTATTTTGGCTTTCTAAAGTGGGCTGGAATCCAGATCTTGTGCTCAGCCCCACCTCAGTTATATTTGTCCTGTTACACACAACCAACTTGGAGCCGCATTTAAATATGAAACACTTTAAAACTGTATTAATGCTATCTCTTTATCATTATTACACACTTTAACTCCCCTCACAGCCGTCCTTAAGTTCATTGGTTTTCCTAACTTGTTTTAAAGAGTTTGTTTCATAGAGTAGCAACACTGTTTTACTTTTCTTAGCATCCATGATAACCAAAGGAAGCCAGCCCAGACTGAAAATTGAAACAGCTGAGCAGACTCCTCCTACCTCCCCTCTCTGGTGTTTTCATCTTTTATGGTGGCAGGCCAGTTTGTGCCAGACAAACTAGGATTTCTTCTACTCTTCAGTCACTTGGCTGTTCTTTCCCACAGATATTCCAACAGCAGATTAATGTCAAGCCATGCTGAGCCAAACCCATGAATCTCTGAAGATTTCAGCTGAGCAGGAATGCTGCTGGATAGGCTTTTTTTTTCCCTGTTAAACCAAGAGATTGCAACTGAACATGCTCTGCTGTGTGTGAGTAAAGAGGAACTCTCCCCAATGTCAACTAACTCAGGTGTTTGGGAGGTCAAAATAGGGACTCTTAAATAGTGCCAGTGACTCCATCCACAGCACAGATACTTGGAGGCTGGAGACAGCACACAAATGAAATATCCAAACTCACAAGCACGTGAGGATCCTTCAGGATGCTCATTTAGGCCTTGCCTCTCACCTAGAGAATGAATTGGGTCAGTTTGCAACAAGCCTTGCCTCCCTCAGGTCAGGATCAGCAGCCTGGGACACAAGGGCCCAAACAGACATCAGTATTTGCAGGCCCAAGGATACCAGAGAGGAATTAGTGGTTCAGGACACTATGCTCCCCTTCCCACCAGCTCCAAACTCAGTGGGATCTGCTGTGTCTTGCAGAAGTACCATGTTGGCATGTTCTTACCTCTGGAAGGGATGACAGCTCCCACTGGGTTTCTTTCCTCATGCTTAGTCTCTAATAGGGGAAGGAAAACTTTGAGACTTCCCTGACCCCCTAAAATTATGATAACTGTTCTAACACCTCTAAGTTCATCACAGACACAGATGGGGGATAAATTTCCCCTCCTCACAACAGTTACAGAGGAATAATAGAAAGGGAAAACAATGGAAAAGAAGCAAAGATAGGCAAGGTAGATAAACACAGTAGAGCAGCATGCTCTTCTTAATGCAGTTTCTATTCTAGAGAGCCTGGAAATTAAGCACTCAGGAGGTACTCATTGCATCTTTTTGCAACAAGACCCCAACATTCCCTTTAAAGCAAGCCTTGTTTAATTTTCCCTTTAAAGCCTTGTTAACTGTTGGGCATTTCTACCAAGGCTGGAGTCACCTTGCACTCTGCAGTAGCACAGCCAGGCAGCAACACTGTGACCTTCCCAGCCTGTGTGTGCAGATCTGCTCCTGATGCCCACAAGACCACTCTGAAGAGCATACAGATCCCACTGAGGAGTCAGGGACAATCCTCAGAGGGTCACTCCAAACCCAGCACCTTTCCTACCAGCATCCCAAGCTTTGGAGAAGGCACTGAAGACCAGCTCCTTGCAGTTCCAGACCAAGCTGATCCCAGCCTGCCCACAGCCTCAGGTCTACCCCAGGCTGCCTCTTTGCAGCTCAGCCTGTCAGCCAGCACAGAACCCACAGCTTCAGTGTAAACCACACAAGGAAAAACAAACAAACAAACAAACAACACACAAAACCACAAAATAACTGATCCTCAGAAATTCCAGACACACCACATACAGGCTTTCAGCTTCTCCCCCCCAAAGGTCAGTGAAACTACAAGGCATGTCCCATCCATTCCAGACATGGAAACTGTACCCTGATGTAGACTCATCTTAAAAAAAACTTATGTTTTTCACAAAACTTAAGTTTTTTCACAAAAAAAGTTGTACAAGAAACTACCAGGCTGAAGACTACTAAATGAGACCAAATTCTGATTTTCTTCAGGAAAAAAGGTCAGTCTATCATTAAAGTAAAGCAACACCGGTAGGCAACTGATGGAAGAGATCACGTGGGGGCGTTTTTGACTAGAGACATTAGAACCCACCAGCAGTTAAACATGATTGTCTGCATGATTGACAGAAAGACATGAATTGTTTGTGCCATCAGGAAGGGGGAAAAGAACTTCCAAGATCATACAGCTCAAACTATGAAATGTGAGTGCTTGAGTAAGTCCATAATCAGCCCACAAAAACACATGAAAGAACAAAATCTATAAATTCATTTCTCTGCAGTTGTGCAGGGGGTCTGCAAGATGGATCAAAGGTTGACAGTGGTTTGCTCTCCAAAACGTTTGGAATCCAGGGCTGCTCCAAGCAGTACAGCTTATTCTCTTCATCTATCAGCAGCTTATGTTTCTAAAAAAAATATCCAAAAATTTAAATGCCAAATTGAAAACTTCTCAAAAGACATTCTTAAAGAGCTAAAGGAGAATTGGATACCAATGTTTTGCAGTTAAAAGTGCTGGCACTTTATAAAGAGAAGCCTTTTGTTAGAGACAGGAAGTTTAGTTTATTGCCTGGTGTATACAGTTCACCCACCACATTATTTTGGGCTATTTTCATTCCTTACACAGTAAAGAGGAAATTCTAAGAACGTTTCATTACTTTTCTTTGTTTGATGAACAGCAAAGGTTTGCAGTTTGCTGATCACTGTATTGCTTTGCTACTCTTGACACACAATTTCACTTCACATAGCTCCTCGGGAGGAGAAAACATTTGTTCTTTATAAAAATCAATTGTTTCTTCCCCATTCACTTTAAGTCCGTCTCTCACCCTCATCTTTCATTACTTCATAGAGAGAATTCCTGAATACAAAACTAGGGAGAAAAAGTTGCCTTTCTTTTTTTCAATGTGAGCAAAACTTCAGGCTCAGAAACTACTGAGAGGCAAATTATGAAAACTTTTCTCCTCTTTGCAGTTTCCACAGATCTTTTCCAGTACACAGTCTGTAGCAGAGAAATAAATCCACAGATATAGTGCAGCACTATTATTTAATAGTAAGGTAGGTCTTCTGAAGAGCAGTAATTTTCACCCAGATAGTGCATATTATATACTGTTATGATTCTCTTTGCACAACATGGTTCTGTACAGCTGAAATTATAAAGCAAATAGCTGGAATACGTGCTCGTCCATTTGCTCTCTCCCTTTTCATCAATTCACAAAATTATCCCTAAATGTTTTTATACCATTCTGCCCTAAAAGAAAAAAAAAAGGATTCCTCATAAAAGGCTTGGTTTCTAAAAAATGCTAAGCATTTACATTTATTGGAAACAGTTCTAGTTCCTCATTAATCTGAAGTATTATTGATTTACAATGAGCAATTCATCCAATATCCATCAGCAGCATATAAAAACAGAGCCTGAGAATTAAAAAATGGGTGATGCCTGTTTGGCAGCAGTTTCCTGTGTCCTGCCAATGGCACGACCTGTTCAACTGGATGGAAAACAGCCCTGCTCTTTCTGTGTGTGTTCTGCATGCTTGAACGTATATGTCCCACAGATCACAGGCTAACCTACATTTATTTTTATATTACAGGATCAGCAAGTATATATTAGATCAAGGCTTTGGGGACTTTACATATTGCTTAACCTCAGTCACCCAGGCTCTTAGTCACTGCAGCAAGGAGCACGGTAAAAATAGATAAATTGCACAGATAGATTGACACAGAGACATCCACACATCTGTGCACATAGACATACATATCCCTAGGGCCTGATGGAACAGCTCCAGTGCAGCACAGTGAGCTTTGGACCAGGCCCAGCACGAGTATATGATACAGACTTACTGCTTCTGATCTTTGAAACCAATTTTAAAAAGCTTATGCAGGGGGTGAGCCTCCATTCCAGGACCCTGGTTTTCCACCAGTGGAACTCTATTGCCTTTAGTGGCGTGTAAAACCAATGTAATGAAGTGGAGAATTATGCTCACATTATGTTTTTTAAGTAGCTTATTAGCCTGCATATTACACCCTGTTTAGTGAGTTGGCAGCTGTGCAAAGGACTCTAAGGACCTAATTCAATGAAGCTGATATGACTCTTCCCACTGGCTTTGGGTCAGAACCCTAAATCATTCTGAAAATTCTGGGGAGAGATATTATAAAGCAATGCAGTAAAGGTAAAAGGGTGTTAATGAAAGTCTCTTGAGGAGGTTGTGGCCTTTATTAGTTCAGGGGAGATTTTCACAAGCAAAAGGAGTTAAAAAAAAAAACCCAGAGTGGGCCAAATGTCTCCGTATGTGACTTTTTCTTCCTTGTTACCATTCAAAAAAAACTAACAAAACCCATCCTCATCTCAGGATGGGAAAAAAAAAATCTATTTCAGTCTAAATAGATTTGTTTATACCTTGTAACATGCAGTGAGTGTATGGGGTGGGAGTGGAAGGTAGAGATAAACATGTCTGTGCCACCCCCAGCTCCACTGTGTGCTGCGTGTTTGGCCCTCGGGGTGAATTTCCTGCCAATGTTGCTTGATCTTAACTCTTCCCTCTTGCTCCTTTCAAGGCTGCCTACCTCTCAGAAGTGCCAGAGTCACATCTCTCAGCCTTTAGGGCTGCACCTGCTTTTCCCCTCTCTGCTGCCATTGGCCTTGCATGTCTCCCCTGGCAGCCTCTTGTCACACCCAGCCCTCTGCCTGCCCTGGCTTCCCACACACACACACTTAATGAGCAGGTACAGCAATTGCTTTCACAACTTTTTTTTTCCCACAATGACATTTCTTAGTTTGCTCAGGCAAGATGTAGTGCTATTGTGCCAGTTCCTCGAGCTCTGTCTCAGCCCAGGTTCCCTCAACACTGTTAATAATTCCTATGGAGACAGGCAGAGAGAGCTGGGGTGGTTCAGCCTGGAGAAGGGAAGGCTCTGGGGACACCCTGGAGCATCTTCCAGGACTAAAGGAGGACTTAAGAAAAAGAGGGAGAGCATTTACATTTGCAGATACTGATAGGAAAAGGAGGGACAATATTAAACTGAAGGTGTAGAGATTTAGATTAGATGTTAGGAAGAAATATTTCACTGTAATGCTGAGGCATTGGCACAGGTTGCCCAGAGAAAATGTGGATGCCACATCTCTGGAAGTTTCAAGGCCAGACTGGATGTGGCTCTGAAGAACCTGATCTAGTAAAAGATGTCCCTGTACATGGCAGGGGGGTCGGAACAAGATGATCTTTAGGGTCCCCTCCATCCTAAACCAGTCCATGATTCTGTGACTACTAACAAATCCCGGGTCTCTGTCCAAGGAACAACTCCCGGAGCCTCAGCTACAAAGGCTTGGGAACTGACAAAGTTTGGCTCCTGCACCATCTCCCACCACCTCTTTGTCCCCCAGCTTTTGCAGAATGGGAATTAACAACAGAACTTTACCCTGCAGAACAAATACGGGAGTAAATGCATCAAAGATATGTGATGACCAATGCTCAGGTCTACACAAGCCCCAAAACACAGCTGAAATACAAAAGAGTGTAACCAACAACTCCCTGAAATTATGCCAGTCCTCAGCCAGGACTTCCAAATAAGTCCTTCAAAAGAAGATGAGCCAGGTTCCATCCATCTGATGTGTCAGGATCAATGTGGAGGCCAGGGGGAAACCATGGATTTCAGTCAGGATCTACCCAGAGCCTCTAAGCCATGAAATACTACTGTTACTTAGGAGATGACTTTGCAATGGACCTGAAGATCCAGTGCTGCTGATGCTACTCTTCCCTTCTGGCAGGGACTGGGCCCTCAGTTACTGGGAGGTGAGAGGCCACCACCAGAGGCACACCTTGCCTGGGTGTTTCCTGAGCTGAGAGCAGCTGGTGAGCAGCACAAACAGCTTTTGGTAAAATGTAACCTAAAGCAGAGGGCAAGCAATGTCCAGCTTGCATCTCTGTCCCTCCCTGCTCTCAATACCTGAAAGTAAAGCTACTGTAAGTGATTGCACTTGGTAAAATTTTCCACCTGAGAGCTGGATAAGTTTTCACTGAAAATCCCCCTTTTTTTCCTCAGATACATCTAATTTTCCATTTTGCCTATTACATATTTTTAAATGATCTTACATATTATTTTATTTTCAAACGATTGAGTACTAAGCTACTACTCCATTGTCATACCTCAATGACTCAGAATAATTTGCAAATGTTTAAAATTTTGACTGCATGACATTGAATAGAGATTAATAGAAGGAGTATAACTATCCAAAATGGGTTTTTTTCTGGAATATTTATTGGATTCACCAGAGGAAAATATTTTCAAAATTATAAGATCTAGTCCAGAAATGCCAAAATACTTCATTTAGCCACACTTATGAAAAAATGAAGTAATGAAATTTCAATGTATTTTCATTTCAAAACACTACCTTTTGTTTCAAAATATTCTTAGAACAAGAAGAATGTGGAGGGTAAAGCCATACTTTAATCCAAAATATATATTCCACTTCATGCCAAAATATGGATGTAATTTGGGAGGTTCACATTTTCTTGAAAGACATGGAAAATGTCTGCTTCAGTTCCTGCTCAATCAAATTATTTTCTAATAGTTTGGTTCAGTTAGCAAAATACGAAGCAGAGAGGTGTCCATTCCTTCACCTCCATAAAAAGAGATTTATGTCCTCAGAAAGTGATGATCCAAAAGCAGCTGGAGCAATGATGGAATTGCACATGACAGACATTCTGACAGCACACACTTGAAGTGTGTTCTTTCTTATCTGGAGCTGAAATAAGTAAATAAATACTTATTTCTATCTACAAGAGTCAATGCTTGTTTTGTGTCACCAATGCCACCTAATTCACTGACCATATGCCCATTTCTTAAACGAAGATACAATGAGGGGTGGAGAATTTTCTCTCTGTTGCACTAAAAAAAAGTAACTAAGCCTACTAATAATATACCCATGTATTAATATCAAAATGCTCAACAAAACCCTCCACACTTCTCAAATTGATGTGCTTGCTAAAATTCAGGAAAAAAAATTCCCTCAGAATGCCAAAGCCTCAATTGTTGTATTTTCTTGATGAATCTGCAGGATTGCCAAACTCATGAGGATTTTCATTAGGAAAAGAAAAATAAAATGTCCAAGAAGTTTTTTTTTTTTATATTTCTTGCACGTTTGCAACTTCAAGACTCTGTGCAACAATTTTAGGTGAAATTTACCTTGATGAAATTGATCTTAATGATGATGTTCCTGCATAAGCTTTTATACCTCATCATTTGAGTCCTTCTCCTTTCAGGTATATGTCACTCTTCACATGATGAAAAGCAAGGGATAACTGTGCTTAGCTGTACCAGTAACAATGAAGCAATTGGTGAAGGAAAACCTTGTGCTCCTGATTTGGTATTATTTTGAATCAAGTGCTGCCATTACTCACCCAATAATAGCTTTGCAGCAGAGGCTTAGTGAAGACAAGAGGAAAGAATTCAGCATTGAAAAGGTGAGTCTGAAACGCTGCCAGCCCTCAGTGAATTTTCTTGAGTTAATGATATAGAACACACCATGACATGTCCTGACCACGCTGTGGATGATTTTCCATGGAGCACAAACATCCAGTGGGCATCACCAGACCCTGGGCCTTGCATCACCCATGAGAACACAGATTGCTCACATCCATGGGGGATTTAGGCTTCACTCAGCACAGGGCCTGGAGAGCCTGCCAATGCAAGACATGGTATGGAAGTGAAGCCATTAAAAATCAGCACTGGTGTTTGAGGTGTTATTGGGATGGAGGGGCAGAATTTTCCAGCTGGGGTGGAAAGGAAACACATTGTCCTGATACAGCTGTGTTTTAACTATGAAAATGCCTTGAAAATGACCCCTGGACAGTGCTGCTGAAGCAGGGGGAAGTTTATTGCAATGCAAAATTTCAACTGGCAGGATAATTATGAAGCAGGACCAGAGGCCAGTTTAGGTTGTTTTCACAAAAAAAGGAATACACATTTTTCTACATCCAAGGTTTGGCATCCAATTATTACTACTGAAACTATTATGAAGCATGAATCTACAGGCCAAACACAAGACCCACTGTTGGTATCCCTACCATTTCTATCAGACTTTTCAAAGCAAATAAAAATGAAAAACTGGCTTAAAATAATCTGTGGCAGAGTTATAGACTGCATCCATCAGCTTAGGTCTGATGTTTGATTTCCATCTATTGAATCAGCCCAGATTTTTGTTTAAGGTGCATTTCCCAGTGGTATTGCATTGCTTCAAAGGTGGCTTAGGGAATCTAAGGGTCTCTGCTTCTGAATGAAGCAATGTCCTGTCCTTAGCCCTGCTAAGAACTGCTTTCCCCTTAGGCAGTGAATGCTGGAGGGAAAAGCCTCCTTCTTTCTCTGCACACTGCTGCTGTCCTACTAACTCCATCTTCCATCACAGTGAGTAAGAAGAGATTCCATGACCAACTTGTCCTAAGGCAAATATAAAGCAGGTTTGAGTTATCATAAAATTAAATTCCTAAGGCCTTCTTAATCCTCGAGCTCAGAAATACAATCAGAAGCAGAAACTGAAATTATTTTCATATTGACCAGTATTGAAGCAAATTTTTCCTCTTCTGTTTTTATTTTGAATGGAGTAACCTGGAGATGTGCTAGTTCTTTTGCAATGTGCCAGCAGTGTATTGGGCACTGTGTAACACAGAATATTCATTCTCCACTGTTGGTTTTATCTAGCATCCACTTTGTTTGTGCTAGCTCATTCCTTTCTCACAGAAAGAAGAAGTGGGACTTGAGCAGGATTCAGCAGCTGTGGAGTCTGAACTCGGGCACACATTCCCATTCCCAAATTAATTATACTTTAAACTGAGAGCCTGAGTGACCCAATTGGCTTTCAGTGTTCTCAGTGGGTCTGCCAGAATATTTCCTCTCTCCCAGATTCACCTGAAACTCCAAAATGGCTCTCAAAGTTGGAGGCACTGGCAGCAGTGGGTGCCTGGCTATCTACCCTGAGGGACAGGGCAGGCAGGGGCACTGCAAGACCTTTTCCCCATGCCATGGTGCCCCTCTGCTCTTTGAGAGGCTCCAGCTCTCCCTGACAATGTTAAATTCATCCCACTGGGCCATAACATGGGCAGTGAAGTGCTCTAGGTTGTCTTCCATGAGGACCTCCAATGGTCTGATCGTCCCAGAACGTTTCAAATTTTGTTGTTGTTATTAAAATGAACGGTTCCAGGCCTGTAACCCAAGCAGTTTACTCACTATTCTGTGTAATTCTTTTCTTTCTAGACTAATATAATCCACGATTCCCCAATATGTTAATTTTGCACTCAGTTAGCCTTTTTTCCTTGTTTAGACTAATATTGAAGACATCATACATTTGACATAATAAATAGTGCTTTGCTTCCAATATTCTGGAAAAGTGTGTCTCATCAAGGCAGTTTTCTGTTAATAGGAAGAATTTGAGAAACTTTTTTTTTCTTTCTGTGACATTAATCATTAAACTTCAAAAACAGAACAGACTAAGCGGATTCTTGTTTGGTGGTGACAGTCCTTTTCATGATCTGTGGTATTTTACACAATCTATTCTTCCACCCTGCAGAAAACATCCTTTACTTGGAAGATGTAACTACTTGGTGCTGTTTCCATCTTACATGAGCTGCTTGCCTTTTGGACTATCAGGGCAAAGAGTAAATATTTGCAGCTTTGAATAAGCATCCAGGGAGTAGTCACTACCACTGTCTGAATTACTTCAAATTGATCTGCAATCAATTTACTTGAGGGAAAATTATCTAGCACTGAGTAGCTGAAGAGGAAGAGCAGAACTCCCTAATGGCCCCAAGTGGTTTAGTAGTCAAACAATCGCAACCACTCAGGAAAATAATGGGAATTAGACCACCTCAGTCTGTTAAAGTGGATTTGGCACCTCTTAAACTGGGCCCTAAACATCTTTAACATGCCTGTGACAATTCCAGGTATTCTGATAGAGACATTTTTGAAAAGATGAGTCAGTTGTTCTGTTGGGAGGGTTGCTAATGGCACTGAGATCACAGGTTTCTGAGTCAGGCACATGCCCTCGCAATAACGCTCTTCACCGGAAGCGCGGCACTGACGGGTGCAGATAGAGCCAGATTCAGATGCAGACAAATGATGGCATGGAGTGGCACAAAGGCTTCCCTGGCAAGGGTTTGGGAAAGCCAAATTGCTCACAATTAGTGAGTTATGCAAAATGTCCTCAAGCAGTGATGATGTTTTGTATTTCAGAAAAATCGTTTATACGCTTACTTCAGACCTTCTACTCTTCCCCTCAGCTCTGGCTTTTAAGCCAAACACAGGCTTGGTAGATAAGCAAAGAGGTTCAGACTCTTCCTACCATAATCTCAGGGCTTGCAATTCCAGAAAACTCCTCTAACATCAGCAAATTGTTTATTTTTATGGGTTTTTTTTTAATTAAAAGTAAATTTTGGAATTAAAGGTAAAGTTTGGTGGCCAGAGTAGGAAGAGATCATTCCAGGAATAGGAAGTGCTCTTTGGAAGAAAAGGAACTGAAGAGTGCAGAATCCCAAGTCAGTTGCTGGAAAATCTAACATGCTCAGTACCACTGAAATTATCACAAACTAATTTCCAAAGCTGAAAAATCAAAAACTTGCCAAATTTTTTAAATAGACTTGCAGGGGATTAAGAATAATTACAGCTGTATTGTTAAGGGGGCTCCACTTAAGTGCAATCAATTTGATTAGTTCATGTTTTAACCTCACCATCATTTTACCATCAGTTTTTATGTCCTGCAGATCCTAGATGCTGATAGATCATCTCAGCTCCCCATTTTTTCCATTACCAAGGTTTCATTATGCACGTTAAGCATGTTTCCATTTGCCTGAGGTACACCAGGGGCAGGGAAGCATTTTTCAAAGATAACTCATTTAATATTAAATGTCAAAATATTACTCACTTCTTTAGCAAGATCATGCAGCTGCAACCTGGAGAATTAATTTGGGATGATGTCTCTGTGGAGTTCAGGGCGTTGGTCTAAGCATACCTTTAGCTAAACAAAAAATCATTGACTTACCCAGAATTTAAAACATTGTATGGAACTGACTAAAGGGCAATCATGAACAGCTAAACATATGAAGGAAGTGGTTTATAAGCCAGAAATGCTGTGATTAATTATGGATAAAACAGCCAGGGGAAACTTCTCATTACACAAAGTAATGAAATAAGTCCATTAGCATGATAACAAAAAAAGTGGAAATGGCTGGAGGCTTTGTTTTGAAGATTATCACCATAGCATTTCCCTTCTGCACAAGCAATCAAGAACCCATTGAAGAAAAGAAGCATGAATACCCCCCACTTTACAGACAGAAAATCGATGTAGGAGGAAAAGACAGGCTGCTTATACAACACTTGCTTCCTGTGTTTCATTGGAGGTAATTCCTGATTTACATTCATGTAAAGCAGCTTCCAGGCAGCCCTTAAACGACATGTCCAAGGATCTGTGTTGACAGAGGGAACTGTCACCTGATCCTCCCCATCCCAGCTCCTGAGAATATGCAGCAAAGGCTTCCTCTTCATGGGAAGACTGAAATGATAATCTGACTTCCAAGAAGAAGGGTTTCCCATGCCTGCACAGGTAATTGTCCCTGGAGCAACAGACAACCATCCCTGAACTGTGCATTTATCAAAAGAATAAAACAGAGATGATAACTGATCAGCCCATATAGTGGACTTCATTGTTTTTGTTGTTATTTGGGGTATAAAGCTTACATGTTGTAGGGTTTATTTCTAAATTTTTCATTATGTCTTTAGCTAATTCCTTCCTTCTGTACAGTATCAAACGAGGAAACAAATCTTTCAGGGTGTTTGTTTGGGTTTTTTGACTCACAACCTTTTAGGGACTTTCTACACATAAAAACTATTTCATAGGAAAAGCGGAGTGAATTTTAAATACATATTGGTGAAAAAAACCATATACAGATATTTTGATTTTGTATTAGAAATGTCCAAACTGGATGTTAGTCAAAAGCAGTAACACTTCTTCCAAATTACATCCTTTCTTACCTTGAAAAGTTCCAAGAGTCTTTAAACCCAAACTAACCAAGCTCTCCACACTGCAGTGTGTCAATACAGCTTGTAGTAGTCAAAACACAGTCAATCTTTACTACAGAAATCATTCACTACAGAAGCCATATGAAACTGGTTTGGCTAAAAAAGCAATGAAAAGAAGATAAATTGAGTTATTCTGTGTTTCTTAAAAATGGCATTTGAATGTGACAACAGCCACTCTTTTTCTTGTACAGCAAGACAGAGCCAAATTACTCTTTAAAATTATATGCCAATCTGAAAGCCAAAGAATTTTTGTCCCTCTGTTGAGCTCTCTTATTTAGCAAACAGCTAAAGTCAGCCAGGCTTATTCACAGGACCTAAAGCTTCTTCCTGAAAGCCAAGACTTCCAGTATGGCTCTTTTAAATGTTTGTTCAGTCTTCCCTTCAAGTGTCATTTACCAGATCACCTTTCAGCATGGGACTAAAACCCCAGGATTTCCTCTCAGGATCTGTATTTTGAAAATTGCTGCCTTTGAGCCATCAGGTAATTTTTGGTGCCCCAAACCAGCCTTGAACACATTGTTTTGGGTTCCCATGTATTTATTTCTTAGACCCTCTGCCTGCAAAGAAATAAAAAGCACCTCAAGAAGGTTCTTGCTCTCTCTTGTTCTGCAGCTCCCCTCCAGCACTGGCTATAGGCCAGATCTCTTAGGTGGGGCCTTATAACCCCAGGATGAACCAAGATAAATCTGTGTCACCAGCAAGAAGCTGGGAATGCAATACTTGCTTCCATTTCAGAACATGGCAAACAAAAATTAAAATGGCTTTCTTGTAGCTATGTGTAAATCCAAGATCTGAATCTGAACCTAATAACTGCCTGGTCTCAGCTGCTGTTACTGCACAGTCCTACATGATAAGGTCCTTAGCACAATAATGGCTACAATAGAAATACATTGCTTTTCCTACAAAAATCATAACCTTTGGTTTGGATATCATGGGCATCATACCTGTCAGCACAATCACTTGCATACAAGAGATGAATTTCCTGCTTTTGACTGGTCTCTGTTTTGCCTTTCACCATGATTTGGCTCTCATGAAAAAAGCCATTAGATGCTCCAACCCTTAAGAGTTTTTTTTAACAAAAATGTTCAATTTCCAGAGAATCCTTTTCCCCAGTACACACTAATGATGAAATACAGAGACTCCTCTAGTTCCTCTGTAAAGACTAGGAAAGGAAATTGAGCAGAGGAGAACTGCTCTTAACACAGCAGAAATATTTCCCCACTCTCCTTTCCTCTGTCCAACTGGCAATGTTCTCATTTACGTCCAGTCCACAGATACTTCTATAGGAACTGATTGCAAAATCCCTTCAGTTGAGACATATCTATTTAACTTTAGTAATAAAATTAACTTACTTTGGGGACAGGCACATAGAGAAAATGCTTGGTCTGAAGGGCTGGCTACAGAGATGTGGGTGTATAATCAGTCCAGCTTTCCAGGAAAAAAAAGCTACATTTCCCAAAAGCCAACACAACCAAAACAGATTTTTCCTTTGAACTGCTTCAGTACTTCTTTATGCTGATCTTTCACACAGTTTTGCAGGTCATATAAGGAGTGGAGAAAACACAACTCTTTACTAGTTCCAACAGTGTTAGGTGTCTGCTCATGCTGGCACTGCTCTTCTGGCTGACAAGGAATATCACCACACCCTAGAAAATGCATTACACAGTACAATGATTATGCATGTTAAAGAAAGAATCATTGCTGCAGGAAAAAGTAAGTCTTAATTAGAGACGAGCAAATAAATTCATAATAGTGTCTCTCCCTTTAAACTTTCACATGGTGCTTGTTTCCAATCTTTAATGCATCTTTCTCATTAGGATGTGGAAATTTCTAAGTTTTTCTGAGGAACACTTCTTTGCAGTACCTCACCTTACTTCACCAGTAGCTGGCCATGGCCAGGATTACCTGGGACAGTGTTTGTTTCCAGAGGGAATTATTTAAGAACAGTTCAGCTGCCCCATAGCATTTGACCCAATCTCCTTGGCATTATATGCTGTCTCTAGGAGGGGTCAGCATCAGATCTTCCTGGGGAACTGATAAGGTTTCAGTTGCTGCAACATGAAGCAGTTTAATTCCCACAAAGGACTCATCCTTGTCTTTACAGTCAGATATTTCCTATTAAGCCTGGAAGTTCAGTATTCCTTCTCTAATGTTATGATCCATTCTAATTCTAGAGATCCATTTTGTCCATATGGATGAGCAATATGCATTTAAGTTAAAAACTCCACACGTGGAATATTGAAATCAAATAGATGTGCTGGTTGGATTTTGGTTCATATTTTTTAGTTTAGAATTTTTAATTTAAAAATTTTTAGTTTTATTTCCTCCTGATAAATATTTTCCCTGGCAAACTGGGTGCTAAATATTGCAGAACCCAAATACAAATGAATTGTGGATACCACTCAAACTCAGTTTTGCACATGTAAACTAGTTTTTAATAAATTTCTTTCCCTTTTCTACTGATTGTCTAACAACACCATGTTTTTATTGTATTTATTGGGCTTTTTGATTGATACTTTTCACCATTTGACACTTCATGGCAAATCCGATTACCATCTTTTGACAGGTGGTTCCACTGAGAATTTGAAGCTTAAACAATAGGGTTTTATTCCAGATACCATTTTGTTTAATCAAGAATTAACATGACTTTCCAGCTTTCACCAATTCAATGCTGCACAGACCTTCCTAAAGACTTTGGCTAGATTAATGAATATGTGGTTTGACCTGAAGTACTGTGATAATCTGATTGTGTTTTTTGATGTGCCTTTAGTTTTCTGTCATGTGTTGCACAAGCTTCTTCTAACATAAGGGATCTTGAAGTCCCAGAGATTGATAACTTAAGATGATAAAACAAACCCGGGATAAGAAGGCCATGTTTATATTTTCTGTATCTTCATAAAACCCACAGAAGTGTAGCAGAGGGATCTTTTTTTTTTTTGTAAAAGATTTAAGAAATTTCTGACACTTCCAATCCTTTTAATTAAAACTGTTCTCATGACTCACTGAAGTCACTTTAAAATGCAGACGTATATCAAAGTAAGTTGTGGGTGTGCACTGATACTGTGATTTACTCTCAATTGCTGGCCAGACTTATCAGTTAAAACAATTTAAAACACATGGGAGTTTTGTTTTTCTCAGCCACAGACTAACAGGCAAAAGCAAAATGGATTTAACCCTTCCAGTTTGAGAGTTGCGTGGGATTTATCCACACAGCTCTCATTAAAGTCAAGAGAAGTTCAGTACCACGGGTGTGGCGTGGCACCCTTCCACTTAACTCCTGTGAAGCTGCAGGCTCTATGTGTCTGTGGGGGCAGGATGGTGGGCAAAAATGCCTGATCTAGGGGGGTCACTGCCTTATGCTGACTTCAGTGGAGCATCTCACCAAATACCTTGGCCAGCTACAACCCAGAGGCTGGACAAGCTGGTGGGCCAATATCCAAACAGTGATTTCTGACTGAAAATATAGAGCAAGCAGAGTTTATGCTACTTCAGAGTATGCCACTGCTTGTGCCTATCCTCAATACAGACCACCTGTGACATGTGAAACCTGTGAGGGATCAATGTCACCCCTTTGTAGCAGCAGCAGTCAAAGATTCAGATGAACTTCTTGCAGTCATTAACAGAGTGCCAGCAAAACACAGGAATTGCTGAGACCATTTAGTTGGCCAGCTTGGCCATAACAGCTGCTATATTTATGCTCTGTAACAGATCTGCTCCTTCTTTACATTTGAATGCAACTCAAGGTGTTGGTTGTTGCTCCTTAAAAGCCACAGATGGAATCCTGGGCCCATGGAAGAACATGGGAATGCTGCCATGGAAGACTTCACCCCACATGTGGTGGTGAAGATTGCTAAAACAAACTTTCCTAGAGGGCAAAGACATTTTGAACTGTTTAAAAGGCTTGCAGCAATGCTTCAACTTGTCCCAAGCTCTATTGCCTTTTGCATATTTTGTCAGTTTTGAAGGGAGCTTGGGAAAGACTTCCAGGAACTGATATGTAGAAACAGGCTCTGACTCCTGCATTTCAGCATCTCCAGCAGCTCTTGCTGAGTTATCAGAGCACAGTTCTGGGCTCTGCCTCAAATCCTCTCTGTGACCTGAGGTAAAGTTGCTTATTCTCTCTCTTCCTTAGTTATCCAATCTCGAAGCCCAGCTGATAATGCTTCCTTTCTTCTGTGTCGTGTCCTGTCCACAGAGACCATCATCTCCAAGAGAGGGTCTCTGCTACAAGGCAGTGTTTGTTCTGTGCCTACAACCCAGGGCTGGGATCCCACTGAAGGCTCTGGGGGTACTGGGCTCCAGGCCAAGACTTGGATAAGCTTGGCTTTTGCTTCAAACAAAGGTTCTCTCTCCTCACAGGCCATCACATTCATTTATTTTGCCCTGTGGTGAAGTTAACGCTCCATCTGTGATGTCACAGTTGTTCCCATGACAACAGGTTTATGACTTCAACGTAAAGTCAAATGGAAGGAGAAGCTCAGGGACATGAAGGAAAGCTCTTATTCAAATCAGAAACATCTGACACAATAACAGAGCAGAGAAATGGCCAAGAAGGTACATTTCTTTTATTGTTATATGTGTCTGTGGTTTCTTCTTAAGTTTTCAACAACATGTACTTCTTCCATCACATGTTTTAATAGCTACTCTTCCACTTATGTTTCTTCAGTTAAAGATGTCTTCTTTCTTCTCTTAAATAAAAAAGTAAATTTAATACCGTTTGTTTAACTAGTTAATGAATGTCTTTGTCTTTTTTCAATTAGGTTTAATTTAATAGGAGTAAATTTGGGCTTCAGTGTAAGTCTTCCTTCTGATGCAAAATTTGCATGATACTATTTCTGAACAAACAGGGGAACTGTTAAAACTGTGGCTTTCCATACTTAGCAAAATAGGCTTTCAAAGAAGAAAATTGAAAAAAAAAACCACATCAAAGATTTTTGAAACATGGATTAAAAAATGTAAGAAGACAAAGCTATTATGGAATAGAAGTAAGTATTGGTCAGGGTAATGTGCAGACTCAGAAGCTTTTTATTCCAAGTTTTTTCCTAGTTTGCTGTTTGTTTTTTCCTTGAACACCTATCTACTTAAACACAAAAGTCTCCTCATGGTTTAAGGTGCTACCAAGGCACAGACCACAAAGTGCCACAAATGTGGCTCAGTGTTTGTTCAACGTGGGAACTTTCACAGGAGCTATCATTCCTGTAGTCTCAATAAGAATTCCCAGGAGCATCTAAAGGTGGAGATTCTGCCTAAAGAAACCCTGTGAAGTTACCGTCCACCCTTGTTAGCAAGTCTAAACACAAAGCAGTCAATGTAAAGACCCTGAGAGCCACACTAAAAAAAAGAGGGTGGATAGCAATGCTGAAGTTCCACATTGCAGTTTGTTTCACTGAAATTACTGGATAATGTTTGCCAACAATGAAACCTTTAAAGTTTCAGTTGAAAAGTGTTCAGGTAGCTCCTGTGCAACCCAAACTGACTGGATTTAGCATGTCGTGTCTCCACTTGGTTCACAGATAGTTGATTGAATTAGTTAATTAAGGCTGGAATTTTCAAAGAAGCCACAGGAATTAGGTAACCAAATTCAATGAGATCTAGGTACTTAACTCCCTTAGACTCCTTTGAAAAGGCCAGCTATAAATGCTCACCTCTTTAGTTGCAATTATTTGTACTTGCAGGATTATGAGTGCAGCTGTTTATAAATGCAGAACCGAGGTTGCAAAAGCAGACGTGGAATGAGAACAGAGATCTGTCCATTCATAGCACAGAACATAAATGTATACAAGCAGTGGCCACACATTTAAACCATCCTTGAAGTGAAAATACCAGTAGAGCTAGTAATAACTCTGAAGCCAGTGAGAGCTTCTTAAGCTTACTTAATTAAAATCAACTAGATATACACACTCAAATATACATGTGCACAAACTTATAATATATATATATACGTACATATACATATGCACACATAAATGTATATGCATATCCATAAAGAGCCAGATGTGAACATGGGTGCAGACAGTTGTTTGTTTCTGTGTGCAATTTTTTCTTTGCAAAACAGTAAATTGTAATAGTGTTTGCTCCTGGGAAAAGGGGTGGCTCACCTGCTGTGGCCATGTCCACGATCTTATCCAAGTATATGAGGAAACGCCTTTCTTAACAGGTATAATACAGGCACCATGGAGGCAACTCTTCTTTAAGCAACACAGGAGGAAGCACAAGTATCAACTGGAACAGTAACCATCTGATTAAGAAGTAAAAATAACAACCTACAAATAACATAACAAAACAACCCTTTAATCAGCAGAAGTGGTCACCCTGTCGTTGTACCTGACTGCAAGGCCAAAGGACAACACCAAGGGCTGTTTGATAAAGGCTCTGGGTGTTAATAACCAAAATATGGCACAGCCAACCTATACACCCTTGGTGCTGGCTCCCACTAAAGCCATTGGGGCTTACCCAGTGGCATTTTGAGGTGAGCAGGCAGACCTTGACCTTGCTGAGGAGAATGACATGGTGTGGGATTGCTTTTCCTGAACACAGCCCAGGGCTTTCATTCCATGGCTGCAGCCTCCCTCCAAGGCTGCTGCCACCACCGTTGCTGCCAAAAGGAAAGTCAATTTGGCCTAAATGAGACAGATGAGCTTCTTATCCAGCAAAGCCCCCTCAGACAGGCCTATAAATGATGCTACTCACAAGCTCAGAGATACACACGGGTTTTGTAATGGAGTCTCAAAAAGGAGGATATATCCTGAGACCAAACAAGTGGGAATGAAGAGCATCCAGCTAGATCCTATTCATTAGTGGACATCAATTGTTTTTCTACTAAAAGGTGCCAGGACTGTAATTCCATGTCTTCACAGCAAGAGTGTTGGCCCATAAACATATTCAAAACATAAAGAAGATAAATTTCTTTGTATAAGGAGGGTCGGTGACTTTCCATTAGAGTGAGTCGCTGAGCTCTCCAAACCCTTAAGGTGTAGTAGAGAAAATAAAAATGTGGTTAGCTGAGGAATGCAAACAGATACACAGCACATATAGAACTTTAACTCCACTCCAGCATCCATATGTGGCCATAAAATATGGCCTCTTAAATGCAAAATGTATAGATTTCCCTCTGCAACAAAGGCATAAAATATTTCACTCCCAAACAAGTATTTGAGCATACGAACATGATCTTTCACTTCATCTAGGACTACCCACCCAGTAAACCAAGCTGTATTCTTTCTGGGTGGCTCAGAGAATAGCATATTACAGTGGAAACACCCATTTATTTCATTTACTGCCATTTATAATATTTTCCACTACTTGCAGATAATGAATTCATCCACTTTTTGCCAAGATTATGCAGCCTGTTTTATAGCCAAAATTATCCAGAATCCTTCTAAAAATGTGTTACCCTTCATTTTCCATGATTACTTAGTGGTTCTCTTGGAGCAGGACCAAGATCAACCATATTAACAATGCACAGCAATAACTGAACTGTCATGCTCCCACTCTCCTAGCAGCAGGAAGAGTGCCATCGAGCTGGTCCCTGAAGTCCACACGGCTCCAGAGCATAACTGTTCAGGTTAATTAAAGCCATTAGATGAGAAATGAGGAATTACTTTTGGAGTTCTTTCCTCTGCATATCCTACACTGGTCTTCTCATAAAGGTAGATCCATTTCAGATTATCTGATGTCTTCTTGGCGCCACTGCCTCTTCGGTTCTCCAGGATAAATTGTGCTTGTAGAGCAGAGCACAGCAGAGACCTGTGGTGTGAAACAGCCCTGCACAGACCCAGCTGCTGGCCCTGTGAAGATGGACACACATCTGGAATATCACATACCACGAGGAGCATTTTCCAATCCAACAGAGGATGGAACAGGCACTCCACGACCGAGCCCACGCGCAGGGCGCTGCACCAAAACACAAGTAAGGCAAGCAGAAAAAGGTGGAAAGGGACAAGTCCTCTGTGAAATGATGTGTGTTGGGTCAGTGCTGATTTCTTAGCAGAGAACTTCCCTCTCCCTTCACTGGCTCAGCAGTGCTGGCACGCTATGGAGGGTGGAGCTGCAGCACCATTCCCTCCCCGCTCCGCGAGGGAAGAGGAGAAACAGGCCGGCCACATCTGCTCTTCCCTTGTGCAGTGTCTGGCAGCCTGCAAATCCCATGCAGGGGAGAAAGAGGGCTCCTTGCCATCACCAGGCTCAACAGCTGGGCCCAGCATGTAAGATGAAGCACATGCAAATCTTTGCAGGAATTCCTTGCTGCTCAGCCTGAGGGTTTGATCTTGGAGTCAAGGAAATCTAGCTCAGGACCTTGCATGAAGGAAGCAGTGCCTGCCCAGAGGTTCCAGTGGTCAGTGTTAGCAGTGATAACAGAAGGAATCTCACTAAAATTAGAAAAAAAGCTAAACAAAACAAACTCGTGTTCATTTTTCATAATTTTACACAAAAAAGAAAACGAGTGCAATAAGTCTCCTGACAGCCAAAATGTCCTTGTTTCTTAACTTATCACTGTTTTCTTTGGCACCTCTGGGAATCTCTTAGCAGGAGCTGTGAGGAAGGAGAAACTCTGTCTCAGCAAGAAGCTCTGTAGCAGCCAAAATCTGTTCTTCACCCAGATCAGCTGCAAGACTGAAGCTGAGCAGCCAGTGCTGAACAAGTTAACCAGCCACCATGTGTGACTTGGGAACCAGGGAGGCAGGGGAACCTCACAGCAGGTTGAATTACGGCCACTGGAACAAAAACAGGTTGTCATGGCATAAGTGAAGATTTCTCAGCACTGACAACTGACAGCACTGCAATAAATATTAATGCTCCAAACTCCTACTTGGATTCTCACAAATACTCCAGACTTTGCCAGGAACTCCTTTCCCTTTGGCCACTCCATTATTCAGTTTTTACCACACGTAGATGGTTGGGGCCTTTATAATTTCTCCCTTCCCCCACAGGCAGCACCACTTTACCCCTTCATCCAGAGCAGGTTCTGCCACATCACCCAGTCTGGACAAGACTTCTCCAGCCAACCCAAAACACACAGATCTTTTGGGCTCCCTCTCAGTAACATCTTGAGGGCCTAATACTCATCTAGTTGATGTCAATGGAGCAGGATCTCAGCTGATTAGCTTTATCCAGGCAGGTTTGTTTAATCTCAATCTCTCTCTCTTTCTCTCGCCTTATTTCTTTTTTCCTTTTTTTTTTCTTTCCAGGCTCTTTGATTCCCTCTCTGGTTCTTCTCAGGGTCTCCAAGTTTCAGGCACTTCTCTAAACACCCTCTAATGTTTTGATTTTTGATGGTTAAATTTAAACAAAACTTAAAAGCTTTTTCCAGCTATTTTTACTCATTCTCGGAGTAATTTATCAATCCCATAGAGAGCCTAGATTCCCCTTTATAAATGGATCACCCTCTTTATGGGTAGCTAATGTGTAACCTCCTTTATTCCACAAAGATAAGAGTCTGGCCTCTTCCTTCTGGGTAAAGGAACTAGAGGCCACTGAATCCTTCCTGCTCGAAACATGACCACTGCTAGGATATGTCCTGCCAGACCCACCACTGAGGTTACAACCAGCCCAGCTCTGGGCTTTCGAGGTAGTTTGGGTGCCCTCGAGGATGCTGCAATGTATTCTGGCTGCAAAGGTAACTCTCTGATTTGTCCTGGCCCAAAAGGCCCTGTGTGGCTGACACTCCAGCCAGGACAGCTGCATTCCAGCTCTTCCCAGGTCCCAGGTGTGCTTCCTTTCAAAGCCCAGCCCCAGGCTACGCGTGTTTCTCCTCTTGTCAGTCCAGTTCCCCTGGCAGAGAATCTGACTTGCACTTCTTGCTCTTACGGGAATCGCAGAGGCGCATGAGAAGGAAATGTGTGGCCTCTCAAATCCTCTAAACATTGTCCAGCTGCCACTAAAAAGGTACCCTGACTTGAAATGATTTTTTTTCATATTTTATTTTTTAATAGGCAACTCCTCCGTGCTTTTGTACAAAGCCATAGGAATTTTATTCTTGGACCAGTAGATAACCACAGCACATCTCTCCCAAGTTTCCAACCCCACAACCATTTTTCTTAATTTTGAAACTTTAAAGGAAGAATGCTGCTTTGGCTTCACAATTTTGCACAACTTGTTAGAACCACGGGAGAATGTTACAATACCAAGCCACATGAAATGGAAACATTTGAACAGACCTTTGGGCTGGATCCCTTGCTTCCACCAAGATGCATTCAACCCATGATTGAAGAGTATCTGGCTTGGGTAAAAGAGTTTTTTCAGCCTCAAGTCCTGGTGGCCAGCAGGAATGGCTTGACCTCCCAGTGCAATTAAGAACTACCTCAAATCTACTTAGAATTTTGTCCCTGACTCAGGAGCTCCTGGGGACTTCCTGACAGCTGGAGATAGCTGAAGCCCTGCAAGCTGTGCTGTACTCAGGGACCTCACTGCCATGAGCAGCTCTTTCCTGACACCTTTGGCAGGAGGCTCCTAAATCTAGCTCCATAGGATTCACTGCCAGCATAGCAATGCAGGGAGGCCACAACAGTTCCAAGGAACGGTTTCCCCTAAGAGGAAATGAAAAGAGAGCTGAAGGCACTGGCAAACCATATATTAAACATCTTGGTTAAAGCAGCTAGACTGCACTCTGGAACAGCTACTTTTTGCAGAGAGCTTTGTTCTCCTCCTGCACCCATTGTATCCCCATTATTCATTGCTCCAGCTACAGGCAGTGCTTTTAGTTTAATCCTCCAAACTGTACATTTCTATCACAAATTTCCATACCACAACAGGGCTTAAAATACAAAAGAGGTACCTAAGTGATGTTCTTCTCCTGTAGACTAGCTGGCTCAGACACTGCATTTCAGAAGGACACAGTCCAGTTATGAATACAATATAGGAATGTGTATAGAGAAGATCATGCTTAGCAGGAATCAAAACCAGAGATTCAAGAGAGATGGACTTCCATATGACAGAGCTGTATTGGGCACTACACAGCTCAGATACTCTTAGACTGGAGTTGCTTTTGTGGGCACAGCTCTTGGCCACCTGAGGTACCCCATCTCAGGCTGATCCTTCCTTAGGCTGGGCTGCTCTGCTTCTCTAGACCTAGCCATTCCCTGGTCCCTCATTCCTTGGGAGGAGTAGGCAGGAACAACCCAGGATTAGTTAGGTCAGGAGCCCATGCCATTGTGCTCATCCTGCAACATCACTACAAATAAAATCCCCCAGGCCTGGATTTGGAAATACTTTACAGCACAAATGGTATAAATACAGAGGGAAGCCAAGATCAGGAGCAAAATGAGCCAATGAAATGGAGGCAAGGAAGAGAGATGATTTCGACTGAGATGAAGAATTGATGTGCAGATAAAGAAAGACTTCATAGGTGGCTGGAGCTGTAAGAAGACTCTTGCTCTGAAGCTGGTCATACTGAATAAAGAGAGAAAAGATTTGGGATGATAACTGGGATTCACAAGAACTCAGAAAAAGTTCTTTGCAGCATATCAGAGATTCCTCCCGTGGAGAGGCAGACTGCAGGTGAGCCCTCAGGTGGTGTTGAAAGTGAGAAAAACCCTGCCTTTAAACCCTCTTGGAAGTTTTCTGTTAAAGTACTGACAGACACAAAAAGGCAGGAACAGCACAAACCCTCCTTCAGGATCAGTGGCTGAGCCCTTACTCAGCCATCTCAAGTGGGTTTGGCAGCCTTGGCTGAATCCGTGTGGCCTCTGCTTCGTTGTGATCAATATCCCAATCTGACCAGTCTAAGCGACCTCAGAAGTGTCCCCATGGTTGCAGTCACATCTGTAAGTCACAGCATACATGCACCAGTGACTTTACAAATCCCCTCCAACAGTTACTTTGTCTTCCTTAGCTTCACATTCTTGGAAATGGCTGAAGAAAACCTACAGAATAATGCCTTCTGAAATGGCTTTTAAGGGCTCCTTTTTGTCAGACTCCTCACCTGTTCTGTCAGGATGCTCTTTCAGTGCCTTTGACATTTCCCATGAAAGACTGTAAGTTCCCAAAGCCCCAGCCTATCTGCCATCTCATTGCTATCAGGAAAGAGCTGATGAGAAGACGATTGTCAGGGATGATTACAAGGACTTTAAAAACACAGGAAAGCATGCTCTGCATTAATTGCTAATCTATTTCAGCCAATTTGGCACCATGACAAATGCAACTGGTTGTATCTAACAAGATAGGGGATTGGGAATAATTCTGTTTCAGTACAGTATGTCCAGGGAGAAGAATCAACCACTAACCCCAGGTGACTGGTTCCTTTATAAATATATTAGCAACATAATGGAAGCCTTTTTAATGGGATTATAACCACACAAGCAGACTCCAAGCAGCTGCTCTGCTACTCAAAAGGAACATGGCTGACAATAAGATTTAAGGAACTGAATGAGAGGAAAAGGAAAAACCTCTGGCATAGCACTCTTAAATGACCTTGCTGCTTAAAAGGAATCGGAACGTGTTGCATGCATGAAAAGAAAAATCAAATATACTTAAAGAAATCTCTTTGGGCATGGTCATCACTACTTTCTCCCACTGATCCTCTATCAAAAGCAGAGAAAATGGCCAAATCAAGAACTCATCTTTTCATATACTAGGGATGGATTTTAAAGCCAAAGAGATTTTGCTCACACACTGAGTAACCAAGGGGTCATTGTCAAGGATAGCAGGGCCCACATATTGTGAGACACCCTTTGTGTTACACCCTTTGCAGAGCTGAAATAACTCTTCATTCTGAGTACAATTTATCAGCTCAGTGCTATGGATATAAGAGTGTGCAAGAAAATCTCTGGGTGTGTGTGAGTGCATGTACATGGGTTGGACTCCATAATCTCCATGACTGGACTGGACAATCTTTAAATGTACCTTCCAAGCCCACTTATTCTATATATAAATATATATAAATGTGCATACAAAAAAGGACAGCCATGAGACAGCCACTGGGAATGACCTGTTTTGGCAAGAACAAGAAAAGACACAAATATCTTCATTCAGAAATCCCTCTTGACATATTTTATAGGACTGTCAAAATCATGGCTCGAGATTCAATTCATGATAATACCTGGATTATCTTTCTTACCATCACTTTAACAGAGAGGTATAAAGATGGCATTGAAACTTACTAAAGAAATCTTTATTTCTTTTAAAGTCAATGAAATAATGAAAGACAACTGTGTCTGTATAAATGGCACACGCACCACAAAATATAATACTTGCCTATCTTTTTTTGTTTTTTTTTTTGAGTCCTCACTTATTTGCAGTTCAATGGCTTGGAGTTGAAGCTGGGATTTGGCTCTGTGGCTTTGAAAGGAACACAGTGTGGTAGAAAACATTACTGTTATGGAATACAAGCATTTGCAGCATATAGCTGCTCCAGCAAGGACTATTTAGGCAGCTTAACCTTAGCAAATCACTTCTGAAGTCCAGATATAATTTGTGCAGCTCTGAAATTCTGTTACCAGAGGCCCGTAGTCAGGGTGCCAGAATGACCTGCAAGAGTATTTAAGCACTCACTTACCACCAAAGTACACCTTACACCCCTCCGAAAAGCTTTTGTTAAGAGCAGCTAAAACAAAGGCCACTGGTACTAACAATTTATCCCCAGTGATTTCAGTGGCTTGGGATCAGACCCACATGTTATTCTTGAACACCTCCTTAACTTTCAGGGCTTGACCTCAGGATGCCCTGGCACCAGTCCAGGTGACACCACACTTCCTTTCAAAGAGTTGCATGGAGCACTGACCTCAATCTCCTGTTCCCAGCACTGCTGAGCCCATCATGGTGGCACAGAAAGTGTTTAAGATACGTATTTCTGTCCATGTACATCGTTAGCAGGGTACCAAGGCATGTAAGGGTCCAGCTGGCCTCAGTTTTCACGGCTCTGATGGCAAGTTAACGAGGTTCAATGAACTCTTTCTGTGCTCTGTGGATTCTTCATGGGACACCAAATGTTGGCAAGTACCTAAATGTGTCTTCCAAAACAATTTCCAACTGTGTAAGTGCATCACTTCCAGCCAAGTAACCTGAGTGTCTTCCTGCCTTTTCTGTAGGACATTAATCACAGTTATGAAAGCTCCTCATCTTGAGTCTAGCGGGTGACAATGCTTCTGTAGTGCCCATCCACGATCCCCTGACACATTTACATTTTGCTGATGATAAGCTCTGGATGCCATGTGCTAAAAATACTGTGACTGTGGAGAGAATTAAGTGTATCTCTAGTGCCTGATTCAGGAGAGCAGTTAATGCTGTGATTAAGTCCATGGCTAGTCAGGACAAGACAGCTTATGTTAAAGAGAGCTAAGTATGTCCGGTAGTACCATCCTATAACACCAGCTTCCAGAACTGGGTCTGTACCAAGACTGTGGAAGGATATCCTTAAGGAGATAAAAGCCACCAAAAACCCAGCTGTCTGGTACTCAAAGGATAAGATGTGCTGTATCACAAAATGCACCAACCTGTGTAACTTTATATAATTTTTTAAAAAATCTAAACACAAAGACTACGCTGCACCCATTCCCTCCTCCTAAAGAAAGAATGAAAAAGTCTGCGTGAGCTATTAGGCACACTGAATAACACACTGCTGGCAGGACACTCAGAGAGGAGTTATAGGTGCCTATTAGAATCCCTACAAAACCGACTGACAAATGCTGGAATTAAAAACCAAGGCTTGCAGGGAGACAGGGGCTTTGAGCAGCACAGTATTTCAGATCATCTTACTGAAAGCTTCAAAATGTCATCAGCTTTCAGTCTGAAATGCGTCAGCAATCGTTTCGTTTTTATCAAAACACAATTAGGCTGTGGTGAATGACAACATAAATCTTTAATAGGAAAGATACAGGATGAAAGACCACCAGGGTGGAACATAACTGTAAACCTCTCCATAAAACTGCATTTGAGTTCTGATCATACACACAGGAACTCCTTTAAATGATCCAGCAACAATCCTAACTCATTGACTTCCAAAGAAAGTGTTACCAATTAAGCGGGACAAACTTTAACAGTCAATTTTAATTACGCTGTGAGATTCACCAATCAATTCCCAGCTCAAGCTGAAGCTTTTACTAGCAACGACTGGAACCAATTTACGTGCTTTTATGTTGCGTCTAGACTTTAATAAATGGTCTAAGCACAGAGCAATTCTCTGCCAGTATTGAACAGTTTTCATGTACACTGAGAAATGCACCAGGTTCTCTAAAATTCTCCAGTCTTTGTGCCTTGAAACGTTCCCCTGAGGAATGGGTGCAGAGCTTACCAGCACAGTACATAAACACCACCGTGGGCATTGCTGACAATGCAGAGCAAGGTGGTGATGCCACAGAGTGCCCACTGCTTCCATGTGACAGGCACAAAGTGTGCAGAGCCAGCTCTTCTCTTCAGACTGAAATGGAATAGCTTTGCTGGTTACAAGACAGTGCTCCTGTTAGTATTAACCCAAATTCATTAGACTGAAAAATATCTAAACAATATGGAGGCACCCAGGACAGCTAAAGACACATCCAGGAAATCCTTCAAACATCTACCAACCTTATCTCTCCGTTCTGCCACCCCTTCTCTGGACCTCTCATGGTCCTGATTAAGCTGTGGGCTGCTGTGCTGAGGGACCTGAGCATCCAGTCAGCCCCGAAGCTCTGATACAGGAGGATGAAGCACCTGGTTGAGAGATGAAACGTTTAAGCATGGCAGAGCCTGCTGCAGCACACTCAGTAGTGCTCTGGCTGGAGGAGACTCACCACCGCGGCACCACTTTGATCATTGCTGTAGGTCATGGAATCACTCTGAAGCCAAAACAGTCCTGTTAAAAAATTAAGTTGAATTACCATTTAGGGAGCTCTGTTGAATTTTTTTTCCCCTTCCCTCCCTTCCTTCTTTTTAAACATGCCTGTCAGAAGTGTGAAATTGTGTGCATTTATCACTACCCTGCTGAGCAAAGCTTGTTAAATTAAGAAAGAGTTATTTAATTAAATGGATTGATAAATATTCCTATACTTGTATTCAGAAGCCACTGTATACAATTTTAATTTTTAGAAACTGAGAGGTTGCTGTAGTTAAGCAGAGCCTCTTAGGTTGTTTCCTGCTGGATTATGTCAGACTAATAAACCTCCAGGCCATCCTGCATGCCAGAGGTCTGACAAAGTTGGGCATCCTGTCTTCAGGAAGAAACACAAAGATTTACCTGCCACTGTATTTTAGAAGAAGCACCAAACAGCTCTGGAAGCTGGTTGCCACCAGAGGTAACAGCCATGACACCCAGGAAGGGCTGTTTCCATTTTGCAGTAGCACAGAGCTCGTTGGTGCAGCAAGGGTAGAGGGAGCTCCATCTCTGGTGGCTCTCCCACCAGCTGGACAAAGAGATCCAGGCTCTGGGGCCACATGCACCAACCCAGCAGGCACCTGTATACAGGGCTGGGCATGCTCTGGAGGCCACTGCTTTGACCAGCACGTCTTGAGCATTGTTTCTGAAGCTATTCTAAATCTGTGACATGAAGTAGGATTCTCAAGTACAGTAAAAATATACAGAAAAAACTCTGCTTCAGGGATGGAACAGCGTGGGAAGGGAGGGAAGGGAGAAACTAATAAATGAGGTTACCATTTGGCTGGTACCAGAGCTCAGACCAGCACCTGCCAGCCTGGGTCCCTGCTCTGTTCACAGGAGTGGTTTATCCAAGGTGCTGTTCATAACTGCTGCCAGAATGAGCAAAGCAGACTCGTACTCAGGCAGCTGAAGCCTTCACTTGAAAAAACACCCCTTGCTCTCAAGGATTTGTTTTGCTGAATGGCAATAATAGCTTGTAAAAACCAAATAAACTCCAATGCACTGTGTGTTGCAGGGATTGGATGGGGAGCTGCAAGCAGTCTTTTTGCAGACACAGGGAGTGTTATTCATACTAGTTGTCTGTGGTGGGCAATTTGGTCGCCTTTCAAGGAATTCACTCTAACACAGGATCCCTGCCAACATAAAGAGCTGGCCAAAGCATCATGCTTTTCAAAGTGGAAGGATTTTCTTTCCTTCTGTCTCCTTCAGAAAACATACCAAACTCTGGGCATTCACAGCGATCTCTGTTGCTGAAAATAAATTACCAGCAATTAAAAATCTTCTGCTTCTTGCACACTTCCATAACACAAAATAATGTACAATGTGAAGATTCACAGCCTTTTGAGGAAGCATCGTGGTCTCCAGCCCTGACCTTCCGAATACCATAGGCACTTCAATCCGTGGTTGCTGCCTCCAGCCCAGATCCTGCAGCTGAACTGCAGCAAGTCATTCAGAAAGACATTCATTTTGATTTATGGCCACCAGTCCTGATGGGAGAATGCCACACAAAGCAGTTCCTGTCTTGAGCTTCATGGAATGAATTGGAGAGTTAAACCGGTTCATGGGTTTGAAATGCCTGTAATCCAGAAAGATTCTCTCTCTCATTCCAGACGGAAACAGTGCGTAGGTGGCTTATAAAACTTCCTTTCCACACTGACCCCAAATCTAAGAAAATGGTCAGAATCCTTTGTGTTGCTTCAAAGGCTCAATTGTTACTCAGGCCAGCTAGTTAGCCATGGAAAAAACTGTATTCAGTTCTTCAATCTCTGACATAGCTAAGATAAACACGGTATAAGATAGTGACTGTTTACTCAAATTCTTCCTCTGCTGAGAGAAATTGTAACACCACTTTTCAGTGCATTGATTACTTATGGTTCTCATGCCACAGTTTTTAAATCCCAAGTGCTAATTTCACTGCCAGATACATACATGGGTAATAGATTTTCTTTGTAGGAGTTACAAAACAGGTGGAGGATATCCTGGTCCCAGTGAAGTTACCAGGAGTTTTCCCAGCCTGTATCCAGCAGGGCAGTCAATCTCCTGTGGGAAAAATACCCATTTTAGTACCAGCACAGGTACCAATTCCAGCACTGACTGAGAAGAGAAAATTAATCCTTTTAATTAGCATAAGGAAGTTTTCTGTTTCATGACTTTAAATCCCTGCCAGATACAATCTCTGAAAGTTTTATTTAGGAAAGACTACATAAATCTTCACCTTCATACAGCCCCAGGATGTGGCTGTTACTGTGTCTGTGCACCTGCCTGTGTCTAGCAACACATCTCCTCACACTGCTATTTTATACAAGACATAAAGTATTAATAATTCAAATGCCAGAAGGTCATTAATTAAGTTACAAGGCCCTTCAGATTCAGTCAATAGCCATCGCATTTCAGCATGCAGTGTACCTACCAAGCACACATGTGCCCCATGGAAATGTTCTTTACAATGTAAAGCACTGGCTGCAGCTTAGTGTTTACCCTTTCAAGTGATGTAAACCTGAGAATAAATCCACCTGTTGCCCTATCTTCAATGAGGTCACCAAAAAACCTCCCTTCTATTTGCAAACAGCTTAGTGGCTACCAAAGACCAGTCACCAATTAACTTATTGCAAACAAAGATTAAATCCTGATTAATCACTGAGAAAGGTTAAATCTAAGGAGAGTACCAGACACTGAAAAGTCAGATTATTCTGTAGTAATTTATTGCAAACTTCCGTGCTGCGGCTAACTAGAATTAAACAAAATATTTTTAAAAATCTGAAAAATAAAGTGAAAGGCTTTAAAATTAGAGGAAAAAAAACATAAAGAACAACAAGATAGACAGAGAACCAGGAAAGACAACAATAATGACTTAATCAAGTAAAGTGTATATTTAGGTGATAAACTGGGGATAGGAAAAAAAGGTCAGGACTGAATAAGTCTGTTGAACAGAGATGAACACTACTATCCCGTGGGTTTTTTTAAAATCAACAATGTATCAAACTGCCAACTGTCCAGTTGAAGATTTGAGAGCACACAGCTTTCTCTGGGCTAAAACCTTCTGATTTGAGGGAGTGAAAATGGATGCAAGGAAGCAGACACTGAAAGAAGAAAGATGCTCTTCCCAAATTCTCATGGGAAAGCCCAACTTCTCAGCAGGCAACAGCCTACTGGATGTTTTTGACCTGAACGAGGCCTAACCAGAGCTGGGTATGAAGTTCTCTTCTCTGCCCACCCAAAGTTCAGAAATTCCATGTTAAATAAACTATAAGGAATTTAAACTAGTACAGACTTTAAGGAAAAACCAAAGCAACTGTTGCCCCAGTCCAACAGCCTTGAGCTAAACATTCTACATAAGTAACTCAATAGAATTGTGCTTCTTGATCTTATTATTTTATCAGAATCAAGCTTTTTTTAAGTTAAAGGAAACCCAAACAAACACAAACTATAAAAAGAGGGAAAAATAGCCCAACACAAGGGATCCCTATGTCGATTAAGCACCATGAGCTGAGCTCTGGGTCTTTTTGGTAAAAGCAGTTCCATGAGCAACCCTGGGATCTTTCTCATTGTGCTGCACCACTGTAAATTAAATTGCTGGCAAACTACATAATACAACGTGGTGTTTGCAAAGCCACTGAGACTTGGCTTTACTCCACTCCCATTACATTAGTAAGAGTTTGACAATTAAATTCAATAGTAGAAAAGGTAAACTACAGAGTCTCTTGGTTTTTTCAGTAGGGTTTCCTAAATAAGACTGGCTATCACTGTGGGGACATGTATGGGATGTTGTTTGCTGGAGCAGCTACAGTGATGATGTTTTTTATGATTTGACCATAATGATAAACACATCTGTCTTAGGCATTAACTGTTATTTAAGGATTAGAGAATGATGTTTTTTTCTTGAAGCATTTGCTCAAATGATACATTTTTCTCTGACTTTTTCCTTCTATTTTTGATAAGAAAAGATCAGGAAGAGGAGAGAGCAAGGGAGGGAGAGAAAAAGAGAAGAGGAGGGAGGGGAAGAAAGAAAAGGGAGGATGAAAGAGAAAGCAAGTGCTAAAGAGAAAAAGAAAGACAAAAAAAGGAAGAAAGAAAAAGGAAAGAAGACAAGCAAAGCAAGCAGCTGGTGCTGAAAGTGAGCAAGACTCTTTCTCTCTCATTTTCTTCTGTCTTTTAATAAATCATTGTAGCAGCTTTGTGACAGGTCTCTGTTATCCATAATGCCCAAGCAAACAGCTTTTCTTTCAGCCTCTATTCAGCTGGCTGCCAGGGAAGCAGGACTGCAGGCTGGAAACTTCAGTGGCTCAGCCTGCTCCCCTGTAATTCAATTAGAAAAGCAAGCATGAAGTCAACATTCATTGCGCCCAGCCAGAGCCGCGCAGCACAATGAAATGATAATGAGCAAGTTCACAAAGGAGACAGGCTTAATGATAAGTTTTTAAAGAGGTGCTGCAGCGGGTGACCCTCTGTACAACTGGCAAACACACACGGGCATATGGGTCTTTACCTCAGGGTTTTACCCTCATCCCTCACCATCTGTATCCAGGGCAGACGGCCGATTGTGAATCCAAGGGAATCTCATGATATACTGTCTTAGGTCGCCCCATTCAGCTACTTTGCGTCTCTGAAGGGAAAGGAGAGGTGTTTCTTAAACACCCAGGCCCCAGAGGAACACATACAACTTGCTGGATCACAGGCAATGCAGTTTCAAGTGACACAGAGCTGAGACTCCCAAGTCCAGCAGAGACGTGGGGCCTATGGAGCACAGACCAAGGAAATTATGAGAGAGAACTTCCAACACTTTGTGGAAGTGCAGAAGGTGAAGAACTGCACCCTTGTGCTTTTAGAGCAAGGCAGCACTGGGTCCTACAACCATGAGAACTTGGAGCATTTGTGCTTTAAACTGATCAGGACTGGGTAAATAAATGCTGGGCCCAATTCTGCAGCTCCCTCTCAAAGGGCTCTCCCACTGGAGAAGGTCTCCACGGGATTTCCTTTCTTCTCCTTTTAGCACTTTGCTGGTGACAATAAAATATGTAGTTATTTATTTCGTAAACATCAGTGTATTTAGTTTTAAAAATTATGAATGATTGAAGTAGTAATTAAAAAACAGCATTGTGTGTACAAGCCCAGAGCTGCCTTGTTCTAATTTTGCTTTGGAATTCAGCATTCCAGATATTACTGAATTTGTTCCTTTTTAAATTAGTCCTGTGGTAAAGCCCAGGGCCCCTCACAAAGAGACTTGGGTCTCATTCTTTTCAGTGCTCTACAGAAAGAAACAGTGGCCCCAACTCTAAGCAGGCAAACATGAGAAACAGAAAGTTTTTCTTTTCTTCTCCTTTAACAAAAGGCAAATAGGGCACACAGAGATTATATAAGTTCCCTGAGGTCACACGGGGTGTCACTGACAGAGTCACAAATTGAATTCAGATTCTCAGGCTCTCAGTCCCAGTTCGTGTCATATTGTAGTTCGGAGCACTCCAAACTTTCAATGTAATTTTCAGAAACATGTTGTAATTTCCCTAAATTAATTTATCATCCTGATGTACATTAACATTCCACATACCCCCAACATCTGTAACAGCTGCTTAATATGCTGGTAAATAATTAATACAATTCAAGAACAGGATATTTTCTCAAAATCAGGAGGTATTTTTCAACATTGCTGATGACAACACCCCATTTTTTACTTCGGAACCCAACAAAAAGGAAGTCAATTTTGCCATTCTTCCTGATTCAAAAAGTCTGCAGCTGCTAATAATAGAAGTGAATTTCTTCATCTGCAGTCGGAAGCTCTTCGTGTCCTATTGAGCCAGTTCTTCAGCTGCCACAAACCCACAGAGCTTCACTGGAGGCAGTTTGGCTTTGTCAAGTGACACAAGCTGAGGGCAGATGTGTTTGTGTTTCACTGCCCACTGAACCTTCCTCTGAGACTGATCCAATCTCTGCATCTCAAAGGGAGGATGGAGCACTCCCCACAGCTGGAGCTATACCCAGGGATGGAACAGGTAGAACAGGTTGGCTGGATGCCTCTTACAGCCATCCCTCTTCCCCAGAAATCCCCATGGGGAAAGGCAGAGGTAAATACCAGAAGTGGAGAGCCTGTCCCAACAAGCCATGCCAATGTCCTGGCCTAAACACCCATCCCTCTGGAGTATTACATGGAACAACAGCAGAGCATCTTGGAACAAGCTGCTTTCTTCTGACACTGATCAAGAGATGTGAAAAGGGAAGAGTTTTATCTCTGAAGTTGCACACACTCAGAGTTGCTTCTGCTGTTCACAGTTTACAACAATTTTCTTGCCCCAACAGCAATTTGTTGAGTTTTGCCAGTATTTTGAAGGGTTAGAGACCCTTGGTGGGCGTGAACCCCTTCTCCTGGCAGAAGAGATCTGATGCACAGAACTGATCAGATCAGAAGAGAACAGATGTACATTCAAAGTCTGTAAGGAATTATGTCAACAAAGGGCCAGATCCCAGGACTTTTCCTTTTGGTTTATGTCTAATAGACTAGAGAAAAAAAGGTGGGATACCCACATCTTTCCTAGGTATTTGTGTTCATTCTTACTATTATGTAGAAGGCCAGATAAGATAAGGAATGCTAGTCACTTTACATGTCTATTAATAAGAAAATTATACTCTCCCTCTGTTTTACCAAGCATATAAGCACCAATTATCACAACTAAATGCAATTTTGGGTACTCTCCAAAGGCCCAACATGTAAGATGTCCTCAGTCCTCAAAACAACTGGAAATCAAATGTCCCTGTGTAACTCCTGCATGGAGCTGGTAGAAGTAAACACAAAAACTTCCCCATTCTTATTTTAGAGGCAGCACTCTCACTCTTATGTAACAAAGGCAAAATCTGTTGAGGTCAGGGATTCAAAGTCACCAGTTCCATCCCCTAAACAGCCTTTGCCTCTCGGTAACAGCCCTGGGAAGTTCACAAGACACTGCAGGAATCTCTCCCCCCTCAGTTATCACTCGTCCATGTCAGACCCCACAACCCTGTTTTGTGCTCCGTGCTTTGACGGGAGACGTTGTCTGCACAATATCCTCAGCTGAGAATTGGGTTTTGCTGGAGACATTAATGCATGTAATTGGCACATGCTTTTCTGGAGTATTTCTATCACCTTTCAAAGATAGAGACAGCCAAATCTCTCCTCCACTCATCAAGGAGATGCTTAAAGCATCAAGTGGGGAATTCCAGGCCAGCTTAGAGATGGTACTTACTTTACATTTTCTCAGGCAGCAAGGTAATGTGGGACTTGGACTGTCATAGTGTTTATTTTGAGTTCCCTGGTGAGAAAAACATTTTACACTTGTCCTGCATGGTTGAAGCCTCCCTCCCCTCCTGGAGAACTCAGTTCTATCTCTGCCACTCATGCAGCTGCTGATACTTGGCTTAGTCCATCCTCAGTGAACACAAAACTGAAGGCAGTTATCCCAGGCCAGGCTCTAACTTCCACAAGGGTAAGGTAAAATCACACTCTTTTCTCCCCCTAGGTCATAGTGCTCATTAGAGATGAGCTCAAAACTCATAAGCTCAGCTCCAGGAAAAGTACAAAGTTCTGCATCTCTCTACTTCCTGACATATTGATTTCAGCCCTGAACAAGATAATCTCAGAATGGAAGAAGTGAGAAAAACATATTCAAAAGAGAAAAGGTGGTCCTGTAATTAAGTGATTAGCCTGACCAGGGTTTAATTTCAAACACTGGCAGACATAAGACTGCTTTGTATGCGTGGGCAGGTGGAGCTGTGAGCTCTATTACTGTACCATTTTAAGGATAAATGAGAGTTGATAACACTTTTCTCCCATTCTTTGCTTTGACTGTCTGTGTTTAGAGGCAGAGGTTTTTTATTTGATCAGCAAGTAGCTTGCACAACAGCCCTCTCATCTTCTGAGAGATCGCTGTGCTGTGGTACACGTTTTATTTGAGCACTGCAGAACACACCCAGATGACAAGGAATGTAACTCAGCTCCAGGCTCTGTGCAGCCTTCCAGCAAAAGGGGTTAAATTTGGAGGTGGAGACAAGATGATCTAGGCACAGGTTATAGCCAAAGACCAACAGAATTGCATGCTGAAGACAGTCCAGCAGAGAAATTACAGAAACACAGAATGGAGAGTGTATTTATGTTATTAATAATAAAGGTACTGCAACCAGTGAGTCCAGAGCTATGCAATTACAAGGAGACATGCAGTGTACACAATCAGGAATCCTTATCAGATTGTTTGGTCTATCTTTTCCATTTAAAAGTGATGTTTAAACTGTGTTTATAGACAAAAGAACTGATCAATGAACTTGTCATTTGGTCATGAGTAACATGGAAAAAAGTTATCAGGTGATGAAAATATTGCTAGCTCTCCATTTGAGGAACAAAATGAAGATACTTCAAAAAGATTTTGACAAAATTTTGTGCATCAGCAAAGTCAAATGTTACAGCTTTGAAAATTTCTCAGAAACAAACATCTCTAAAGGTTTTCAGAAATGAGATTTTCTGAAGGTAAAATAACTGGAAAAAAAACAAAAACAAAGATTTACTATTATTTAAGCTTTTCAGCTGCTCCCTAAGAAAATAAACTTGGAGTTAAACAAAAACTTCACTGTTTTTCTACAAAATAAATAACAGTAACATTATACCTACTAAACAGGAATCAGCTGTATAAACAGTTTACCTGCCTCTGACAGCATCAACTATTCAAAGAATTTCTGGGCAACTATATTCAAATGGGGAATAGCCCAAGTCATGGTAATCACTGTATCCCAACGTGTAATAAATGTGATGGAATAAGTATAACGGAAAAATACTTTAAAATTCATCATCTTACTGATCTTCTTCCCATTTTATACTTGAAAATTATGATAATTGCCACACTCTTCTCCTGCTTGTGACTTTAAACTTGTCCAATAGTGGTGATCTTAAGCCTATGATTCAAAATTTGACTGTGCTTAGCCAGCTAATCTCAGTTTATTCATTTCTGAAACATGAGTGTCTGATTCTCCATTCATTCCCTTCACCCACAAATAGACCGATGTTACATGCAATCTGAAAAAATTTTGCAGCTTGGAAACAAACTCCTATTTCTGTCATGTATTGCCCCTGGATTCTTTGATTAATTTCCATAAACTAAATCTGAAAAGCTCATAGGCCTCACATCAACCAAGTAAGTGAAGAAGGTAAAAAAAATTAATCAATCATATTCACTGTATCATTCTCTGCAAAGCTGAGCTCTAACAACTCCATGATCAAACAACTTGTAGTTGTGAACAGTAAGAAATGGGAGCCTTTGAAATATGTCAACATGGCAGAATTGTATCTCCCCCCTGCTCTCACCCTTCCCACCAGCTCAGCATATGTAAAGTTTTAGGTAGGGCATGTTCAAGTTGTTCCCACAATATAGAACTGAAAAATGTATGCTGCTGCAGAACAGAGGCATGTGGAATAAATATTTTATGTGCTCAGGAGCTTAGAAATGGATTGTAGGCTGCATGTGTATTACAGACTCATGACAGCAGAACTGGATCTATCAGATACATGAGGATAAATGATCCTGATGGACACAGATGGATTTCAGGAGCTGCTTCTACTGCCTTTTTTACATCAGCCAGCCTGTTGGTGCTCTGGTTCAGCCCCTGACAAAAGGATATATGACCATCTCTGCTGACGGGGCTGCAGCTACAGCAGGAGCACATCAGCTGTGCAGCATATGATATTTGCAACAGAGAGAAATCACTCAGAACAAATCTGGCATGAGATGTAGGGATAGAGGCTGGATGTGCAGGGATTACTTCCATTACTCTCTAAGGCAGTACTCTATGAAGAATGAAAAGGGCTTGACTTCTACCTTGCCCCAGATTTTCTGCTGTCATCCTCATCAAAGCAACCACAATGAAAAACCTTCTCCCTTCAGCCTTGGATACTGATAGGTTTCACACTACTTTGAGAGCAGCTTTGTTTAGTAAACAAGTCCCTTGAAATAACAATCTTGCTTCCTCTCCTACAGCTCCACTTTATCATACCTGTAGTCACTTGTCCTTTAGAGGATTTGCAGTAGGAACTGAATGCTGAATTCCTCTTCATGCTTCTTTGGACCGGATCCCCAGCTAACACAAACTAACTTAACACCCATGTCACAAAATATTCCCACACTTGAGCCAGCTGAAGATTCAGGATTTGTTTGCCAATGTGGGTGTTGCTCTTACAGTAAGACTATTTCTGGACCAACTAATTCCTAACATTATGGTCATTTACCACACTACCAGGCACAAAAGGGAGATAGTAACCACAAGGTGCAAATCTTCTTTTGTGATTATTTAGAACACGTGCATGTAGCTAATATATGGTCAACAGAAAAAAAAATACAATACAGGGATATGACCATAAATATATCCTATCATTATCTCAGCCTGCTGCTTTGGGACAGACTTTACTGTTCACTTCTCTCAGATGCTCTCCTGCCTCCTTCCTCACAGTCCGAGCACTGTCACTTTGCTGTCAGCTTTACAGTATCAGCAGTGTGATCTCACCGTGGGTACCCTGCTCAGTGTCATTTAAACTGCCCAATCTGCAAGGCCACCAAGGTCAAGGAACTATCAGGAGTAAGGTTTCTTAAGTGCAACGTGTGAGACACCATCTGACACTGTTTATAGATAGACTTAGCCTCTTATTGACCACAAGATAGAAGTTAAAAGCATTGCTTTGGGAGTTCAAATGTGTTAACCTCTGAAGTGATGTTTGAATTAGGGTTATAAAGGACCTAAAGTTTTGATCAGAGGCTTGGAGAATAAAAAGGATTTGGAAAAATGATAGAGCAGGATCAGAGTAGCTACACTGAGTGTGCCAACTACTATATTATTGTTGATTTAATTGAGTCCATCTATCAGGTCTGTGCATTATGTGATCCAGTTCCAAAGATGTTTCCCTGCCACAGCTGACAAAATACAGACTATACACTTCAAATGCAGTTGTCGGTCTCTAAAACAGGCAGTTACAAAACATGCTGGCTGCTCCAGCAATCAATAATGGGAAGGGCAGTGTATGTTGGACTAACTCCCAAACAATTAAATACTTGCCAGTGTAAAGTAAAAAAACGACATGAGGCCAGGCCAAGAGCTTGTTCACTGCTTGGCAGCTCGCAGCATTACAAACACTGATGGTTTAATAATCGGGGAAAATTAACCAAGCTGGAACAGCAAAAGCATTTTCTGAGAGGTTTTCTGATGAACACACTGAAGAGGTAACAAATACACCTTCCTTTGAATTGTATCCACACGACACCTGAAATTCCCGATGCAGTTTTCCTGGAAGCTGACTCACAAAGGAGGAGGTTAGATACTTGTCATGGATTGCATATAAAGACTATGAAGACACCTCACCACCTTCAGCAAAAGAAGAAATGTCTCGTACCCAGAGAGGAGGCACTTAACAGCTTAAATATTTTGGAACACTGGCCTTGAATTAAGAATGAACAATCCAGCCCAGCCCTGAGAAGAAGGGAGGGAAAGTGTAATGTCAGAGTGCAGCAGGGGCCAGTTGCTCCCTAAGGGACTGTGCGTGATGACACAGCCAGGGACGGGCCAGAGAGCTGAGCAGGGCAGATCCAGGGTGACAGCCCAGGGTCAGTCCTGAGCCCAGACCACCAGCCAAGTGCTCAGAGAGCTGAGGCCAGCCCAGGCCAGCAGACTGCAGGTAAGGCCTGGCACAGCAATCCCTGTGGCCAGTGAGGCTGTGACAAAACTGAAGAGCAGCACCCTACAGCATCATTGGGGCAACAAGTGACAGCCCCAGCTGGGCTGAGCTGCAGTCCTGAGCCATGTACAGGAATATTAGGGGAGCCCTCAGGAATGGCAGGAAGAGCCAATAAGGCCCATTAATGCAATTTTTCCCATAAGAATTTCACCAATTTTCAATATGAAATTACCTCTCTACCCATTCCTTGCTTTTACAAGAACAAAGTGTTACACAAGCTGACACTTTGAGCATGGTTATTACAGAATCACAGAAAATGTTGTGTTGGAAGGGACCTACAAGGATCGTTGAGTCCAACTCTCAGCCCTGTGCAGGACACCCCAAGAGCCACACATGTGCCTGAGAGAATTTTTCAAATGCTTCTTGAACTCTCTCAGGCTGATGCTGTAACCACTTCCCTGGGGAGACTGTTCCAGTGCCCAGCCACTCTCTGGATGAAGAATCTTTCCCTGATATGCAGCCTCCCCTGACACAACTTCAGGCCAACCCACAGGTCCTGTCACTGGTCACCACAGAGCAGAGATCAGTGTCTGACCCCATGAATCTTTCCACACTTGTGATCTGTCTTATACATATAGAAAAGAGACAGAAAAAGTATAAAAACTGCAGAGAAGCACTGGTAGAAAGGTCCGTGCTCGATGCTGCTTCACTTGTTAGCATGTAACACGCAGGCACTGGGCTGTTTCCCTCAGCCTCACAATTCAGACAAGGGCTGGGCATATCCCTGCCCTGTTCCAGGAGGGATAACCAAACTGGGTGGCTGGTGGCTCAGAGATGTCACGGAGTCAGTCAGTGGTCATGGGTCCCACGGCAAGAAAGAGAGACTAACTGGCACTGCAGAATAGTCCTGAGAGAAACAGGCCCTGTGGCTTCATTCCTTCTGTGGACTTGTGCTAACAGCTCAGTGTTTCAGAGTGTGGAAAATACAATCGATTTTGGTATTATTTCTCTGAAACATAACAGAAAATGCTGTGTAATCAGCTATTCCTGCTGCTTTCTACTGTGGTGAACCCTGCCTACAGGGATGCGACGGGATATAAGATCCATATTCACCTTTTCTATCTCCATCAGTAATCTGGGATAATATTCTCCTCACACTTTAACATTTCTCCACTACATAGCTAAGGAAATGACAAAGTACAGGTAGCTATTGCCCTTGCCTTAAAGGTCATTTAGAATGCTCCTGTTACACACAAGCACATATAAACCTCTGAGCTGGAATTTATCTTCAAAGACATTTCTCTCTCCAAGGATGGTGCATGTCTGAGACAATGAACATTACCAGAAATCAAATACTCCAGTGCCTAAATTCACATGGAACAGTTTGGCTCTTCTATTTCTCCTCCTCTCCCATACCACTCTCTGGCACATTCTTCTTTTGTTTCCCTTTATCTCTTTATGTCTTCCCTTTTTGACTGTGGAATACAGAGCTAACATGAGAGTAAATGGACATAGAAATACCTATTATACCTATTAGTATTCCTGCCTCTGGTAAAATATGGCACTGTGTGATTTCTAGGCAGGTACAGAGAAAGAGAAAACAAAGCAAAGCATCATGATCAATACACCAAACTCTCATTTCAGAGTGCCACAGAACAGAGTTCCCTTTCTGTAACACTGCAATACAACGTGTGTCAGATCTATAGACCAGACCCCAAACAGTTCAAGTTCAAGGCTGTGCAATCCTTCCATCTCCCACTCAGCTATCAGTCCTAGAAATGCCCCAGGCATGATGTGCAAACAAATTGTCAAAGTACAGTCGTCTGTAGCACCAAAGACTCTGACTGATGAAAGAAAAAAACTGGTGTCAGTCAAACCAGGGAGTCCTAGACCTGGAGAGGACCTCACAGGTATATCAAATAAAATCCCAGTCAACAGAAAAGAAGGAAGGCCGTGGCAGGGCAGTGAGTGCTTCAGAAGGTCAGGAGGTGGATTCTTAAGCTTAGTCCTGCAGCTGTTCAGGTGAGGCATGTGAGGAATTTGGACCATCTCACTAGAACATAAAACCAGTGTTATCCTCTTTTTTCACCCTTAATTTTCACTCGGAGGAAAAGGAGATACTGTTAGAAAATGGGACATAATAGGACATCATAGTTTGCAGCAGAAGATGCAAAATTTTACACAGTGCTTTATAAGGTACTGCCCTGATTTGCAGTGCAGTCTAACTCAAACTGCCTGCTGGCAAACAGTCTGACTGAAACCCTGGGAAAACCAGACCAACACTCCGTGCCCTGTATAGAAAATCAAAATATACTTCCAGAGGCTAATTCTGACCCTAAAGCTTTTTTGAGGTCTCTCATAATGCTAATATTTTTTTTCAAGTTAGGACCATTTTAGATGGGTGTACAACCTGATCTGTAATTTGCAGTTATTCAGAGGACTTTCAATATCTCACTGACAATAAAATGGATACTTTGGCTGAGTATTCCATCCTATCAGGAAACAGCAAATATTCAGAAGAGAAACCTCAGATCCTGATCATTACCCATTTGTGGAAATGATGTTAAAAATCACACAGAAAAATTTGGTCTTGAAAATTTTAAAAAGTGGAATCTTGACTTTGCAAATTTTAAGGGCAGACTAAAACATTAGTTGGTTGACTTAAGGTAATATTTTAACCAGAAACCACAAGAAAAGAAACATCCTAATTGACTGAAAATCCAGCTGTGGACTTAAAATAGAAATTTAAAAAGTCACATTTTTCATGTTACTAAGTTCAGCACTGTCTAGTCTTTGAAGAAATGGATTGGCTCGGCAGAGTGAGCTGGAGCACTCAGCATTCACACGGGAACTCTCCTCTGCTGTCAAGTGGCCCGAAAGCAGGGCTGTGAGACTGACCATGTCCTGGCTGCTCAATATTAAATGTATCTGCTCAGGCCACCTTTGTGCTTGAAGGAGTGGTTTAGAGATGAAGCTTTTAAAGCTCTTTGTTTTTAAGCTTTGTTCTGTTTAAAAACATCGTTGCCTTTACAGAAGAGATTTTCAAAGCTGAGGAAAGAATCTGTGGGCTGGACTCATTCTGTTTGAGTAGTAATTACAGTCTCTGTCCCTAAAGGCCCAGTGTCTTAATGAAATAAACAGCATAGCTCCCACTGTGTTCTAGAGAGGCTAGAGGATTCCAGTTCCATCTACTCAGGGATCTTCACAGGAATGCTCCTAACTGAACAAGACAGCAGCAGATAGAAATCAAAGTGGAGCAAAGTGTTTGAAATTATTACCTCTAGCACAGTGATTAGTCTGTGACACATTTTCCACTCTCAGCCTCTTAATGGAAACTCCAAAACCCATACCCACTGTGTGTTACCTTGGCATTCTGCATGCACACCAAGCACCACCCTCGCTGATTTCCACGTAACACCCACCTCGTAGCCATACGTGCTATAGCCCTGCAGTGCCAAGTGCTTTGGGGATCCTGAAGTGAGTCCCTGCTAGCACTGACTTTTCCATCCTGCAGGCCTTTACCCTACCCACTGAACTCTCCCCCATTTCCCTGCTGCCTCATGACTCACTGCAGAGCCATGCTGCCTGTGCAATGCAAGGAACCAATTTCTAGCTGTCAGGTCCCCAAACCCCCCTCACTCCAAAGCACTACAGTAGCAGAGTTCTAAAATTCAGCTGTACTCCCAGGGCCTCTGGCTTCTCTTAGAAGCAATACTCATTGGAAAAAATGCTGATTTGGTGAAATCAAGGCATTCTTATTTCTTATACTTCTTATTTCTTTATGAAAGAAAAAAGCTAAGAAATGTTTCAACTTGAAACCTCTTTCGTTTCCTGTCAGCTCATCTATCCAGCACATTGACAGCTCATCAGGTGGAGAGAGGCATCCAGCATCTGCACTTTATTACCCAGATGGAGCCAGGGGACCTCAGGCTTCCAGCTGATCACTGGAAAGCTCTGTGGTAAGACAGCATTTATCCCTATGTAGAAGCTTCAGGGACAAGGTACTTCAGAGAGTGAAAAATCAATGCAGTCCAACAGAAATTGGCAAGTGCCAGGGCATTTGCAGGAGCTGGAGATTTGGTTTTGTTTTGTAATATTTGATTAAAAGGGACTTCCACATCCCGAACACTACGCTGCCAAAGTTGAACATCAACTGTGTGAACAGCTACGAGGCAGGATGTGGAAAACTACTTTGTGTTAATGATTCTGTGCTCTGATCAATATTCTACAGCATCCCCATGAACAAGTTAGTGTTTCACAGAAGACAACACAGTGGAAGCAGCAGGTGTGGAATCTCTAGGTCACTGCCACATTTCATGCTGCTACAATCCCCTCCTGCAAGCATTTGGAAGGCTGTCTGAGGAAAACTAATAAAATAATTGCACAAAATATAGGCTCAAGAATCATATTGCTCTATGAAATGGAGCATCTGATCACATGGGGTGTTGCTGTTTGGAAGATGAGAGAGGCAAAGAACCCCAACAAATCTCTTCAATCACTTTATGGTTGTTTGTATCACATCAGGACCTAACCATAATATGTCTGACCCTCATGTGGTATTTTTAAAAGATGCAATGGTGTATAAATTGTTAAAGTCATCACAGGTGTTTGATAGCTGTAGGGTCTCTTAATAAATTGTAAGTTTGTTATGTGACCTAAATCTGACTGTTTAATAATTATTTTTTATTCAGTTACCAGGAAAACCAACTGGCAATGCTTGCCTAATTGTCTGTCTTTGCAACTGGAAGGTTCCAAGGATTTCTCTTATTTAAAGAGGAATTTTCTTTTTTTTTTCTTTTTCCTTTCTGCCTACCTTCCTTGGAATTCTGTGATGCTCTGCTGATAAGCCAGATAAGCCTCCACCATGAAAAGCTTGTCCCATCCCTGATTACAAACTTGTGGTGCTCTCTCCGCTGGGGCTTCACCGAGGCACCTACCCATGGGCTGAAAGTGCCAAACCCGAGCCCACAGTGGCCACAGACACCCTCTGCTTGCCCACCAATCACATCTGATTTTCCCCATTCATTTTGCAAATCCCACAAGCCTGTTCTGGGTGTCTGATCAGTTAGTCTGTATCTCCTTAGTTTAGGAGGTCTGGAAGAGAATTAAGAATAACAGAGACATAATTCACAACATGAGTGTGGAAAATATCTTTGGCACTGTCAAAACCACCTGTTAAAATGAATATACTTAACAAAACTCTATCTCTCCTGATGGCATGAAACACTAAGCATTTTATCCCAAAGGTTTTCTCTGGTTTCTTTTTTTTTTTTCTGGATCAATTTACAATTCTACTATTTAAAGATGGTTTCAAACTGTTTCTGTCTGTAAAGTACCACCTAATTTTTCTTCCCAAAGACAGGAAATATCCCACTCCAGAAACTTCTTCTACTTATGTGTTGTTGGAAATTGAAAAGGGTTAAATATCTGGGTAGGAAGGACTGTCCAGCAAAGGCCCAAAAAGTCAGCAAAGTCCAGTCTGTCTTTTCTTTTTTTTTTTTTTTTAATTTTACACAGGCAATACAGGAAGAGACTGATAATTAGAAGAAAAACAATGAACTTACTCTCATAGTGCAGGGATAGAGAAGCTTGTGAAGGCAATCATGAATTAAAAGTTCAGAGCCCAAGTTCTTAATTCTGAAACTAGAAGACAGTTGGGGGAGAAGGGACATCTGTTCCTAGAACAAAAGGCCAAGAGGGACAGGATGGGGTGAGTTCAGCTTGTTGCTGCAGCTCCCCCTGAGCTGCCACATAGGTTTGTTTTAGCTTGATATGATTTTTAGCTCTCTCTGCAAGACACATTTGACATTATGATTGTTCTACTTACTGTCACTACTAAACCCTTCTTATTCTTCTGCAGGAAAAGCTCAGTCACTATATCTGTCTACTCCTTCTCCCATCTCCTTCCCTCCCCTCTGACCCTCAAAGCCAAGACATGAAGTTACATTTCTCTATTTCTTCCATCAGCTATTGTGGTATGAGAGTTCCACCAAGACATGGGCATGTTCCAAAAATAACATTCGAATAAGGCCTTCTGTGTTTTTAAGACCTGACCCAAAATATTTATTTATCCAGAAGTTGAAATTCTCACGAGCAATGGGTGAAATTCTGAGGAGAGGAGATCTGCAGCAAGCCTGGACATAACTCTGAATCCCAGGGCAACAAGTGCTATAATAGAGGCAATGAAAGATAAGCCATAAACAAAGAGTCAGCAGAAATCCGTATATTAACACAATTTCTTAACTCACATCAGTAACTTTTATATGAGAAGGGAGAATGAAAGCATAGATACACTTAAATAACAATAGAGATTCCTACAAATCCTGGAATGACTTGCTACTGACAGGGAAGTAATGGATGGCTTATGGCAAATAGGAGATCCACAGTTTCCCAGGAGGCTTATTCCCCCCCCCACTGCAGGATACAAATAATTCCCATTGACTTTAGTGCCTTTCCTGCCGTGAAGGAATAGGAATTTATTGGCTTCAGTGGGAGTTACGAATAACTTGCATGAGGAAAATGAAGCTCTAAAGAAACAAATTAAGAATGACTCTGTCTACTTCTGAAATCTATCTCAAATATTTCTCTCTATGTCAGCTGGAAAAAAACAACAAACAGCTCAAACATCCTCACCTATAGAAACTAAAAATTCTAGCAACACTGGTAAACAAATGTACGTGGTCAGGGTAGAGCAGAAGTAGCAACAAAGGCCTGAGGAGCTGAAATGTTTCTCATGGAAGAAGTTTTCTATGAAGCATTTGTCTCCTTGGGAGATCTCCCCAGCCAACAGCCAAGATGCCTTCACCCTGCAGATGTGACAGGATTCTCTCACTAACACTGTGTAGTTATCTCACTCTGGCTGTGTACTTTGCTTCATTTACCACTGAAGAGCAATTACATTTAAAAATCAACACAAATAATAGGCCCTACTTTTTGGCAGTTGTGTGCTTAAATCCCCCTGCTGCCCATCTGTATCACTTATCTCACGGAATATCTGGTGCAGAAGGAGAAGGAAGAAAAGTTTTTCTTTGAGAACCGCACTTAGAGAAAATTCATTGCTTTGGAGGAGACACGAGGGCTAATATTTAATCTGGAGAAGCAGCAGATGGACAATCACACAGCTGTTGGCCTACCTAGTCAGGCATATCACATTTCCACAGCAGGAAAGTGCTCTCAAGAAAGCAGTGAAATGTGCATGTTTGGCAGCCAAGTGAGTGAGCACAGGACTGCTGTTCATTTCTTCCCACCTCCTCACAGCCATCTAGCCAGGACAACTCCCAGGGACAGGAACCCACGCCAGAGAATCTGCTCCAGTGCAGCCACTGGTGTGGAAGAAGACCCTATCACCACCTCTATTGGTGTGGCAGCACTGAAAGAATCACTCCTGGAAAGCAGAATTAATAAATTACTCTCAGACATCCCAGAAAGGTTCCCACCAGTGTCAGTGAAACTCTGGGTGTAGGCTGGGGAAAAAACAACACCAAAAGGAAGGGTTTTTCAACAAAAGGAACACAACACTGTAAGCAATGTAGTTGCTAGAACTGATCTGCCTCTGTTGTTGAAGAAAGTGTGGATAGCCTGTATCACCAAGTAATACAGGTTCTGCTGGTAGAGGATGAAGTAAAGATGTAGTTTAATAAAGGATTTAGAAGGAAGCAGGAAAAAAAGGAAGGCTTCATTCTCTATCTACCTTTTTTTTTTTAAATCCACCTGCCATGCAGTCCTTCCCTAAAGCTCAGACAGAAGATATCCTTCCAGAGTATTTTCGTGGGCCCTGGGGCCAAGCAGTTGCTAATCTGGATGAGACAAGAGCATCCACAAAGGAGGAAACAACAGCAGGAAGCATGGAAATCATCTCAGACTTTCCTTGGCTTTACTAACTTACCAGGGAGACCCCACCTACACATTTAATGGGGTCAGAGCCATAACCTGAGGCTATAGGGTACAGATTCCTGATCATTCCCCTACAGTAAGGAGGTACATTTCCAGTTAAACTCACAAACAATGCTGAATAGCTACAGAAGATTAACAGGACCTCCCACTTCATGGAAACAGTGACTGTTTACATAATATGTAATGACAGTAAATCATAACAAATCCTAGGAGAAAACTCCAGTGAGAGATAAAACAACATGACCTTCTGATTTTTCTTCTTTTCTCAGTCGTACAATCCATGCCTTTATTCACTCAACCTGTAAGGAGTTTTGCAAATGCTTAATTTTCAGTACATCATAGCCCACAGGTTTTAATTAACCTAATTAGGTGCAAAAAAAAAAGTGCATGCATAAGAAAATGTCCTTTCCCCCTTTGCTTATTTGAGCTTCCTACCACTGTGGTATCAAAAATGCAATTGTTCCACTTGGCAAGGTTAAACAATTAGCATTCTAAATTCAGGGCTGCTATTGAGTAGCTCCACTATCGATCCCATTACTGTGCTGATCCAGGCCAGCTGAGGAGCAGACCCTGCCTAAGGTGCTGAGTAGTTTGCAACTTGTATAGGAACTAAACAAACTCCTGCAGGGCGGTGGGGGAAATTAGCAACAGGACAACTGTTTCTGAAACTCATCTGCTGGTTGAATTTTATTCCTGAAGAACATCCTACATGGGAAGTTCTCCTGCTATCATTTGCTATATTACAATACAACATAGCTTTTGCAAGACAGACTTCATTATTTTTCCCCTGAGAACTCCTCCACTTTTTTTTTTCTTTTGTGCATGTTCATGTAAGCAGATCCATAATTACACAACCAGAACTCAGATTTGCTTAAAATGAACTAGTCTAGTTTTTATTCCCTGACAGGACACTCTTGTGAAACAATAAAAAACACACATTTCCTGCAAAGACAACAATGTCAGGGCAAGAAAAACTAAAAAGAAAATGTGTTTCTCTTCATATCTAATATTGACTTGTGCTGCAGTTGCATTGGGAAGCTTAACCTGTCAGGCCTAAAAGCCAGTCTGGTAAGCATGATACCAACACATGGAAAACCAAACAGAATCTACTCCTGGAGCTCTCCATCAGGATGTGTCTGCACTACATTACAACACAGGATTTTTAAGCAAAGGAATTCATAGAATCATAGAGTCACTGAGTGGCTTGGAAGGGACTTTACAGGTCATCTGGTTCCAGCCCCACTGCCATGGGAAGGGACACATTCCACCAGTCCAGGCTGCTCAGAGCTCCATCCAACCTGGCCTTCAACATTTCCAGGGGTGGGGTATCCACAGCTTCTCTGGGCAACCTGTGCCAGGGCCTCAGCAGCCTCACAGGGAAGAATTTCTTTCTAATATCTAATCCAAACCTACTCCCTGTCAGTTTGAATCCATTGTCCTTTGTCCTGTCACCCTATGCTCTTATATTTGCTACAGGCTCTTGAAGTGCCTGTAGCAGACGTGCAAGGCTTGGTACAAAATTCTGCCTGCCTGCCAGAGGCTGCAGGAATGCAAACCCTTCCAGTACTAGAGGAGCTGATGCACCTTCTGGGAGCACCTTCTGCAGCCTTCTCCCAGCCCAGGGTGTCTGACACTGACAGGGTGGAGAGTCCTCCTACAGAATGTCCCCACCTGGGCAGGGGTCAGGAGAGAGTTCTGGCTATCCTTTTTGTATTATCAGTGATTTAATCATCCAACAAAGAAATAAAATTCAAAACAAGAACCCTCACATGTGAATTCCCTACATTTCAGGACTTCCCAGCTCCCTTCCATGAGGCAGCTAAAAGATCTCGTGGAAAAGAACAGCCTCTAATGACCATGCGTCCTTGTGCTCTGGAGTGTGGGCTACAGCAACTAATAATAGATGAAGGTTTACATGTTTTTCTTGTGTTTCTGCTGGGGCTGCTGTGTCATTAATTCAGCTTGTGCCTGGCTACTTGTGTTAAACATTCCCTTTGTGGCTTTCTCTAAATCTTAAATTTTGCATGTGACCACACGTAAATGTAAATGTGTATTTTTATGGTCCTGTAATCTCAGTGCTTTTAAATCCCGGTTGCCTGAAGGCACACAGGGAGCTGAAGCAGAAAAGCTTGGTCAGTTTGTGATCATTTAGAGCTAGTTTATTTGCTCTTTCTGAGTGGATTCAGTTCCTGTAGAGGTTTTTGCCTTTAGTGTAATACAGTAAAGATAAGATCTAGAAACCTAATTAACCCTGCAGGGCCTGTGAACAAGGCTCATTAGAAAACAGTCAAACACATTTATGCTTAAATACCTTATTTACAGGAATTCATATCGTATTTCTGAACAGATATACTTGCCACACACTCATACCTTTAACCACTGTAAACCATTTCCTTAAATGCAGCTGAAAAATGTACCAAGTTGGAGCTCAAAGTCATCTGGACTGTACAGGTAAATAGCCTGTACTTTGAAAGACTACCCAGAATTAATGAAACCCCTGTCTGCAGGACACTGTAAGAGAGTGTCCTTTTAGCTGCACCCCAAAACCAGTGCAAGTGTTCCACAAAACCAGTGTCATTGCAGCCCACATCCTGATCAGTAAACACACCTCTGAGCCAATTTCTCCGGGGATTTTCCCATCTGTCCAAGGCAGTGACAATAAGACACATGTGATCACAGGCATCTCTGGGGACTTCTGGAAAGACTTCATAAGGACTCAGAAGAAGATTATTACAAACCTCATTCCAAAATTGCTTCACATCTCTGTAAATATCCTGGGTCAGATTGGACTGAGGAGTGGATTCTAGTACTCAGTGCCCATGAATATACATGTGCTTGTCATACAAGTTCCAGTTATGTGAGAACAAAAGTATCCTCTGAATAACTCTGAATTCTCCTTCTTTCCTAGCCCTTCATTCCTTCTACCCCTGCCCCTCACCACAGAGAGACCAGAAAAGTTAAGCCAAGATCGATCTCTGGAAATACCTCATATGTTGGTGTATTAGTGGGTGCAGCTATGTGTCATGTACATAGTGACTTAAAAGCCAGGAGAATTAGTTTTTCTTGCTTCTCATGACATCTTGAAGGACAGCCTGGACTCAGAATTAAGTCTGCTCTACTTAACTTTGTTGTAAGTGACTGCCTGACCAGTGAGTAGGATAAATGACGCCACTGGGACTAAAATGTGTCTTAAAATGATTCATTTGCTTAATGGTTGTCCTGGAGAAGGATGGTTTTAAATACAAATTTAAGGGCATTTTCTGCTCCAAGGCTTGTTGGATTGAAGATTCCATCAAAGAGAGATTCTAAGCAAGACAGATCTACACTGTGTCACCAATGTTTTAAAATCACAGGCATTATAGATTTAATTAATTTTATATCCTATATCCAAGCATAATTGATAAACACAAGCAAACCTGTATGCTATAAAATTCTTCAGGGAAAGGATGACTTTTATTGGCACTCATTGGCATTTAACACAACATGAACAAGTCTAGAACTTGGGTAACAGTGTTCTAATGCTATTTGAATGAAAATAATTGTGGTTTTAAAAAATATTTAGCTTAAAGTTCTGCTTCATAGGCCTGAAATAATTATTTTATTGGCCAGTTTAAAAGCATGCCTTTTCAAGAAATGCAAAACCTCTACCACTTCTACAAGCAGATTCATAATTTATATTGTGAATCTCTTTGACAAGAGGAAAATCCCAAATCAAGTTACTCTTCAACCTGAACTAATAAATCCTGTCTTGACATGAATTCATTTTTCAGTGCTCCATTTTCAAGGAGTCATGTGGTTTTTTAATAATCAGTCTTGCTGTTTCCTCTTCATCCTATTCAACAAGGCAGAGATAACTGCAAAAAGCATCTCAGGCAACTCACAGCAACTCAGATGCAGCACTGAGAAATATCTCTGTGAAATCAGCTTTAATGAGATATCAAAATATCACATCTGCAAGTCTTGGCGGCTGGACAGTACTTTGGAAAGCAAAACCAGTTTCCCCAGTCCAGATTAGTCAACATCAGGTTCCTCAGTCTAACATTTCACAAAATATTTTCCCACAAACGTCCAACTGCATTTTGAAGGGTGTAGCTGACAACATAAATGTGCCCTAAGGTGAAAATCCTGAAACATTTCCCTGGGTGATCTCTTTGTCTGGACATTACCAACGCAGATGTCTGTAATCAAGAGATCTCTGTGGATCTGCTAATTATTCCCTGGGCTTTTCCACTGGCAATGAAAATCCCATTTGTCGCAGCTTGTTTGCAGAACTGCTTCCATTTCCACAGTGGTGGCATTAATTAGCAAAAACCTGTGAAGATTGTTGGAGTTTACAGGTTCAAAAAAACCCCACTAAGCATTGCTCCTAAATATTCCTATAAATTCAACCATGGCAACAAGTCCTGAAAGTCCAGCTTTCTCAGTTGGAACAATTTTTCATGCTTGTAGCAATAAGTGGGAAATAATGGGGGTCTCAGATTCACATTAGGGAAGTTGCTTCTGTGACCTCTTCATGCAGATGGATGGTGAATTTCTCAGATAATAAATCAAAGTTTCCTGATGGTGCAGTGGCATCTCTTGCTGAGGCCCGTAGAGCTGCTGGCTGCCTTCTATTCAAAGGCAGCAGGCCTCTGCCCGGCAGGAAGCTTTCCCTACAAATCCTTCCATCACCATCAGGAGATATTAGGGCCTCTATAAACTGCCCAGGCATTTTGGGGAACAGCCAGCATCCTGCTGGGAAATGGACACTTTTCAACTTCATTGACATCTGTCACACACACAAAGAATAGAAAGCCATCAGGGAAAAAAGCCACATTATGACTTTCCCATCAGCAGGCCCAGTTAAGTCTTTGTCCTTAAAAGGTATTTAAAAGGTTCCTCAGAGCTACCTTGCTTAACAGTATATTTAAGAAGAGAATCTTACCTTTGGGTTTTAAGGACCATGGAATGTTTCTCTGTTTCCTGATACTTCTTGCATTAGGCTAACTGTCTTGTAGGAATTTTGAATAAGAAGAAAAAAAACCCAAAAAAACCCCGACTGTGATGCTGGTTTTTCCATGCAGTTTTTATTAACTTTCTTCCGAATAAGTCTCTGCAAGGAAAATGGCACCAATTTTTATTATCAGAAATATATTTATTAAGTGACAGTCTAATTCCCAGAATAGCAATGCATTCTTTTTTTTTTTTTTTTTGGAGTTACTGCTTTTTTCCCAAATGACCCTAAAATAAGCATGGGAAAGCAGCATTGTAAATACAGTAATGAATTTCAAGTGAATATACTTTTCCCCCTCCATGTATTGCTCATATTAAACACTCTGGGGAGGGAGAAGAGTGCTGTCAATCATTAACATAAGGATAAAACTCAAAGGTGATGGTCTCTTGCTAATTGAAATAATTTTGAAGTTTCTTAAACATAGGTGGCAAAACTCCAATAGAAATTTCTCCTGCTCTGTCTGTGATGGATATAGATAAATAATTTTTCATTCTTTATGCAAGTATTTCCCTCAAAAAGCAATAGAATCCAGTAGGTAAATGCACCTTCAAGGAAAGAGGAATTTTCAGCTGTAGCTTTGACATATTACAATAGCATGGACATACTTTGGGTAATTGGTTTCTTCAAAAGCTGATGATGCCTAATTTAACAGTGGTTTTATACGGCATTATAATAACTAATGATAAAAAGAACTTTTAATTTCTTTTGCATTTATCCCAGAAGTCAATACAAACGATTCATTTGGGGTTTTCTCTGTTGACTTCAGCGGAGTCAGTGTAGTTTATGTAATGGTGACTGAAAACAGGATTTGACCAACTGGCTTCGGTCTTTTTACTTGTTCTACCAAGTCAACTCAATTCTACACTGAAGTGATTGAAGGAGGCAGGACTGGGCCTTATTTTTTGCAAAGATGTTCAGCTCAATGCAACAGAAGTATGGGAGACAACGTACTTACCCAAATAAAAACTGGGAGACAAACCCAGTGGCCAGGCAGTCACTTGTCAGCACATCTGGCCAGCAACAATGACAAAGCCCTGGCACTGCACAGGCTGCAGGAGAAAGGAATTGAGCTGCTGGTGGCTGGACAAAGAGGAGCAATGACAGGCTGGGATCATCAGTCACTGCATGATGACTGTGGTGTAATGGATGCAATTTAAGATCAGATGAGTAAAGGATGAGGTGGGCTTAGAAATGGGTCCTGGTGAGGCTCAGAGCTGAGCACTAAGCCCAAAGCCAGCTGCTTCCCCCAGAGCAGCGTGAGAGCCAAAGCCATACAAATGAGTCACACCTGCTTAAAGCTATTGCAACAGAGCCATGAGGGGCAGCCCGGTAATGGAAAGCAGTCAGGATCCCTCCTTTGGGTGATAGATTTTTAACAGCCTTTTTTCTAAAGGCTGAGCCTTACTGACAAACGTTGTAGCAATGTCAAACTTAGCAGTGTCAGAATTTGGATGGAAAACACTATCAAATTCTGTTGGGCAGAAAATGCGCTTTTCATGAAGAAAACCTTTGTTAAAAATTAACCTGCTGCAAGCAGTAACACAGTGTTTAAAAGTCTAGCTCATTCTGAACACCTTAAAACAAAAGTGACTACCACATTCCAGAAATGGGTCTCCATCAAGTCAGGAGTTTAACAGTTAAACACCTTTAAAGGTCCAAAGTTTAATGATGCAGACTCTAGAATGACTCTTTTAAACTGCCTAATTCTTCTAAAGCATGTAATTTTTTATGGAGAATGGACTTTTCTGAACTAAAGCAGCAAATTTCCTTTTTCCTATTATGATTTCATTAACAGCTCAGAGAATGTAGCTCACTGCACATTTCTGTTCTGGGTGTCTGTGAACAGGCACAAGGCTGATGGAGCTCAGTTTACCACTATCAGTCCTACCTGTGCTCAGAGCTCAGTTGTGGAGTGCAGCACTGCCCAATGAAGTATTTAGGTGTACACTTCATGCTCTAAGACTCAAACTGTGAAACCAAAGCCAAAGAGAATGTTTGGATGCTTAAAAATACTCACAGCCTCAAGCATTTTGATGGAAGAGCCTGAAGTACTCCCTGTTTTCCTGGACCAGACTCTGGTGTAAGGACAAAGATGTAAAATTATAAAATCGATCCAAAGGTAGCACTGAAGGCAGTCAGAGGACTTCCCAGTTCATCCTAGAGATATTCCAAGCAAAACATTAAAAATGTCAATGCTTTTATTATGTACAGATTCTACTATCAAAAGGGTAAATGGTCTGAAACAATTTGAAAAATATCTTTCTATGTCAGAACAAGTTTAAATAGTGCAAAACTGAGATTTTCAAAGTACTGTGTTGTTTTATTTTCTGTTCAATTTCTGGGAGCTGTCAAATAAACTATTGTCCTTCTCCTTCTCTCAGACTGTACCTTTCTCTGAACACCTGCACATATATAACTCTATGTAGAAGGAATTTTATCACTGAGATTTGAAACAATTGAGATATTCTGGAATACAGATACTCTAGAAGCGTCCTTAACACTCTGCAAGTATTTATACATAGTAGAGAAGCACATTTAATATTGACAGTCAGTGCACAGCTCAAGGCAAGCACCAGAAATTCTGAAACATGGGCACTTCTGGTTTTTACTCTTACATCATCAGGTCTCTTTTGAGCATTACAATACAGCTTCAGAAATAACCTGACACTGTTGTTCCCTTGTGACCTGTATATAAGAAACTGCCGTCCTTCTCTTACCTATTGTCTTATTTCATGGAGGGTCTTCTGGGCTCTTGTTTCCTTTAGGAAAAGGCTACAGAATGCTGGGCATGCCTTACTGCCATTCAAGCACATTTAAAAGCTAAGGGATGTCTCTCCTTTCTCTGGATCAAATAATTTCTCCCGTGTAAACATGTTTAACATTTTAATACTCCCGTTACACAAGAAGAAATCTGGCAATCTTTTCCCCAGGATTTTCTGAGGAACTTGTGAATACTCCAGTGCTGTAAAGGGGAAAATTCCTTCATCCTCTGACATTTGTCCATGGCAGAAGATAAGCTAATGACCCAAGATCTGCAAGGGGACTGCCCCATGCTGTGACTTTCAGCTTTGCAAAGGCCACACGGAAGGTTTCATTTGTCTCATTAACTTTCCCACTGTACCAATCAGAAGTTTATTATAGAGTATTTTCCTCTTTTAACTTTTACAGTCCATATACCTCGGCAGGAGCCTGGACACATTGACCCAGGACGCCCCTTCCAGTCCTAGCTTCCTATGAGATAGAGAAAAACAAATCACAAAGGTCCAAAGCAGTATTTTTACAAACTTTAAATGAGATGAAGCACAACAATGGAACATATGATTACACCAACAACCTTCAAGGTAATATGACAGACACAAACCATATTGTGTTGTATATAAACTATACAAACATTTCCACTTGATTTCCTAAGGAAATGAGGCTTATGCACTCATGCCTTCTGTCTGTTCATGTCTGCTCCTAATAACATTCAAACCCACTGCCACATTTCAATGCAAGTTGTCTGGGGAGAAGCAAAAGATTTGGAGATAATTATGTTCCTACAGCTCTTGTCATTGCACAAAGGAAAGAGACCTAAATTAGTGCCCCCAGCTGAGGAAAATCTCCTTGAAGGAGTGGGATCAATGTTTCCTTGTCCAGTCAGTACAAACAGCTTATTTCCAGACTTCCAACCAGCCCATGCAGGGCTCCACAGCAGATGCAGCCGGAGCTGCCTTTTGCCCTTCTGCTCACAAATGGTCCTGGAATCTGGGGGTCTCATTAAGGTCCCTACAGGGTGCATGGGAGACTGAGGATCTGGTTCCATAGAAAACTGAATTTTGGTTGCTCCTGGAACAGCCCCTTATAATTTTCTCACAAAATGAACAGGATAATTTTGGATTTTAATTCCTCAGCTGGACAATTTCTGCTCTGTTCTTTCTTCCAGCGGCCTCAAAGGGCCAGAAATCCAGCACACAGGCACTCAAAATGCTTGGTCATACTAGTGGCTACATTTTGCATCTGAGATCGAGAAATTTTTTACTGGGCTCAGGATTCCCTCAGACCTTCCAAAGACTCTTTTAGAGAGGCTATGTCTCGCTGTCCTAACCTTCCAGTAATTTATTAAACCATAGGAGTCCCTGCTGACATGCAAGGTTTGCTCTTTCTCATACAAAAGTTGAATCTACCTAATGTGATTCTTTGCTTGAGGGTGTCCTTTGGAACCAGTTCATCTTCCACAGTTCTCTTCCTTGCCCCCACACCCCACCACCTTTTCCTTTTATTCCCAGATCACAGACACTAATCCTGCCCTGCTCAGAGGCATACTGAGACACCTGTTAAAGTCATGCTAAGTGGAAGGCAAAATGAGAAGACACTCCTTGAAGCTGTGCTGATGACATGCATCATATGGAAAAGCTTCGTGAAAGCGGCTGACTTCAGCATCCTGTGGAGCATTCTAAATCCTGTCACTCTACTTTAGGGGAAAAAAACAAACCCTAAAGATTTTAAATTAATACATCTGGGTGCAAGAAAAATCACCCTGGAAAAAAGGACTAACTCTCTGAAAAACATTTGACACGGTTTCCAAGCCACTGAGAATGTCAAGTAGAGCAGGTAATGCAGCAACCTGAGATCTGAGCAGAAGAAAAAGAAAACTCCAATCCAAATGTACCTTGAAGTACAATACTTATGGATCCAGCAAGGTCTGACCTTTTAAGTTAACAGCTATTAAGTATTTACACACAGGGAGGAAGAGGAGATTCATTGCTTGTGAGATAAACAGAACACTGATGCCAAGCCAGGGAGTCTTTTAAAAGTCAGATCAATTCAGTCAATAAATTAATGACTGCAATGCTTTACACACTTGGGATGGAAAGCTTCCTCCCCTGCCAAGTTATCTGACACATTTTTGAGGAATTATTAAGTGCATAAAGCATTTCTAGAGATTGCAGTTTTGGAAAAGATTTACACTTTTATTCTTTGCTGAAAGAGAGTTACTTCCTGGGGATGTAGTTTTATTTTTAAAGGATTCACCAGCAGACATTATTTTTAGCAACTAGTTAACCTTTCTGCCAACAGAGCATTATTCTTAAGAATTAATGAATGAATACCATTGTTAAAATATTTTTTTTCAAGAAGGATCCAGCGAAAATGAAACTGCAGTCAGGGCAACTGTACAAACAACACAACATCCTCCAAACCCACTATTCTAACTCAGCTGGGTGCTGCTGCTGAAGTCAGCCTGCTTATTTGCATGGTTATGAATTGTGAGAATTGAGCTTTTTTCTTTTTAATGAGTTATTGATTTTAGAAAATCACTCAAGGCAGAAAATCCATACGTTAACAGGCTGGCTTCACTCACCAAGATGTGTTATTTTATAGCACTTCTGAGAAAATTCAATGCATAAAGTCCTTTCAGCCACTGCAGACAAGACAGATCGATGTGGCTCCGAGACAGAGATCAACGCTTTACGGGACTGATCCATATGGAAATACCTGGGAGACTCCTCCCTCACAGGGATTAAGTCATTCTTCAAGATGACAAAGACCTGAGATCCAGAACTTGAGGGTGAAGTAGGTCTCCTATTGTATTCAGAGTTTTTATGGATTTCCAGCAGATTTTCTTGAATAAGGAATTCCAGGTCTCATAAATTGAGAGGTTGTGAGACTGAAAAGGAGTCTCACAACCTCGTTTAAAGACTTCTTTTAAACTCAACAGAAGTGTTTTTGAAGGGAAAAAGGGAGAAAACCAACAAGATGCCAGAAAATAGATCCCTTAAAACAATTGAAGCACACAAGCTGTATTTCTAGTTCAGGAAAGCATCCCTAAACAGAACAGGGGTTTATGCACACAGCAACATGCTGTCCATAAAAAGGATGGATTCCAGTATGTGTTTAAGGGTGGTCACAGTCTAGATAGCCAGCCTTCTACAAAATAAATGTGCCCAAGTACATTAGGAGAATATTCCTGAATTTAGGAAATCCAATGGTAACAAAACTCAAAAGGAAGATTTTTTTTGTCTGTGTTCACTTTTTTAAATACACTCTCCACTCAAAAAAAGAGTATAAACAAAGTATAAAGTAAATTCCTACTAGGTGCTAGAGGCACTCACTTCCTTGTGACTTGTTAACTGACAAATATTTCCAAGCTAAACATCGATTTTCCTTTGCTTCATTTCATTCCTGTCTTGAGCAATCCTTGGGATTGTGGGATTACAAAAGGAGCACAAACATACAGCTCTCATTTCATGTTTCATGGACTCCAGAACCATTAGGCCTTTCTGCAGTAAAGCTGCAACAGCTCAGTCAGAGAACATCTCAGGAGAGTGCTTTGAGACTGAAGTGGTTAAAGTTAGCAGAGGTGAGATCTGGCCTGCTATCTGGCAGGAAATAGTTTTGCAGAGATAACTGAGTGGAATTCTATGGCATGCAAAATACATACGGTCATATTAGATAGTCTTAAGTGTCCTTCTCCCCTAAAATCCATTAATTCAGTGAAGTTTCCTTGGTAAGTGAAGGAGCAACTTTTGACAGGACCCAGATCTATTTGCATCTTCGCTAAATTTCTGCTGTACCTCTTGAACTCAATACTGTCCCAACTTTAGACTAACTTCACTGTGATTTCCTTATTTCCACTTATTAAAGCAATCACAAAAATGAATAAAATAAGTACTACATCTTATGAAAAACATTTATAAAGTAAAATGTCAGTGTGGTAGACAAAGCCCAGAAGAAAAATCTTCTGAATTTTGAGTCTGCTTTGCTACTTGCTCCCAGGAGCTCAGCTGCTTCATTTTTCTGATTCTCTTTTTTTTTTTCCCTTAACAGTAGGAAAGAAGCTGTTTGCTTGCTTTTGTCTCAAGCATATTGTAAAAACTGGTTATTTTGTGCTTGTTTGTTTATTTAGTTTAATCAAATTTATTACAGCCCTCATCCAGCAAAGTTCCTAAGCATATATTCCACAAACACAAGCACAGCCTTCTGTAAGAACAGAACACCTTGAACCTGGCCTTCACAGCTATGATTTTTTGTCTTGCACTCCCTAAGGTTTCCCAGTACATTTAGGGGTTTTTGGTAAAATGGATTTGCTCTTCTATGCTTGCAATGAAACCACCTCTAAGAGATGCCCTTCAGTTTGGCTTCTCTGGGTAGAGTGAAAACTGCACCAATGAATGCAGGGAGAGAAAAGCTTGTTGGGAGAGAAGTAAGGGAGATGAGCAGGGATTTATGTTTCTTCTTCAATGAGAAGAGTAATAGAGTGACAGAACCATAGAATAATTTGGTTGGAGGGACTTTAAAGATGACCCAGTTTCAACCCCCTCGCCATGGGTAGGGACACCTTCCATTAGACCAGGTTGCTCAAAGCCCCATCCAACTTGGCCTTGAACACATCCAGGGATGGGGCAGCCACAACAATAACAAAGACAATATTCTGTGTGGAAGAAAGAAGTTAAAAATCCCACCAAAGTCAAAGCCCTTCAATGAGACAGAGTAGTGATAAGAGAAGCTAAAACAGCAACTTTCCTTCCCAGCTAACAGGATCATGTTCTCCTTCCAGGGAATGTCTGAATCTGAAGCCAAAGATGATTTATTTAGTTTGGTTAACCGAGGCAGGGGAGGCAGACTATTAAATGTGCAGGAGTACTATACTGAACCAGGACAGAGAAAAAAAGATGGAAATATTCTGTTATTAATTGATAGCTGAAAGCACAAGCTGGTATGGGGGGGTCAAGCTAATACTGTACTGCAGCAGTGGAGGAAGAGGCAAAGCAATGCTATTAGAAGATTTAGGAATAACCCAACTAGGACTTGCCAAGACAAGGAAGCCACTTTATCCAAAGGGAAACTTAGGATGCAGGGACAGTTCTGGCAGATATAAGAGACAACATTCTGATAGAGACCTGCAACAAAAACATCAGAGTCTGCAAAAACACGACATAGTTTGGGAACAAGAGAAGCCAAGACAACATCTGGTATTTGGGAAAAGATACCAGAACTGCAATGGCTCACATCATTTTGGCATTTGCAAGCTCTTGAAGGGAGGTACTGGAGAAAGTCCAGTACAGAGTCAATGGCCACTGCATGACAAGCCTGGAGAGGTCGTAGGACATGAGATAATGCTGCAGAGGATCCACTGGTGGCTGAGAAAATTGATCATTTCATTCAAGTTGGACAGAAATATGCGAGACAGTTCAACGCCAGAAAAAGCAGTATTTGTTCTACTAATATTGCTACTCAAAATTAGAAATGTACATAGAGAACAGCTGAAAAAAGGTCAAAACTTTCCTTTTTACTAAGGAAATGTAAGTTAAGCCTTGAGGTAGACAAAGTAGAAAGATATATTGTAGTACCAAGAGAAAATAACTGCTGCAGTAAAAAACATGTTCCCAGTTCTTTTTAAGAGTGCAAATTCACTACAAAGTTATTGGACAGGAACAAATAAAGACTTTGATGTAAACTTTTCAGGCCAAGCAACTTCTCCGAGTGCACAAAACTCAGAGCGCCCAAACACGTGATATTGTACATTCCCTGGAAGCTACTAGAATATTTGAGTATTATTGTTTGAGAATAAGCAGAAGAGCCAAGAGTCAGTTCAATCATCAGTTCAGACTGAGGGGGGAAATAGTTTTTTCAGCTGTGTATGGGCACCTCCATTCTTCAACAACAACAACAACAAAAAACCCAGCTAAAAAAACCAAACAAACAAAAAAAGCAAACACAAAAAAACCCCAAAAACCCAACCTTCAAATGTGCTCACTCAAGCAGTGGAAGAGATCAGATCCATTGGGAGAGTCATGTGTGATGTGACTATAACGCTCAGTCAAACCATCCAACCCTGATGTGAGAGGACAATGGCAGGGAACAGACACAAGGGAAAAACAAGAGTTAAAAAACAGGAAAAAATGAAGGGACAAGATAGAGATGCCAGATCCAAGCTGTGACTGCAAATTTAAATCTGATTTCCCTTGGAAATTTCTAAGGTGGGTATCTGCATGGCTTTGACAGCCAGGATGCTGAGGTTTCTGAAGACTCACAGAACATCCTGAACACCAAATGAACATTACTGATCAGTTAATAGATTATTTAGAGAAACACACACACACACACACAGAAGTTGCTGTGTTAGGTCAATGCTTTGTGGTAAATTAACATAATTTCTTATGATCAAGTTGGAATTTCATGTCATACAGTCTCATATGAAGAAAAGCTGGGTCTGTCAAGTCACCGGCCCCATGCAATTTCTGCATGGCAGAGGACTGGGTGCTACTCTTGCTTTTTAATGTTTCTCAGGGATGAGAGTCCTCTGCCAAAACTTGCAAGGTTGTGTCTATCTCAAGTTCATGGTGGATGAGGGAAGGCCCTGCTCTCTCTGAAGTAATCTGAAATAAATGGGATGGACATGGGATCAGATTAAAGAAGTGGGCCAGATCTGCTGCTGGCGCTGCTCCACTGACGTCACTGGAACTAAGCTGATTTACACCAGCTGAGTATCTGTCCTGGAGGTTTCCATGCATTTAGACAAAATAATAAAAATGCACATTAGAAGCTCCCCTTGGTAGATCCCAAGTCCAAATGCCTCATTCCTAAAGAGAGTAAATAAATTACAAGAAAGTAGTTACTTTAGACATCACTCGCTACAAGTCAACAATGAACAGAATAAAGGTCAGGCCACCCTAAATCTTTGATTGCTCCTTGCACCCTTGAGTGAGAGAGAAGCTGATAATTCAGCACAAAATCACCTTAACTCTGACCCAAAACAAATATCTTAGCAATAACTGTTCCTGGAATGAACAGGTGCTCTGCTTTGCCTCATAAAACATTAACTTCCATCCCCATCAGGCAACTGAGGTTACAAAATAAAGTTTAGCTTCAGTCCAGAACTGGGTCATACCTTTATTCCTGAAGAAAATCAGTGTTTGTGTTCTACAGACAGGAACGCAAATACTCTCTGAAAACAAATCTAAATGTACAGATAAACTTTCAAGTGCTCCTCAGCACAATGTTCACAACCCCACATCCTTATCCTAACTCAAATATAATTTCCTTTGGAAAATGTCTTTATAATTGCTGTTCTTCTGAATAATGCTTTGGAAGTGTTACAGGCAGACAACATGTGTGCATTGGCAACACTTTGTAACTTCATCTCTGAGGAGGAAATATTTAGCTGTTGATAATGTAAAATCACCCTAAGAAATGGAAAATCAGCCTTATTATAATGAAATTATAAATCATACCATTTTTTGCATCCAGGAAAACAAGGCTACATCCTCAGATTGTTGGACATCAGCGTTGTCCTTTGGAAATTACATAGCTTTGCCATTCACACCAAGTGAGTCCTTGCACTTGGTGCATTTATCACACCAAAAAATAAACCATACCTCAGTTATTTAGGGAGAGTGACCTAGACAGGCAGAATTTCAGACAAGTTCAGAAATGCTTGTGTTCATGAATGACCCCAAGCTGTCTGTATTCCATACAGAAGCACTCTAATCTGTGTTTCCAGTTTACTTCAACCTCAGCAATTCCGAGGTTCTGTGTTGACTTAAAGCACAGATGTTTCTGCTGAGGCCTGAAACAGAGCTGAGGAGTTTTATCACATTTTAAAAGTCCACCAGAAATCCCACATTCAAAAAGCAGCCAAATTGACTTGCTGGACATACAAAGTCATTCTGGCATCTCCCAAGTTTCTACTGCTTATATTGTTTCACACAATAAACTTAGATGTGATTTACATATACAAGCTCAAAAAAAAATTGCTAAATAGATAGATTTATTTGTTGGTTTTTTTCACAGTAAAATAACTTTTCTCCACTTCTACTCTCCATGTTCAATTTTGAGGTCTTACTGACACTCCAGCTCCAGATTTCTGCTGTCTTGGGGTTCAATCCATACCTGCTTTGTGCTGCAGAGAGCAGAAGTGAGGATGCAAACCCGGCAAGGCTGACTTGCTAGTCTAATCCTTCCTCCTCTACCTGCAGTTATCAAAGTCTTCTATGTGTTTGTGCATTAGAAACCCCTCCTCTCCAAACATCCACCCTGGGAAGTTGTATGCAAATATGCCTCGTGCTGAATCCATGCTGCCAGCATTCCTAAAATGCTACAGCTAAGCACAGAATTTGACCTATAGCACAGTGGAGGAAAAGTTCAAACACAAGATGACATATCCCTTCCACAATCTGAATTCCAATAACTAATTTCCTTTTGCCAGTGCAGCACAGATTCTCTACAGATAGGGAATAGCAGACAGAAACTTTGCCAGTTTTTACTTTATTTTTTTATAACCCGTAAAATTTCTTAAAGCAATTGTACAGATTTCAGGCTTCCCTTTGATCACTCTTTGCAACAATGACTCCAGGCCTTTGCCTAGGTATGATTCCTCAATCCCAACACATACAATGGAAGTGCCCTAGCCCACAGAAAGCCTTCTCATTAAAGCTCTAATCTGTTCCACTACATTCTTGCAAGACAGAATTATCCAGCTTTAAAGCATGCCTCAATAGTGAGCCGTAATAAGACTGATAGAAACAGCTTAAGTAATTGGATTGCTATATGGTATTGAATGTCTGACAACAAAAGATATCAATCTCTATTCTACTACTGAATCTTTGTTCCAGCAATGAATTCATTTAGTAATGCACTTGGAGGCTTGCAGTCCCTGCAGGAGAAATAACAGACTGGGGACACAAAGGCAGGGCCATCTGATGAGCACAGAGAAAGCGACTGTGCCATTCCAAGAAGTTAATTACAGTGAACAAAAGCACAAGACTATGACTTGTTGACCATTACCATAATCACATTACTACAGTCTTCTTCTATTCCCAGCAGCAGAGGGTCTATTCTTCCCTTCCATTTGGCACTGTGCATCATATTTGTGTTTTGTCACCTGAAATGTATTGTTGAACAGACCTCCCGCTAAAGATAGCTAGAAATGTCACACTGTTTCTTTTGCAATTTATTCTTTGGAGGCTGATTTATAAATGCTCTAACTTGATTTTTTTTTTTAACTTTGAACAAAGGCAAAGGCTCCCAAGATTTTCTGCAAATGAAAATTTGTAAGAATGTTTTTGCCTATGAAACCTTGTGCTTGTGACACATGACACTTGTATGATTTATGTTTATTCTGGTAATGCAGACACAGTAAAACAATTCACGACATACTGTCTACAGCCTTGCCACTTCTGGAGTTAAACATATCCCACGCTCACATATAAAGTAAAATGAGGGTAGACTTAGACTGGATAAAAAGAAGACATTTTTTACAAGGAGGGTGGTGAAATACTGGCACATTTTGTCTAGAGGAGCTGAGCTTGTCCCCTCTCTGAGAACACTGAAGGTGAGGCTGGAGGGGGCTCTGAGCAACCTGATCTGATTGAAGATGTCCTTGCAAGGGGGTTTGACTATGTGACCTTTAAGATTCCCCCCACAACCCAAAGCATTCTATGATATTTAAAAATTAAACAAACCCTGATTTACCCCACAGGAAGGTGATGCCTAATAACATCCAACAAATACTTTGCTTCAAACAAAAGCAAATTCTAAGGCTTGATGACTTGACAGAAATGGCACTGGGACCCAGTGTTTCCACATCTATTACACACACTAACAAACCCAGCAGCTGGAGTACCTTGAATTGAGGGGGCTTGGTGGAATCTGGGCCTGAGAAAACCCTCAGCTTTCAATTCCATGTGCCCCGGGCACATTTTTAACTGGTGTACATCAGCCTAGCACAAAACTAATATATCTGGTTCCAATAACTCCACACATTTCATACAAAATACAACCAAAATAAAACATAGCTAGATCTCTTCTTCTTCAAAGTATCTTAAATGGCATAGCAAATTAATTTCCAACCACTTAAAACCATTCAAATAATTCTGTGCCAAATGCTGTATGGATTTCTTTTTTAGCACTACAATCAGCTTCAAAAGAGCAGTAAGTACTTCCCAGTTTGGAAGACAGGGACAAATGGGATTATTTGCAATGGAAAAGACCAGAGCAGTGTCCTTCCTCCTAGATTTTCTCCCAGAGACAAAATCTTCAAGTAAACTCCGAGAAAAGGAAAGAAAAAAGCCAACAAAAATATGGGAGAATATCAGGATCACCAACTTGCTCCGGCGTTCAGCTACTGGACAGGAAAAAAACGGTTAAGTAGCAGGAACCTGCCTGCAAACCATAATGGATTAATACACAAATGGCCCAAATTCTCTGTTATTTAACTTAAGTATCATAAATTAGCAGGACACCTTTTAACTAGCCAGCCAGGGAGTCGAGAGTGCAGTCATAGGAGCCACTAAATTGCCAAGAGCTAATTGAACCCTCAAGCCTTGAAATAAGCTGTAGTGTATCCAAATCCTGCCTCACCCGTGGTTGGAACACCTTAGTTGGTCATTCCAGCCCACATCCTGCCTCTGCAGGGAACTACCTCTGCCCAGCACAGCTGCCAGATGAAGGACAGGGAGGTTTAGTGAAGCAGGACTCTGCAGACCTCAGCTGACCAGTGTAATTCCTACTTTGCTAGAATGCATCTCACCCAAACCAATCCTTTTCACACCCTCGAAAAAAAAATCCCCTGTGGACCAGCCAAACCCTGAAAAATTTCAACCAGAGCAGGACATGCTATAGAGGAACAACTGCCCAGCAGAGCCCCGGGGAGCCCATGGGGTGACCACAGGGCAGTCTGATAAAAATCACCCAGCATTGACGGGAACTGCTCTCTGTGGTACAGCCTGACACACCACAGCACATTTCCTGTCATATGCAGTTCATATTCCAGCAACATCCCAGCAACATCAGAAAACCCCAAATACCCATCTTTCCTGGAGCACTTCTCCTCTCCAGAATGCCAGTGCACTACAGAGTGCTGGCCACAGAACCCCATGTTCAGACACACCAACTGAGGCACCAAGTGGCAGTGCAGCTCACTTAAATCCACAGAGAGAAGTGGGGTCTCTGTTCACCAAGCCTCTTCTCTTTCAAATGTGAATCCAGGAATCCCAAAAAAAAGCTCAGTTTGAGTTGTGATAGCTTCTAAATCCAAGCCTGACTTTTTAATAGCAGCACTGCTGGTTTGGAAACACTAAGCAGTATAGACACTTCCCTGTGCAGAGTAATGTTTAGAATCAGCAGTGCTGTAGGCTCTCTTGAAACTTGCTAAAGATTTATTCTTTAAACAAGAGAATGATTTATTTCAACAATTATCTTCAGGCTGAGTAAATTATGTGCTTTCAGGGCTCTTATTCACCACAAAATTAAGAACACTGGGTGCCAGCCATGGAAGCCCTGTGAGTCTTTGGGACTCAGCACTGATGGAGACTCATCCTGACCCAGGAGAAAGAGCTGTCTCTTTCCCATGGCCACAAAATGCCATCCCTGACCTTCTGCTTGGCTCCACCATTTGCACAAATCCTTTGGCTTCCCCCTACTTGACCTCCTGCAAGCTGCAATGGACATATAAGGCACATGGCTCCCCAGGACCACACCAGGCATGCTCTGGGTCGGTGTCATGACAGAAGAGTTAGACTGAAAGGACTGACTGATTACAAACCAGATGCCCCACAGCAATACAGTGTTTCCTAAGAGTATGTTTTAAAATGCTCTAAAAGACCAAAGGTTTTTCAAGAAAGCAGTAGCTTCCAATAAGTGGGATGACTCCACCAGGAATGATGAGTGATTTTTTTTTTAAGAATAAAATTTAAGAAAGCTTTTCCTGCAATGAAGCTTTTCAGTCTTACAATAGAGGACCCTGGCTTCAGCTGGCAGTCTGAGAGAAAATTTATCATCATGTAAAGCCACTTTTTGGCTTTGACAAGCTGAAAGTTGAGAGGGAGGGAAGGTGTTGGGGAATACTTGCTGATGAATAATCTTTTCCCCTCCAAGATCCTCAAATCCAAACTTAAAACAAGGCGTCCTTGCATCAAAAAGTTTTGGAAGAATGATTTGTGTCTTTCCCCCATCTCTGGAACCCAGATCTCTGCTTCATACAGAAGAACCCTCAAATGTTGATTTTCCTTTTCCATTCCTTATTTCTAGGTCCCTTGATTTCAGCTTTTGCTCCCTTTACGGTTTTGCAGCTTTGACTCAGTAAACAAAAGCCAGTTGCTCTGTGTGCACTGGACTCATTCCTGCTCTTTCACCACAGACCAAGATCCCTTGACATGAGCCATTCACACTGCTCAGTGCTCAGTGTCAGCAGCAAGACACGCTGAAATATGGAGAGTGAAAGCCTTCCTGAAACACGTACTCCAGAATTAAAGACACCCAAATGTACAGGAAACTTTTAAATTGTAATGTGATCATCCTGTAGAAGACCACAGGCCCTGAACCAACAGATTTTCAGTACCACCACGCTATGACTCATTGTGAATTTACCTCCAGCAGGAGTATGAAAGATTGTGCACAGGCTGAAAAGTCACGCTCAGTGCTGCAGCTCTTCTGTCATTTCAGTATTTTTCACTCAGACATAATTATTAAGTAGTAGCAGCATAAAACACCTACCTTGCTCAGCCAAGCCATCACTTCTTAGCAACAGAATCCACTATACTTGTACTTCGATAGTCTAAAACCTAAAAAATAAGAGCCATGGATGAGATAAGTGTTGTAAAATCTTGTCTAGACAGTTGTTTATAATATGTGGGCATTTAGTACACATTTTATTACTCTCCTAGGACCATAGTGTCCATACATAAGTTCCTTGTCTGAAATCCTGAATCCCCAGGAAGGACAGAAGAGCAGAAACAAGGGGGAGTCCAGAGACTGGCAAGTGAAGTGCCTGGGAAGCTTAAAGAAATGTCTGGGGGGAAAAGGCTGAGAACACCAGGATTATGAATATTAAAGAAAATTATGTGAGAGTAACACAGCAGATCAAACATACAAAAAGTGAGCTGTGTCCTCTTCAGCCTCTCTCCTAACAAAAGACAAAGGTTCTGTCAATGCAGTAGAAAGATTATATTTTTAAGTAGTTTAAGAAAAGTCTCAATATGAATAAATAATCCGTAGAACTCTCTGCCAGTAAAACAACCAGAAAACCACAAATACTGAACTTCAAAATGAATTAGTGTTCTTTATGACAAGGTACAACTACAGGGTTATGAAGACCTCTGATTCTCATCCAAATGACTAACAAAAGGCTTGGGATCCTTTTTTAATCTAGGAAAATAATTAATTGCCTTCTAATTTCTTTTGTCCTTATACTGACCAATACCAACAAATGTTATCACACTGGACATCTTATCTGCCAGGGCAGTGTTTGTGTTTCCCTATTGCTTTCCTCCTTATGTCACTGACTTCTCTATAGCATGGTGATATGAACAGCATTTTCCTTGTTTAAAGACTGTCCCTTTCAAACAAAGAGTTTTCAAAAATCTCTCAAGTGCAGGACTTGAATTGTGAAAACACTGCTTACACAAATTTTTTTATGATTATAGTTTTTTGTTGCCAAAACACCAATGACTATTTTGAGTGAGAATATGACTCTTGTGCTAACATATGTAAGCATAAGAGATACTGTGAAGGAACCACAGTGTAATAAAAGCAATAGCTATATTAACACTTATGTAAAAGCAGCTGTTCTCAATTCTTAGGGATCTTTATGGACTTCTGAGTCTCTGGAAGTTTGGGGGAAACTGTTTACTTACTTTATAAAAACCTTGAATTAAAGACTAATCAGTTTTAATTGTGGTCAAAGTTATCAAATATTTAATCATGTGTTTTAGAAAGCTGGGTCCTGATGGAAAGTGTGCAAAATAAAGACTGTACAGGTCCTTTTGGATCAGTTTTCAAGCCATGTTTATCAACACTGTTTGAGTCACCAGAATGAAAGACCAGCCTAGAAAGCCTTGCATACAGCAAGGTATTTCAGCAAAAGAACTTCAGACAATTGATGTCTTCAGTTTCATGTTGAAGTATATATTTCATTTCCTGCCTGGATTGTTTTTGTGTAAGGTCCAGGCTAAGTGCTTATTCCTAAGCAGGTTTTCTTACTCACTTTGATTTACTTTATCTCTCTATGCCACTTTTCCACCTCAACTACTTAAATTCAGTTTTATGGACTAAGGATTATCTTCTGATTAATGCAGCTGATTTCTGATCCCAGTTATCAGTGCAAAACACAACCATCATAATCTTACTGGAAGCTATTTGTTTGCTGTCCTTAAAAAAATTCCAAGGTGACTTCCCACATATCTGAGGCCAGCTAAACACTGGGACATATAAAATTTCTTGAACTCAGTGAGAGATTTCCTAGAAACTTTGAAGTATTCTGTATGAAATTACTCATAAACCGTCCAGTCTGCTCTAGAGCTGGTCTACCTCATGCCTTTCATCAAGGTCTCTTCAATTTCTCCCACTAATGAACTTCCTCCCAAAATTGGGCAAGCCCAGCATTTCCTCCTCTGGTGACCAGGATCACCCAGTTAGCCACTGGATGTAGAGGTCTGACTAAATTTCAGATCTGCTGTCCATATATCTACTAAGAATGAAGCAGGTCACACATGGGAATTTATTCTGTATTTGGAAGGCATCTCCTTGGGAATAAATTTGGCAAAGCTAATTTAGGCTTAGGATAATCTTCTCTCAACGAAACATCCCACATTTTTTGTTACCTGAAGTCACAAATATAAAGACCACATTTGAGTAGAAAAACAGAAATAACTGAATGGACATACTCTTTTTGGAATGCCAGCTCCATTTTGCCAGGTCAGGTCTGACAGCTTTGCATTTTGTCACTTGATGTAGATAGGTTTAAACAACCTAAAACCAACCCATGTACAAACTCCAGGACAGCAACAAATCTTCCCAATCCCTTGCCATCAGTGACTGCAGAGCACTCACAGCACCACAGGCACACTTTCTCAGGGAAACAGCATGCTTAGAATCACACCACAGCGAACTGTCAAGTCTTATTTCCCTTTTTAATGGGTTAGCAAACGGGCTGGTGGTTTTTCACAAGCATCTAACTTGTGAATTGATAGTGTTTACCTTGGCTATTATTTTTAAGGAAGCCTCCTCTGGCCACAGTACAAACATCCCTTTTGCTGCAGGCTGTCCCTTTGTCTGGCAGTCCTAGGCTTGGAGCCTATTGACTGGTCCAGTGCTCACGCAGAGAGGAGCTTCCCTGGATACAGAGCTCAAACTTTCACTGGTTTCTCCATTCGGGCTAAAAGTGGCCACTTTAAAAAAACAGTTCAAAGAACGGGCAAACAATTCCGAAGTCCTGGAGAAATAAAACATTGTTAGAGGAAATCTCTGTCTGGTGCAAATAAGCCTCAATTGGTACAGTGGGAAAACATTGTTTTCCACCCACCCCTGAGCTCTCCCAGTGAGAGTCTTCAGAAGGGCAGCATTCCTCCAGTCCCCTGCCCTCTCCACAAGGAGCAGGCATCGTTTGTGCACTGCCCAGGGGAAGATGGGAGGGTGAAATGTGTCTGCAGTGACCTGCACAGGATGGGTGCAGTGGGGCCTGCCTTTCCTGATCAATGGAAAATAAGAAGGAAATCAAATCTTTCCAACTACCAGGCAGTGTAAATCCAGTTTGTGTCCTGTCCTTGAATCTATAGAGCCCTGGGAACCCATTCTACTCCAGCAATATGGACCAGGGTGCTTTCAAAATGTGTGTGGCTGAAGAAGGAAGAGGGGGGATGAGAGGTAAGAGATGTTCTCTGCGTAAAGAAATGCAGCTCATGAAGAAATATTGCCTTTCCACTTGCTGGCCTAGATGAAATTAATTACCTCCTCTACAAGGAAAGAGTTGTTTTCTACCAAAGGTGAGGTAGGTGCCACACTTGCAGCTTCTTCAGCTGGAGAGGCACATGGAAGAGCTGGCAACACAAAAGGGAAATGTCTGCAGGACCCACAGGAGGGAACACAGCTATCCCCAAAATCCCAGCTCCTCTTGGCTGTTGGACAAAAAACCCTTCTCCCTTCTGCAAGGTGCTTCCTCTTGTATGGAGAATTCTGTGAAACAAAACCCTGAGGAGTTCAGGAATTACATACCCATCACTTCATGAAGATGCATCCAAGAAAGGGCTGGATAAGTCATTCAGCTGAAGAATGACTTCATTGCAACAACTACCAAATCCCTATCAATTCTGTTTTTAAAATTGGTTATTGCAGCAACATAGTCACTTACACATAAGTGAAACAAAGAGTATAAAACTATTTAGCAATATCATTTTTTCTATTAAAAACAGCTCTGAGGTAGATTTGTACTCTCATACATAAAATCCTAAACAAATGCATTCCAATGTAAACAGCTAATAGTAGATACATTCAGAATTGTTCTGCTCTGCAAGTATGAAAGCTAAACTACCTAAATATTATAAGTTTAGTTATGGAGGATGACCCTACGATGTGCTTTAAGAGCATTATGGGTGAGCAATGAAACAAACATGTTTTGCCACAGACTTCTGCAGAGGGAGGCTCAGGGAAAACTAGACAGAGAAGGAAAGTAAAAGGTAGGGTGGTGAAAGGCAAAAGTTGGTATCAGTGAGATCTGCTGCTGAGTAGGCCCTTTATTTGTTACTTTGCAAATACAATGGAGATGCAAAAACAGGTTGGAAATTTCCTCTGAGGAGAAAAATCTATACCCTTATATACCCCTCTCCAGTATCTTCTTTAGCAATCTTGCCTTTGGTTTCAGTGTAATATGAACAGACCTATCTACTTACAAAAGCTCCCCTCTTCCAACCAGCCTTGTTTGTTATTTTATGTGTTTCTGCATCATTTGCAGAGTTTGCTTTGATCTGCATTCCTCCTGGATGTGCGGTTTCCTTTTCGGCTACCAAAAGGAAAACTGTTTGGTTTGAGAATTTTGAAGCTTATTTTGAAGCTCCACTCGCCCAAAATACCTATTTTTAATCCAAATGAACACAACTCAGTGCTTTCAGCTCTTCAGCACTGGCTGGCTTCCTTTCAGAAACATCTCTTCTTTGAGAAGTGACCACTTCATACTCAAATAAAATGTCCAAACTGTAATCCCAGCTGGCATAAATGAGAGCATTCTCTTTGCTACAGCTGGGTTTGAATATTGACACTCATACATAATTTGATCCTTGAATTGCTTTCATTTTAGCATCATCCTGAAATGTTCAATATTTTGTGTCACATCTGATACCCACTAACATATACCATGCTGCTCTAAAACATCATCAGAGTAGATAATTAGGAATTCTCTCAATATTTCTTTATTACAGACTCATTCTGTCTTCCACTTCTGGCAGAATTTCTGCAGCCTCCAAGGGTTGACTGGATTTTGGTGCAATTGCAAAATGACTGTAAATCCTTCTGCATGCAATATGTGATATTAAATGTAAAGTCTGTGCCATTTTAATCCTTCCTCCTTCTCTAACAAGCATCACAATGCAACTGCACTAGGAATAGTCTATAGACAAAACATAGTTCATAAATAACAGGTAAACAATCTTCAAATGAGAAGAGAAGCCAGGACACATCCTTGGATTGACTCTTTGACTGGGAAACAGGATATATTCTTCAAGGACCTTGCAGGGATGGTCCCAGAGGACAATTAGAGATTAGATCTTCTCTTCTTTGGGGTTAGGCCACAGGAGTTAACTTGGGAAACAATTCACATAAACAAAGTGCTAGCAAGAGGAAGGGCACTGTCAGATTCTGCTTCTGTGTCTTTACTGGACATGGGCCTTCATGTCAAGCTCCACATTAAGAACTTGGTTTCAAATGGTAACAGAGCATTAATTGACATCACCAGTACTAGAAAGGAGCAACCTCCTGAGATTCTGGAGATTAATTAACTATTTTGGGAAGATTCTTAATGAGATAGCCTAGAATTAGAGTATCCTGATCCACTGACCAAAAGTAAGGAAGTAAAATGTGCTTAGTATCACTCAGAGGATACTGAGCTCCCTCCAGAAAAACAAATGCAGAACCTTGGAGATTCATGCTCTTCTTACCTGCAGCCTGGTATATTATATGCAGTCAAAGGCAGAATTGCTTTCCATGAATAATTTTTGTTTTAAGAAAAAATTGGTGAGGGAAATTTGTATTCAAGTGCCTGTGTGCACCTAAGCGGTGGGGGAAAGCGTTCCTAATTTGCAAGAAAAAAAAAAAACCTCATAAAAACAGCCCATTTTTTTAAAAATGCCCATTTTACCAGAGTAAACATTAAGAAAACTGTTACCAGGCATAAGTACCTGAAATATCTGAGAATAAGTTCCCTTTTTCATACAAATATATATACATGTATATATGTATGTATAAGGAGAAAAAAAGCATATACATGGAGCAATGTGTATGTCCATCCTTGTATGAAGAAGCTTTGCTGAAATAGGAGACACATATATGGGACTTGTAAACTGCTCCATATTTAATCTAAAATTAAGCAAATGGAAGCTGTTTCCTGCTAGGTGTATGTGGATAATGTTATTGCAGATTCTAATGTGAAACATAGAGATTTTCTGTATACACTCTCTTGAAACACATTTCCCTGTATCTCTAAGATAAAAGACTTTAATATTAAAGATACATTGGAACACAGTGATGGTGCTCTGCATAGTTCTTTCTGCAAAGCCAAATTCCTCATCTAGGAAAGTGAGAGGATTAAAATATCACAGAAGAAAATTATTACTTGCACTCAAAAAGCAATGCCAATAGACAATCCAGGAAAACACATGGTTTCCCTTCTTTTTTATTAGAAGTATCTAGAAACATATATTGTAAATCTCAGATAAATAAGCTAAAGGCAGGAAACACCCTGAATCCCAGCTGGCAATGCAGTACAAAAGCAGCACATCAGGGTTACCCCAAAGCAGAGCCCCCAAAGCAGAGCCTGCCTCAGCTATGCTGCCTGCCACCTTCAGCATTGTCAGGACCACAGCTTGCATCATTAAGACTTGAAACTGATCCACTTCAGTGATTAGGCTGATCCAAGGACACGGACAGAAGAGCAGGATTTAATGGGCAGGCAGGCAGGAAAAGTCTTTTAACACTTTAGAAAACATTGACTTGGTGGAAGGAATTGGCTAGCTCAAGGGATTAGTAATGAGATACTGAGCCCCTTAGCTCTAGGTCACCACACTGAATCTGGTCCAGGTCAGTAGAAATCAAAAGCTGTTGCTGCTCAGTGGCCTTCAGGAATCAGTTGGTGGTCCCACCCCAGACACCTCTGGCAAAATATCTGTACCAAGACTAATGATAACAGTTGGCAGCACTTACAGGAAAGGTTTAGGGCTGGCACAGTACAGGAAAAGTCTGAGCAGAGAAAGATGTCCCTGCAAACACACTAGGCTGTGACTCAAGGAAAATGAGAAAACAAGCTCCCTCATCTTCTACATATTTCCACTGTGACTTGGGGCATGAAATTGAGGATCCTGTTCAAGAAAACTTTATTTCCTCACTGCAATAGTCTTCACAAGGCATTTAAGGACTAAACATCTCCGAAGCTCAGACCCCCACCTTTAAAATGGAATAATTATCTTAAAGTGCTTCTGCAGGGAGATCCTGAGTAAAGGGGAGATACAAAAGCTAAACAAGAAACCAAGACAGGGGAGCAAACCCTTTCCAAGTAAAATCAGCTCCCCTACCTCCAAAGCAAGGCATTTGCTGCATATGCTCCCATTCATAAAGCTCTGTGCTTCAGGTGCTTTAAAAAAAGGAAAAAAAAAAAACAAATTTCCCTTCGAGCAGAGTACCCCCAGAAAACCCCAAATTTCTACTGCTGCCCAGCAGAGCTACATCAAAGAATCCAGCTGCTCCCAGCTTTTATCCCACCTAGGATGAAATTCTAATGTGTTGTGCAGGAGGTCAAATAGATTATCATAATAGCCCCTCTGGCCTTTAAAAACTATGAAATCGGAGAGTGAATCACAAGACATCAGTCACCATTGAAGGCAGGATGGTAGGCGGCAGAGCTCAGCGATAGGGTGTGATATGGCAGAGTAAATCCAATGTTCTTAGGCCCTGTGAAGCTGGGAAACTGACATTTTGCCTTCTTTGTTGCCCCTTTGGGACGTGGAGAGAGATGCAGGTTATTATAATAATAAGCCCAGTCCGCTGTCAATGCAGCCTTAAGAATATTGCCTCTTACAGGAGTGAGTGCATGAAGGATTGAGAAACACTAGTTATTTTCAAACTGGATTAAGTCTTTCAAAAGCTAATAGGTTTCCAATGAGCTGTGGTGTTGCTGCTGCAGCTGCTCTAATTTGAGAATAAAAGAATGCAGGCTTTGTGCCTAGGGACCTGTTATTGATCCGAGCAAGAAGGATGGGAAGGAAGGGGGTAGAGGAGGGTTATCCTCCTTTCAGCTGGGGCAGGGGCATTCTTTTCAAAGTCACATTATCTGCTAGTAACAACAAAACCTAACCCCATGACATGCTGCTCTATACAGGATTGCACTTGTTGAGAACTAAAAGCATCAGAGAAAAAAAACCTCCACTGGCAACCTCGGGCAGCAAACTTCATTGAGGGCCCACGAGACTCAACAGATGGGTCTCGAGACTCCCTCATTAGGAAACGTGCCTGTCCCTTTGCATCTGCTGCCCCGCTCCATGCCACGCACTCATTAGCATTGCAGGCTCACAGATTCCTTAGCACGTGCTTCCAATAAATATTGGAGAGAAAGGAGGGGACGGAAGCCACTGCTTGGAGCAGCAAGATGAGGGGTCACCCAGCAGGCTGGGAAATCCTTACACACACACACACACACACTGCCCTGCAGCCCCAGAGGGGGGAGGACAATAAAAGGCAGCCAACCACAAATGTGCAGTTAAAGGGACAGGTGTGGAATTGCTTCTATTCAAGTTGTGGCAGATCCTCATTCGTTCCTCTCTGCCACAGTAAATAAAAATCATCATTATATACGGGAAAAATCCCAACAATTCAGGGCAACACACAGATTGTGGATCTGTGAGAGTCTGTGGCCCTTTTCAGACAGAAAGCTGGAGCACACTGGGTAATGCCATTACCTTCAAAGAAATTAATCGGTTTTAAAGGTCCAATTCTACAGCCAGGCTCTTTTTCTTTCAGGTCTTCACCAAGCTGTCCTGCTGCCACTGTGCCACGAATCAGGGATGTCCTTCACCACACCTGGAGTGGTCCTTGACTCAGGGCTGAGATCAGGAACAATTGAAGAGAAAATCATCTCCCGTGTGTTTGAAAATGTCGTGAGATAAAACAGCTCAGGGAGGCAGGAATGGAAAACCTTCCAGGTACTGGGGAAAGGGCAAAGACAAACCTTTAACCATAGAGGCAGAGTGACAGGGAGCTGCATCTTGCTCAGACTCCCAAGAATAAGTCCCTTTGTTTGCCACCTCTCCCTGATGCCCCTAGACTATCTTATTCCAGTCCTTCTCATTTGCTCTATTTTCCACTTATCCTGCTGAAGCTGCAGGCATTTTGACCACAGCTAACTCCAGAGCACGACTGGAAGAGTCTCAAGTGATGAACTGAGGGAGTTGATACAAATCTTGTCCAAAATGCAGAGTTTTCAACACCAAAACTCCCAAATCACTGCAGACTCAGATTCTTCCAAATGCTGCTAGCTCTAACACCCAGTCCTGTCAGACCTCTCGCTGCATGATCAGTAACAGAAAAGTCCTCAATGCACATCTGCAAGTATTAGAACTGTTGTGACATACAGAATGGTCAAGAGGCTTTTTTCATTCTTGTGTAAAGGATGAACACAGAGAAAGACATTTTTTCTCTCCTTTATGGCCTTGTCTTTATCTGCCTTGCCAAGGACACCAGCCACCTGCTGTGGCCTGTGCTTCATCTAAAAACATTTAGCTGATGCACAAAGGTTCCTTCCACCAGGAAGTCAGCAGTGCCAAGGGAGCAGGTAAAAACAGGCCACTGTGCACATCCCTAACTCCCTGAAGAAAGGATTTCCCCTATAGATCAGCAGCATTGCTCCCATGCACTGAACTTTGTGGCCCAACCCACTGGCCACTCCAGCAAGTTACTTAAATACATCCCTAACCTAAAGTTTTTTGTTTCTTGATTTAGGCACATCTCTATTTTGGGCTGAATTTGGATTTTAGAAACCTTAATGTCTTTAAAAGTTTCCTCAGGCCAAATGAAGAAACTCCCTTTATGCTCCCCATGCAGGAATAAGTAAAGTCAAGGCCCAGAATATTAGATCAGCCAGGGAATGATGGCAGGCAAAGGCAAGAAGTCATTTACTGTACACACCAATTTAAATCTTCTAATCACAGCTCTCTTCTTTTTAGACATTTCCTTAGCTAAATGACACTCCTGTGTGCCTCAGTCTTGCATCCTCAGGATAATTCGTGATTGAGAATGTATTGAACACATACTTTCATATGCAATTAACTATGAAAACAGTCTGCATGAGAAGTTCAGGCATTTTGGTGCTGTCATAACAAGAAAATGAAACGCGGTCCGAGAACTTCCTCGACAAAATTGGCTCAAAGAAGCACCTCTGCAGAAAGCTGTGAGGAAAACACTACTAGAAATTTGGAGCTCTCTTAAAAGCACCCATTGTTCACTGTAGATGGGGCTCAGCCCAGGTTTCAGTGCAGCCTCTTTGACAAGAATAGCTGAGGTTGCTGCTTATCAAATGAAAGTGTCATCTTGTCTGTGACAGACGTGCCAGCACTGCTCAGTGTCGCAGTCTTTGCACCTACTGGAAGCTGCTCCACCTTGATAAGCTGTACCCCTCCCCAGATCTAAAACCGTAGTCTCAGATCTTCCCTGCTTTTAGAAAGCTGGGATTTGAGATCAAATCACTGCTGCACAGGAATCCCACTCCTGGGGAGGATAAGTGAAGGACAAAGCAGTTGGATTCACAGGTTAATGTGGAGGCATCTGATCCTTGAAGGGTTAACAGAGAAACAACCAGGGAGTAGGTTTTATGTGCATATAAATAAAGGAAACTGAAGGAGAAACAGCACTATTCTCTGGAATGGAGTAAGGTCTCAATTTTAAGCTGTGACAGAAAGCAATAATGTTATGGATTCACTTAATTACAGCTGGATAAAACATAAAGGCTCTACAGCATTTCTTGGTACTAAGCTTTAACTCTTTCAGGGACTTTACTGGTTCTCACTGCAGTAATTTCTGAGTACCCCAGAATCTTTTTTTTTTTACTATTATTATTATTGTTCTCGGAGTATCCTCTGAAATAGATTTAGTGCCTCACTTTCCTTCTGGGGAATGAAACATTCCTAACATACAGAAAAACTAAGGTGGGAATTTCAAAGTGACAAAATGCACATACACAATAAACAGTGCAGCTTTGACATTTTAGTTCTCTTAAGCAATACACTCCAGGGAAAGGGGAAAGTAAGGGCTTGTGGCAGTATACTGGATTTGAGGCTCTGGTTACTAGAGCATCTTCTTCTCCAAAATTTTTTGTCACATTTGGAAAGCTTGCTTGAAAACACGGCTTTAAGAAATTGCATGACTGGGAAGAACTGAAGCTTTCATGGAAATAGGAATGCACTCTTCAGCACTGGGTAAACTGTGCTCTTTCTCCTAACCTCTGCCACTTGCTCAACTTTCTCATCAGTGGTGGTTTTCTCCCCAGCTCCATTTGTGAAATAGTCTAACACTGGGTGTGGCTTCCCCACAAAACGCTTCCTAATTAGTTTCTAAACATTAAATGATTATGGAAGCGCAATTCCCATTCCACTCAGGTGATGAAAAGCTTTACAGGAGTTCAGTCTCACTTTGTAATTAGAGAAATTAGCTTTCTAAGTTTAGATCACTCAACTGTGCAAATGGGTTCATCTGCTGGAATGTGTTGCTCCGAAATGTGTGTCAGCCAAGCAGCGCGGCGCGGTCCCTATCTCTGCTCCGCGACACTCGCCCAAGTGGGCAGGTCACTTCCAGAACAGCAAGAGGAAAATGAAGTGTTGTGGGTGTATTATAGGAAAGGCCTTATCTAAAAGCTCACTCATCCATGATTGACTGTGGCGATACGTCCTTCTCCTTGCAACAGGGAAGCTTAACTCCTAGATAAAGGATTATCTGAGTGGATGAAATTTCACTCTTCCACTCAGTTTGTCCAGGCTTATATCTAAAATGCAGCAAATTTATTTTATTGGCTAATTTCAAGGAGCAAAACTACTTTTATAAAAATCTGGAGGAACAAAGGGCTCCTTTAGCCTCTTCCTTTGCTGTGAAAAGAGGTCATTGAGCTTTATGAATTTTTTATGACCACAGATTCTTCTCCAGTAGTCTTTTAACTGGTTTATTGAAGGCTGATGCGGCATCAGTCCCCTATGATTATGCAACTGTCTTGATCTGCATTACAGCAGTAAACAAAAGTTTAGTCACCAACTTGAAAATGAGATGCATCAGGCCCCTGAACGAAGAACTTTTCCAGGGGCGCCATTCCAAGCTTACCTTCAGGTATCACAAATCTAAGGAAATCCTGTGGGATTGTTCACAGCCATGGCTCAATGAGTCACTGAGCTTTAAAAGGAAATTACAACTTTCCTCACACAAAGAATTGACTTCACGACACCTGACCCTCGTAAGCCAGACACTCCCTCTAAAGGCTGTGATCCTCGTCCCACCGAAGTCCCGGGCAATCTCCCAGTGGCAATCTCAATGAACAGCTCTATATTAGGGAGCTGATTCAGGCCCAAAACGAAGCTGGACTTTGGCACACTCGATGCCTGTAACGGTTTCTAATGTGGATGTGATCTAATTATGTCGGAATAGGAAGATTAGCAGGAAGTCACTTTACGCAATGTAAAAAGCCCAGTGCCAGACGCTGGAAAGTTCTTCACCAGCCACAGAGGAAGACACGTCGGCTCCACACCTCGTGAGACGTGCAGGCAGAGCCTTGCAGCAGGGATTTTATGTGCACCAGTCTCAGGCTGCTCAAAGCAACTGCAGCTCAGGCCCCTGTGCACACGCAGCAGTTTGCACGTTGCTGTAACCCCAGTGAAGGGAGCATCTTGAAAAGATGCTCAGGCTGCAGGCAATGTGCTCAGCTGGTTTTCAGTGCTGCTCTGAAGTGGCTCAAGATCTGGCCTTGACTGCCCAGAGAAAAAAAAGCAAGAGATGGGATTTCAAGGGGGAAATTCTAGACTAAATAAGTTTAGAGGGATTTTACTGCTGACTTCTATGGGGTCAAAACTTCTTTCAGGGCTGCAAGGGAGAGGGTTTGCGATGCGCTTCTGCACATGATTCATGCTCTGCCTTGCTTTACCTATCACTAATACTCTCCATCTCAAGACACTGGGAGACTTAATTCATTAATGCTTGCAAAGCATTTTAAGTTGTTGGACAAGTAATTCTGTTTGAGGGCAGCTACAGTGCTGAGTCACAGGCACTGTGGGAAAGAGAACTCTGGATTTCCTAAGCACTGGAGTCAAACAGGTGGAGTAACCTTTTACAGAAAGGCCAACTCCAGACCTGCCCTAAAGGTATGGAGCACACCAGCAGCAGCAGGGTATTTAAAGGCCCAGAGGAGCAGATGTGTGGCACTGGGGAATGAGTAACATTTAACCAGACTGTGGAAGCTAACCAACACCCACTGAAAAAAAAAGGATTGAGGCACTGGTATCACCAAACTGCAGCCATGTCACAGATTAAACACCATGAAGGTTTACCAGCCTTCGGAAAGCGAATGGATCCAACCATTGGTGAGGTACAACCAATGCTGCTGGAACCTGGGGGCTGAGGGAGCCTGGAAGGAGAATTCGGCAACTGCACACCTCACAGGCCTGCCAAAATCTAAGTCGTGAACTCACAAATAGGCACAGGAGCTGGTGGAAGTCTGAGCATAGTTCTAAGGTGAGGGGCACAAATAACCACCAGCTCTCCAGCCTGGGGCACTCCAGAACAGAAGGACAGACCTCACCACAGCCAAGAACAAGCATGCACTTTGCTTTTGCCATAGGAAATGAAAACAAAGGATATAAAATTAGGTCAGAAATCTTGTTTTCCTCTGTACCACTGACTCTGGTGTATAAAATAGACATTCACACATCTACTGTGTTAGATCAGGGTGGAATAGATCAGCACATAAGAATAGCTGTTCTGGGTCAGACCGAACGTCATGTAGGCCAAGTTCCTGTCGCCAGCGCCTCAGGAAGAAAGGGACAGTGATGCAGCGAGTTCCCAGCACAGTCACCCAACTTCTAGACCCGCAGCCCAGGGACTTCCCAAACCAGAGACAAATTTAGGGGTGGAGTTTTTCTGGGTTTTCTCTTTTTTCGTTCAATGCCCTTTGATGTATGGCTCTTCCTCTGGGAACCAGCCTGAACTCTTTTTGCTACTGTGCAAACTTTTGGGCTCCTCAGTATCCTGTGGCGGGCAGTCCCTTAAGTAATCACCTGGCTGTGTGTCTCTGGACCTTGAAAAGCGGGATGAGCTGAGCCTCTGCAGCGCGGGGCAGGGTCCCTGACGGTGCCGGCACTCTGCCAGCACTGTGATACCGCCACTGATCAGCTGAGGGACCTTTCCTCCCACTCGAAGCGCGGGAGGCCCTCGGCGGCGCGACCTCGTGTTGAGGCGGGCACAGCCAGTCGCACGGTGGCGACTGCCACCTCCGCTTCCCTCAGGACAGCCGCTGGCCGGGGCCACCTGCGAGTCCCGGGCCGGCCGTGCCTCCCGTGGCCCTCAGGGCGCCCCCTCCCCGTCCCGCCTCAGGTACCGAGAGGCGGCAAGGGCGGGCTGCCGCCGCCGGCCAGCGGCACGGGAAAGGCTTCACACCGCTAAAAGCGTCCCCCAAGCGTTCTTCCTTCCACCAGCGCCGAGGAGGAACAGGCTGCGGCTCCCGGGCGGGCAGAACCCGCGCGTCCCCTCAGCGAGCGGCGAGGCGGGAAAAGCCCTCAGCCGGGCGCGCTGCTGAGGGAGCGCCGGGGCCGCCTCAGCGCGGCTCCTCCCGCGCCAGGTAGCGCTGGAAGCACCAGCGGAGCGGCGCTTCCCCAGGGACGGATCCTCGGGCGGCCGCGGCGCGCCGCCTCCCTCAGGCGGAGGAGCCGCCGACCCGCGGCTCGCTCCATCCCCGCCGCTGCTACCTGCCTTGGCTCGCCCTGCCCGTGCCATTCCCCTCCTCCTTGCTGTCCCCCCTCATGCATATGGATGGGCGCATGCGCCCGCCGCCCTGGGCTAGATGAAGCGGAGCGGCGGCGGCGCTCCCAGACGGGCGGGCGGCTGCGGGGCGGTGCGTGTGCTGCATGTGCGTGTGTGTTTGTGTGAGTGAGTGAGTGAGTGTGTATGTGTGTATGTGTGTCTCAGGGGGGCTAGGGCTCCGCCGCAAGAAATAAAAGGACTGGGGTAATAATCGCCATAATAAAACAAACAACAAAAAAAAAAAGAAAAAAAAGGAGAGAGAGAGAAGAAAAGGGAAAGAAAAGAGGGGAGGCGAGAGAATAAGGCGGATAAAAGGAGGCCGGGCTGCTTTGCATTGAAGAGCGGGGCGCTATTGAAAGCGCTTGAAAAGCGGCGTTGTCCGGCGCGGGTGCGCCGCGGTATATTAGAGCGGGGCGGCGGCAGCAGGAGCAACAGCAGCAGCGCCTCCTCCTTCTCCACCACCACCACCTCCTCCTCCTCCTCCTCCTCCTTCTTCTTCTCCTCCTCCCTCCTGGCCCTCCC
>VWZS01003626.1:2042810-2154810 GCA_013397075.1 Rhabdornis inornatus
TTCTCCCCCACCCCCTCCCCCTCCTCCTCCTCCTTCTTCTTCTCCTCCTCCCCCCTCGCCCTCCCCGTCCCGTCCCGACCCGGAGCGAGCGGCGGCGGCGGCCCTGCAGGCGGGCGGGCGGGCAGCGCGGCGGCGGCATGCGTGCGCCCCGGCGGGCAGCCGCGGCGGCGTGCTCCATCCTCACCCTGCTCCTGGCGCTGCGGGCCGAGGTACGTACCTGGGCACGGCACGGGGCTCGGGGCTGCTCCCAGCCCGCTGCCGGCGTTTTGGCGCTCTTCTGTAGACGCTGCGGGACATGGGGTTGGGTATCCCGGACGGGCTCCTCCGGCCGGAGGGGAGCTGCTGCCCGTAACTTCTCCGTGGAGATGGCAAACGCGGGAGTGCTGCTTGCAGCAAGGTTTAATTCCCGGGAACATGAAATGCGGTTACTGCAAACCGCTTTTATTTTCCTCCTCACTTTTTTCATCTTTTTTTTTTTAAATACTTTTTTTTGCTACTAAACTTAATAGCGGCACTGATGATTAATTAGCGTGGTCTGAGTCTCAGCTGGGCAGCTCCAGCCTTCCCCGGCTCAGCTGCACCCCGGAGGGGGCAGAGGGGTGGTTGAGTGCCTTTCCAGGCAGTGCATTATGAGCTACATCGTTTTGCTGGGTTTGCTTATCGCCTATGCACTCTTGTTTTGGTTTAGTTTTATTTCCTAACCATTTGGAAGCCTTCCTCACGCTGTTTTTTTGTTGTTGTTGTTGTTTTGGTTTTTTTTCGGAGCTGGCACTTAAGGTTGTTTTTTGGCATTAATGGCGTTATTTACTTCGGCTGATTTATGAGCCCTTCTCATGGATGTCTGATAGGGAAAAGCTTGAAGTGGTTGGCTTTTTTTTTATTCTTAATATTATGCATGTGCTTCTTGAAAGCACGCTTAAAATTACTTTTTCCTGTCTTCAGAGTTGTAGATTGTGTTTAGGGAAAAAAGTTAGGTAACTGCCTGTCTCTTGTTTCTTTTTTTTTATTATTTTTGTTTGTTTGTTTTGTTTTTTTCCTTCGGTTCTTTCTTGGGATTAACAGGTGACTTTAGCGTCGGGACAGTTCGAGTTGGAGATCTTATCCATGCAAAATGTGAATGGTGAACTGCAAAATGGAAATTGCTGCGATGGCACCCGAAACCCAGGAGATAAAAAATGCACCAGAGACGAGTGTGACACCTATTTCAAAGTTTGCCTGAAGGAGTATCAATCGCGGGTCACTGCTGGCGGTCCTTGCAGCTTCGGATCCAAATCCACTCCTGTCATCGGAGGAAATACCTTCAATTTAAAGTACAACCGGAATAATGAAAAGAACCGGATCGTTATCCCTTTCAGCTTCGCCTGGCCGGTGAGTTGCTTGAGCTGCTCTGTCTCTGGTCTGTTGGATGGTGCTTGAGATGTCCTTAGTGAGCTGAACTCTGACTTCTTGTGCCAGGGGAAGAGGGATCAGGATTTGGGAGGGTGCAGGCATCTTGGCAAGAGCGTCGGGAATCCGAGTTTCAGAAATGAGTAAAATGTAGTGGTGTTTTTGTTTTTGTTCCCTGGGGCTCACAATGCACAGCCTGTTAAATTTGAAAGTCAGATGTGCAGTGAGGGAGATCTAAATGGGTCAGGGAAGCAAACCCAGTATCTCTGCACTTTACAGCATGAATAAGTCTCTTGAGACTTAGAAGGTCAGAAGTTCATTTTTTTTCTTTTATTTTTTTTTTTTTTTAACCAGTGAAGTCTTGGGCTTAGGCCAGAAGAGCAGTGGGTTAGGGGCTGTAGAGGGATCCCGTGTGAAAAGTGTGTGTCATAGCTGGCCGCCTTCCCTGAGCGTGTTTGGGAAGGCTTCCTGCTTCTCCCACGGGGAAAGCTCACTGCACTGCTCGGTGTGGATGGGAGCTGCTGTTGCTGTTCTTGGTGAAGTAGTTGCCAGCTTCCCTGGGAAGCTGGCTGTGTTTGGAGGTGCTTGTCCAGAAGCTAAAGACTCGGAAAAGCCTGGCTTTAGTTTTTTGTGTGCTCACTCCTCCCCACAGCACACCTTTTCCTGGCTACCTGCCTCTGCGGTCCAGAGATTCTGGCTTCCCTCTAGTTGTGTGCAAAACTCGGTGGCTCAAGGAGGTGGGGCTTTTTGCCAGGCACTTTTCCAGCGTTGTCCACTCTAGTAAATACTGGTGAGCCCTGTAGAGCAGAGAGATGGAGGATAAGTGACCCCTTCTTTCATCGGTGATCCTGCTTTGTTGTTGGCTGGAAAATACTCGGACATCACTGCTGCTTGTTTCTTCTGGGGTGCTCGGGAGGATTGAAGCTTTGATGGTCAGCTCTGCAGAGTAGCCCTCAGCTCCCTGCACAGAAAATGAGGACCATCTTTCCAAAATGGCCATCAGGCAGGACAGACCCACAGAGGCAGGCTCCAGGGCCGCAGGATCTGTGCACATGAAAGAGTGCCATGACCTCGGATGGCCGGAGGTGCACGGTTTTTGTGCCCGGCAATGCTGTGTGCAGGAGCTGGGGGTGGCTGATCTGGGGGGCTCCTGTCTGCCTTTTGAAGTGCCTCTCTGGGATGCTGTGATACAAATGCTGAAAGCTCCCAAATTTCTGCTCCTAAAACTTGTATTTTGAGATCACCTAGGAAACAAAACTGTTTCCCCCCCACACACCCTTTCTCCAAAGGCGCTGAGCAGACAATTTCCTACCAACTGCCTTGGGGTATGTTGATGCTCAGCAGTTTTGTAAATCCAGTCATCCTAACCTAGATGCCTAAGGTCATTTTTGGGAGGGGAGGAGGGCCCTGAATGTGCATGCAGGGGAGGGGTGAATCTCATTTCCTATCCTATGCCACTATCGCTGCTGGCGAGGTGGAAGCATACCTGGACCTTCCAAAGCTTGGCCCTTCATGGTCAGATAAGGGCTGGTTGCTGGGAGGGCCTGGACTTCTTCTGGGGGGGAGGAAAGCCCTCCCCAAAAGCATTCCTTCTCCAGTTGTGGTGTAGACACCCACTTTGTAGTCCTGCCGCCAAGTGCTGCAGGCAGCCATGTGTTCTTGAAGTGTCCTGTGCTGCCTCCTACCTGCCTCCTCTGTCAGCTGGGACTTCTGCAATACCGAGGGCTGAAGAGGCACAAGGGAGAAAATTAAGTCTCCGTTTTTAAGGAGATAGTATTACAAAGTACAATAGCTGAGTTAACAAAAGTATTCTCTGTTGTAAGTACAACTCTGTCCTTTGTTTCTTTCTCTTTTCTTTCTCTTTTTTTTTCTCTAACATGAAATGAGATAAAACTGTTATCAAATATGCCATCAAAGGGATAAAGGGCTTTGTAAAAATCTGAGGTATTTGAAGCTCTGCCAATGGCTGTAGTGCTTGTATTGCAGATTTTGACTTTTGTCAGAGAAGTCAGGTACATCAAGGATTTTTTTTAAGCTAGCTCCCAGTAATCTGAGTGCCTTGAATCTATATGTATGCATATAAAAATGGCGTGAAAACTAAACATGTTCCTTTCTAACAGCCACTCTCTTGATAGGGTTGGGAAGGGAAATCTGTCTGTAGAGGGTGGGTTTGGGGGAGTGGGGACCCTGGGAGAAGTCTCTTAAACTTGCCTGCATCTTAGTAAAAGAAATGCTTCTATTGTCCTGCTGAATCTCATTCAGCACTGGAAGCCTGGAGCAGCAGCAGCAAAACTCCAGTGCAGCCTTTGAAATGGGTAAAACTCAACAACTTGAGACACTTGCTTCATAAGCCTGGAATTTTAGAATAATCTCTTGCATTTTCCCAGGCAGAACTGCACTTTTTGAGACTCTGATGATAGTCTGTGTGCAATTATCAAGCCTGCTTCCCAGCTTTAGCTTCCACAGGACACAGCTTTTATGCTAGCCATTGTGACTTCCAAATGGCATTTGAACAAAAGAATATCTAATGTGGCAAAGCTCTTATTTGTACTAAAATTGTGTACACAAATCATTTCAGGCATTTTCAAAGCTCTACGGATAAAGTAGTAAACTTAATTTAGTCAGCTCTAATCTGATGCTGAAATTTCAGAACTTAAAAAACTCTTTAGGTAGCTGAATACTGTTGACTTCTGTAAGAGCTTGAGATTAGCATTGCATTTACTCATGTGGCTGATCATGAGAGGTGTCTTTGAATACATTCAGCTGAAAATTATAGTAGAGGTAATAAGACCAAAATGTTAATCATATTGCACTTGGAAATTCATGCCCTTCTCTGAATTGTGTTCTACTCTCTGACTGAGGCTTTTCTTGGATGTTCCAGCTTGAGTCAGTAACATTCAGAAGTGCTGTTGCCTTGACTACTTAAAAAATTAAAAAGAAAAAGCCTCTTCCCATGTCAAGCTGCCCTCTTATGCCATTTGTGAAAAATAGTTGTATTGCATTAGAGGCCTTTATTCATCATGCAGGAGAGGGAGAAGAGAGAATGGGGTGCATTAAAAGTATCGTGAGAGGGAGTTTGCAGTTGTCATGTAGATTTGAAGTGTCAGAGTCTTATTAATAAAACTTCTGGGGTTTGCTCTTGTCAGTTTTGATATGTACCCCTGTGAGTAATGGGTGTGGAGACGGTGGGCCATAAATTAATTTAAGTGATGGAAGGTTTGAGTAAGTTGCTAGGAAACAGGGCAGCAGACCAGCATAAAGGAACTGGAATGGATCAGAAAGCTGCCCCTGCAGTAGCTGGTAATTCTTCAGTAAATTGAAACAATAGTGATGATGATTTTAAAAAGTAAAATGCTAGGCTCACTTCTCACATTCATTTTGAGACTTCATTGACTTTCTTGACAGACAAGCTTGGCTTTATGAAGCCATATAAAAAAAGTATGGAACAAAAGCATTTCCATGTTCCACTTGTCAAAGTCTGTCTGAACAAGTTTTGTTCCAGGGCAGACACATGCTCTTCTCTCACATGAATCAAACCTCTGGCCTTTCTTAAAGAACCCCAAGTGTGATGTGTGCTGCACCTTGAGGGAGCTGAGCATCAATTAACTAAGCAAAACTTAACACTAAACTTTGCTTTTATGTAAAGAAAGATCTTTTGGGGGTTTGGCGAGACTGAGTAAGAAGGTCCAACTTGGCAATTCCTTTGGTATGCATAGCTCCAATTTCAAACAGCTTGTTTATCCCAAAATTATGCTCCTTGTAATTATTTAATATTGGGGCCTATTGCACCAATGCACCAGGAAACTACTGAGGTGGAAAAAAACCCTTCAGCATCTCAGTGAGTTGAGCATAAAATACAATTAAGAAGAGTTTTGAACATCTTATTTCAACCTTAAAATAAAAATAGTCAACCTAAAAAAATAAAATAGTCAGTCTGGCCCCTTTTTTTGACAAATCTTAGGTCCTGGTTCCTGAAGATATAAAATATGTTTTCTGGGTAGGCATCGTTTTATGTGGCTAGAGAGACATAGTAAAAGAGCTCTAGTGGTTTTTAAGCTTTGTGAACCTTTTCCCTCTCTTGACACAAGAGATGTCCAAAATACTAATCTGCAGCTGATATTAAAGTAACAGCCTTTTGAATCGGATAAAAAAATATCACTACCTTCATCTGCTTTTTTTTTTCCTTTTAAGCCCAGTATGTCACAGTCATAAGACTAAAATTTGGCTTATGATTTTGTTTCCTCTCTCCCTCCAGTTAACTTCTTGAAAACTTACAGAAGCAAATGCTAGATATTGTTTAAGCTTTTCTTGAACAATGCATGATAAGTCATCTTGGAGCATGGGCAGATCAGAGGAAATTTTTATAATAACGAAATGCATATTAATCAAATCCATACTCTGTCATTTATTGTTGAATTAATAATATAAGAATAAATCTTAGCACTCAAAGTGTAATGTTTGCCTAGGATTACTATTCAAAACGGAGCTGGGAGTATTAAGTGACATCTGAAGCATAATTAGCATCACAAGGCTGTTTTTCTCCCAGGACTGGAGAGAAGTGATGCAGCCATTCAGAGGTTTTGCACTTCTTACATGTTTAAAGAGTTATTTTATGTTCCAGCCAGTTCAGAGCTTCATCTTCTTGGTAAATCTATTTGACTATATTAACATAATATGTCTAAAAATAAATCCTCATCTTGCCTGCTCCTAGAATTTTTGTTCTTGTTATAATAAAGGCCTGCTCCAGTTTAACTTCAGTGGCAGCTGGATTGGGCCTGGCACTGAAGCTTATTCCTAAACTTTCTCAGGCTACACACATCCAGCACTGTCAGCTTGTTTATGCAGCTGGAAGTCAGCATGGCTGAAAATGAATTGCATAAAATTGATGCTTTCTGCTTAAAGTTGTAGTTCACTGAAGGAAACATTGCTTCCCAGTGGGCTGGAGGCTGGAGTAGAAGTCAGCTGGTTCTAAAGCTGCTGAACTTGGGTCTGAGCTGTTTATTCCAACTTCACTCCTAATGGAGTTGTGATGCCCTGCAAAGCAAAAGCCTTAAGCTACAGTTCTTAGAAGTACTTCTCTGTAGATAAGGAGAAGTATCTCTGTAGATAACACAAATCACAGGATTGGTTTTGAAAACTGAAACTAAGCTTGCCTTTGAATTTCTCTTGATGAACAGGCATTTTATGTGTTAATTGATGCAGTTCTAATAATTTAACTGGTAACCCCTGTGTCTTAACACAGGGAAAGATGTCAAAACTAGAAGCTGTTGCATTTGTTTCTTGTTAGTCTGTGGAACTCATGGTTCTGTGGTCACTAGTCTGCAGCGTAAATTACACTCATTATTCTTGTAGTGTTCAGAAGAAACTGCAAAAAGTGGATAGAAGTGGTTAAAGTGGTTTGTAAATAGTCAAACATCCAGAGTCCTTTACCAGCTCAACCCAGTTCTTAGGCACTTAGGTAAATAAGTAGAAAGGCTTCTTGTTCAGGCTTGCTCCATGTGAACCTGACTGTTTTGCTTGGCTGGCTACTAGGTATTCTGTCTATTAACCTTGCCACCCTTTTGTAACTGGTGCATTTAATTATCAGTGGGATGCTTTAAACAGGTAGGGGGACTGATAAGGGCAGGTAATCTGCTTGTTGGGGAAGGTTGAAAGCAACCATTGACATTTTGGCCTATCTGCTGCTCTTTGACAAGTGGGGCTCTGTGAGAAAATAACTCCGTAACTAGATAAGGTGCTGATTAAAATGCTGCTGTTGTATGAAGCACCCTGGTAGCTGAGATCACTTAAAATCATTAGTTTAAAAAGAGAGGGGGGGGGAAAAAANACCCGAAGTCTCCCCCTGTGCCCAATACATTGTCCTGTTAATGCATGCTAGTTTTATGATTGGAATACATTGTAGTCCGGCCACCCAGACAGAGGCATTGACTGCTAATATTAACCAAGAACAATAGTGTGGCCATACTGACTGCAGTGAGGATTACAGAACATAATGGGGCCTATCCAAAAATAATGCTAATACAGGACAAGCAACAGGAAGCAGCAGTAGACTCAGCATTGCTCGGCTCCCAGACAAACCATGGACTTACTTCACACAATGGCAACTTCAGCACATTATGTATTCACAGGATACTCATTATTCCAGCAGGCTTGCCAGATCAGAGATCAGCCTGGTTTACTGGATGCTTAAGCGTATGCATAGTTTGGATAGCGGTACTTTTGTGTCCTTCATCATTTGGCCGTTGTAGTGCAGCAAAGGTCTTGACTCCGGCTACTGCCTTCCCTGTGCCAAGGCAGAATGGGGGGCAAGTCTCTCCTGGAAGCTGCTAATGTGGTTAAATTGGTTTTCATGTCTCCTTTTATGGCAGTGCAGAGTTGACTGGCACTCAGAGCAACAAAGGAACTACTCAGAATGAAGCCTAAAGGAGCAGCGTGCCATGTTTTCGTGTGGGCATATTCTGATGAGGCTCTTGGCTGGGCTGCCTGCTCGGGGTTCAGCCGAGCTCTTGGCCACAGGCTTTGGGGCGTGAGATTGTCACGGCTTGGGCTGTGTTTATATTCACAGCGTTGAGGCAGTAACAGCTTTGTAGGGTGTTGTCTTGTCCTTACGTAGGCTGTCTAGAAGAAGAGCTTCCTGATGATGTTCCATTTCACAAAAGGTTAAGAGGGTTAGGTGGCTTTCCTCCTTTTCCAGAGTATGTTCACATTTTGGGTGAGGAACCAGTTGCCTTTAACTCCTTTGAAGGATGTTCAGTTGTCAAAGTTGACCAGACATGGCAGAATGTTGTGATGCATCTGCAGAGTGACAGGGTACCCAAGTGACAGTCCTGGTGATGTTGAGAGGAACATCAGTGGGTTTGTGGCTAGCTTTAACCCTGCTCAGAGATGCCCTCCTCCCTGGCCCTTGGACATGCTGAAACGTGCCTCAGCTTCCCACTTCTCACAGCTGGACTCCTGTGGCCTGCTGTGCCAGTGTCCTCCCCATCCTCCCTGGATGCAGACAGGGTGTGTGTGAGCACTGTTCTCAAGCTGGTGTTCACAGCTGTGCAGAGCGTGAGGAGAAGGTTGCTGGGCTTAACCTGCTCTCCTTGTTTGGCAGAGGAGGAGCAGGCACAGTGCTCTGAATGCAAAACTTCCCACTGCATTTGTCTAGTCATGGTTTCACATGCTCAGCAAAGCTCTTGCATGCTTTAACCACAGGGGTAGGAGGGAAAGGAGTTTGACGAGTTGCAAGCCCTTTGAAAACGGAGGCAGTGCTTCAGCTAAGGAGCTGGATGTTTTAATCTTGCTCTGGCCCACTGACTTGCAGAGTGCCTTTAGAAGCCAAAGTACAAAAGCACCTCTTTTGGGTGGATGTCTGGATGAAGGGAGGGAAGAAGGTAATCAAGCAGAGAGCTTTAAACACCTGTTTACCTGCAGCTGCCAGGATTCATTTAAATAACCAGAAAGGAGGTTGCATTGCCCTTTGAGGTCCTTAAAAGGGACAATTTCTGGCGGGTTTTGGGTCTTCACAGTCTCTTGAGCTGTACTATCAATGGATCAAGACACAGTGTCTTGTCATTGAGGAAAACAGCTCTTGCACACTGATGCTTGCTTTGTTTCTTGGAGTGTGAACTTGACCATTTCCATCCTCTCCTAGCTTAACACACAGAAGTTTTGCTTAAATTTGACCATGCTGCCTTTTAGTCCTCTAGGCTGATCTGCAAAGTTACAGGACTTGCTGTTCCTTTTAAGCTGCCTTTCCTCTCAAGCCAGAATCCCTGCCTTCTGGTCAAGCTCAGGTTTACAGTGGCTAATTGGGTGTGACTCTGTAAAGTTCACTGCTGCCTTGTTGCCTAGGACATTGCTTTGATGGAATAAGGTGCATGATGTGGAATTCTTGTGTCTGGATATATATATTTATTCAAAGATGGGTAGAGGTCATCTATGGGCATGGGAAAGCTTAAACCTCCACACTGTAAGCAGTCATTCCTGAGATATCTGAATCCTTGATCTATAGAGTGGGGATGATATGCACTTCTAAAAAATCTCAACAGTGCAGCTTTGCACAGAACTGCTTTTTTGGGGGGGGCTGAGGGAATTAGCTAGAGGTATGTGATAGTTGGATTGTTGAAGGGGGTGGCTACTGGTGTGAGGCTCTGGGTGTCTGTGTGGCTTTTGTTTAAAAGTGTCCCGTTTTGAACACAAAGTCTTGCGTTTTGGTGGCCTTTTCCCTATGCTGAGGAGAACAGAGCCAAGCAATCAAATGCCATTTTTGTATCATCCCTTTTCAGGACAGAGAGTCTTCATTTAAAATATTGAGATGAACTGAGAGGGGACAGTTAGAAACAAAGGAATTGCTAGGGTAGGTTTGTTCCCCCTGCCTTTTGTTTGCATCCAGTTCAGCTGAAGCATCTCCTCTCTGTAAAACAAACTCCTGTGTGGTAGTGGAAAGTGGTCACACAAGTATCTAGCAACAGTAGCACTCACAGCTAGGATTCAGCCTTTCCTTTCCTTAAGGGCTAGGTGTGTTGGTAAACAGTCCTGAGAACCAGCAGGGAACTGTTGCTATGAGTTTAGACAAAATATCTTCCAAAACAATTATGCAAGGCCGAAAGGAAAACATCCTTAACTTTATTGGAAGTAGTGCTAGTTGCCATAATTCATTCTCTATATCATAATATTTTTTGTCAAGCTTGCACTAACATGTTCAGCTTGTGCTGCTTAATGTTGGTAATTAAACCACTGAGGAAGCACCCAAGATAGTGCAATCTGCATCTGTAATATGGCTCAGGAGTTCTATTCTGGGTTTGTTTTGGTTCTTTCTTTTTTTTTACCACTGACTTGTGCAAGGACTTCTTAAATCTGTTTTAAGCAGTGTTCAATGATTGAGTTGCGTTTTGGTTTATTTGATTTTCAGAGTTTTTTGAAGTTGTCAGACTTGGTCTAGAATAGAAACAAGTAACATATAACTTTTCATGAAATATTAACCAAAAATGGTTCAGGCCAATGGAGCCTCTGCATAGAAGTTTGGGTGCATGTCTTGGCTTGCCCAGCTTTGCTTACTTTTGGAAGCATTTTCCCACAGTTATCAGTGAACAGAATGGAATCCTGCTCTGCTTTGAATATGAAACATATTTAGGCTATACAGCAAGCCGGTGTCCATCACAAACTGGGTTTGCATTCAGAGGCTCATGCTGTGTCCAGTCGTGAGAAAGCAGTCTGCTCCAACTCTCGTTCTCTTTCTTTTTTTTTTTTTTTCCCCTTCCTTTTTTGTTTCCTCTCCTCTTCAGAAATCTGAGGTCTGCCTTACCCCTGTGCACCTTGTAGCAGCTCACTCTTGGAACTGTATTTTGGTCTCTGTTACAGAGAGAGTGAGAAGCACTGCAGACCACAAATGAGCAGCCTGTGACTGAACATGGGCACATTAAGGAGAAATAAACCTTGCAATGCACAGTTGCTATGGCAAAGCATCAAAACTCTTCACAGAATTTTTATTTGTACTATTATTGTTCTGTTCTCCAGAAAGATGTTACATTTATTGCCTTAGCTGTAGTTATTATTATATTTGTTACTTTTCAAGTAATATTTTTTGCTTATTTATCCTCAGGTGTTTGTTTTTTTTTTTCGCTTTTGGAGAGGAGGTGTTTTGTTTTGGTTTTTAATCTTTGTGTAAGTTTGGATATGGCTGGCTAAATGGCAACTTTAAAAGATACAGCCTGGATAATAATATCTCGGGGTAGAGCTGGAGGAGGAGATGTTTTAATGGGTCTTGTTCTCAAGTTAGGATTGAAGATAAAGGTGGTTTAGATGTAATAGCTGGCATCTTTCCAGCCCATGGAGTCACTTCAGTCAGTTTATGCTTATGATTATTATTGCTGGAGTGCTACAGAGCTCATTGGCAGCTTGGAGCATCTGTAAAAGTGACACGGGTGGATAGTGCGGCTTCCCTTTCCCTGCTCTTCCAAAGAGGCTGATCTTAGCCTTTGTTTTACAATGCTTCTCTCTCACCCCACCCCCTTCCCATATCCATCACTTCTGCTCTCCGTTACCTGATACTTGTGGGAGCTGCGATGGCCCTCATGCAGACAAAGCTTTCAAAGGGGGTGCTGAAAAGCAAAGTCCCTGGAGACTGCGCTGTCAAGGCAGGGCACAGTAATCTTAGCAACACTTCTTGCTTTCAGGATGGCTGGGGGAAGGGACATCAAGACTATTTTTCTGTAACTACAATTCTTTTGAAGCAGTTTTTGAGAGTGGGGGCTTGGTTTTGGGTTTTTTGATGCTGCTGTGCTATCCTAGTGCTTTCTGTCTTCCCTGTGCAGTTGTCCCACATGCATTATTTCAGCTGGAGTGCAGTGTCAAAGGCTGTACTTCCTGGTTAAGTACATAAGATGCTTTAATGATGACAAAGATGAGCTATCCAAGGTGAAAGGTCCTCTAAGTCAGACTGGATAAGGTAGCTTACGGGTTTCAAGAAGATCATGTTTGCCTCAAGCATAATCTCTTACCTATTTCTGTTTTCAAGTATATGCTTTGGGGTAGAGACCAGAATTTTTCTTTGTAATTAAAATTGCTGTCAGGTTTTTTCTTTGAAACTAACTCTTATTTCTCTTTTGCAGAGATCCTACACACTGCTTGTTGAGGCATGGGATTACAATGATAACTCCACGAGTAAGTATTCCTTCCTCTGGTTTATTTAGTTCTGACACCGCTGTGTCCTGGGCATTGAAAGGCTTCTGGGAGCCTCACCAGCTTGCTGGGAGTTGAGAAAAGCTCTCTCCAAACAATTTGGAGCAGTTCCTCCAGGCTCTGCAGCAGCCTGTCTCACTCACAGTGCCTGCAGAGGGTGAGTAGCTCGCTCACCTAGGCACCAACAGTGTGATGCCTAAAAATAGATGCTGTTAATTCCTTCTTTCTCCTTTGGGAGAGTAAAAGCCAAGGGATTTCTTCAGGTTTCATTTTGTTTTTTTAGTCTTGTTTTGTTCTTTTTAATTAGGAATAATATTCAGAAGCCTAAGTCTTGTTCACCTGAGACCTCTCTATAAACTAAGTACTTCTCAAAACTGAATGTACTGCTTTAAAAAAAGGGAAAAAAAACCCTTAAAATCTGCATAAGACTTGATATCAATATCCATCTAATGACTGTATTTGAGAAATAGGAGTTACTACAAGCTCCTCCTTGGGAGTTGGATGTCTAGGGGTTTATATGCAGGGGCTGAAAAAATATTTACCAGACACCACCTGGTAGAGCTGGCTGAAAATCAAGGGTGGGGATCTTTCTCCTGGAATGTCTCTGGTTGGTTTCAGAAACATTCTGCTAAGCTTTTCCCGTGGCTAGAGGAAGCTGTACAGGGTCTCTTGGAACATGAGCTGTTCTGCTTTTTGCCTACTGTTACTGAAGGAGGTAGGCAAAATCAGCTCTATTTCAACTTAGGGTGTTAACAGTGTGTGTGGTAAAAGCCACAGGAGAGAGTGTGAATCTGAACTCATAAAGCTTTTGTTGACACAACAGGCCTTTTCCTCCAGCAAGGAAGCAGCAGTACTGTGGTCCATCTTACAGCAGCTTCTTGCAGTCTGCTTTGGAATGCCAAGGTGGCAGCCATGCAGGAATGAAATGGGCTCATGAGAGAAAGGCTTTGTAGAAGTGTGCACAGTGCTGTGCTTTTATGTTTCAATTGGTGAAGAGTGCATAGCTTGGAAACTACTCTGTGCAGATCTGCTCCTTATATTTTTTTTTTTAAATGTACATGAGATGATCTATTAATTCTTTGTTCCAGAAAGGCAGTTCTTGCTTGAGATAAATCATGTGGCCTGTCAGGGATAGCCACAGTCAGCCTCATTCAGCACTGTTGCAGTACCTGTGATTTCAGGCTCTACCCCAGCACAGTCATGGAGCAGTGGCTGGGAGATTTCTTGGATATGGAATGTTATATGGAGGAGAAGAAAGCAGATGATGCAGCAGTGAAGTATTAAAAACTGAAGAATTCAAAATTAAAGTCTTGTTTATAGTAGGATCTGAGAGTTTTGTCAGACTGGGTCTCTGCCACTTTTACTATTATTAGAGCTCATCTTTTTTCATGAAACAACTGCATTTCCAAAGCTACACAATGAACCCTTTCTTTGCTTTCATGTTCTGGAAGTACAATTGTCTTCAGACAAAATTGCCTCATTTCTCAGCAGTGCATTTGACCAAGTGCAGACATGTTCTTGCATATGTTCCTGATCTGCATTCCTGCTCCAGCTTTGCTGTCACTTTGCCATCTGTAGGTCACTTCAGTCGCTGCACTGCACAAAACTTTTCCTTTGTGCTGCATGGCTTGACTTAGTCAGCTTTCCCAGAGCTGCAGAGTAAGGCTTGAAGAATTAGTTAAGAAAACGATTAGAACTAAACAATTGTCATCATATAATGTGAAGAGTGGGGTTTTTTGATGTCCAGGATTTTCTTTTGCTCTAATTGCCACAGAATTGTAAAGACCCCATGAGAGCTCTCAACAGTAAAAGTGGGTTTAGTAGGCCTTGTGTGACTTTTCAATAGCTCTGAAAGCATCCTCTGATCAATGCAGTTGTTAGAACATCCTCGAGTGGATGCTTCCTTCCCCCCTCTACATTCCACTCCTCCTACGTTCTCTTTACCACATACTCTCTCTTGTCTCACTTCCAAGAGTGGCTTGCAGTTAAATTCTGGCCCTGTTAAAGTTGATGAGAATCGTGCTTTGTTGGAGCCAAGATTCAACTCAAATGGTTTTCTTACTCTGGTTCTTGTCTGGTTGCCATCTTGCTACTGTTGCTTCATACATAAAGCTAATGGGCTGACATTGCATCTCAAACTATGTCAAAGAGCTATTGTAAATTACTGGTATCGGTTGCATGTGAATTCCAGGCGGGCATAAGAGACTTCAGCACAATGTAAACCAAGCCGTAGCTGGAAGTTGTCTGAAACAAAGACTTTCAAAAATAACTGTGCTGTCCTTGGCCACCCAAACTGCTTAGAGGAGTCTGGGCTTTTTCTGTTGTTGTTTTTGTTTCCTGATGCTGCATAGTTATAATTTCCCGACATTGGAGCACTGGAAGGCAAAGGTGGGCAGTCAAAATAGCTCATTTCCTTGTGTCTAAAACCTTTGATACAGTTGCCCGCTGAATAAAAAGAGAGATTTATAGCTTTGAAGTGTAGCCACAAGAAGTGAATAAAACCAACAGAGTCTCTGACAGTGAAGTGTGGAGCGGAAGCCCGAGATGTACAGAAAGCCTCTCTCTTCCACTTCATCAATTTCTAATGGGTTAATGCTTCCTCTAACCTTTCTATCAAAGCATGGGGTTCTGAGTCAGATGAAGGCAGTGGAGTTCAGAAGATCCCTTTGTCTCAAGCCTGGCTGACTGCTGCTTTTTATTTACTTAACCATTCTGCTGTGTTGGGATCGCTTCCTATAAAACTGAAACCGTGGTTGGTGCAGGCTAAGAATGGCAGGGTTGTTGCAATGCCTCCCCTGGAGTCTGGGTCAGCACCCTTGTGTAAGTGCACACTGACAGGTGGGAATAGGCAAGGGTGGAGGAGTTTTTGTACAGGAAGGAACATGCCAGCGCTTCATTGTGAAAACTGTGGGTGATGGCTAATGGAAAGGGAGCTTAAACCTGTGAGACTACACTTGAATTCAGGTGGATGGGAGTAGTTTTAAAATGTGTGTCCAATGGAAGACATTTTTTCCATGATCCAGAGTGAAATTGCAGCTGGGTTTCATCTGAGCACCTGCAAAAAAATGAAGTCCAGTGGACTTAAAAGGGTGTTTCCATTTGAGTTCAGCCTGTGGTTAAGGTCTCCAAAGAGCTGATGGCTGGAGTGAGAGGTCATAGCCATACAGCAAGGACAAGCTTCTTAATGAGCTGGCAGATAGGAGAAGAATGAAAGAGCAGAGGCAAAGGGAAAGATCACTTTTTCAAGGCAACTCCCTTTCTGGTGCCAAGGACTGAAATAGTTGTCAGTGGTATGTTCCCAAGGGGGAACAGGAAAAGACTGGAAAAGCAAGAATGAGTGTGGGGGTGGAGGGGGGGGGCACTGGCTTACAAAACTAAATTGAGTGTCGTTCTCCTTTTCTTGTGCCACATACAGGAGAGGATAAAGTTGTTTTACTCACAAGGAGCAGGATGTCTTTATGTACACTTGGTGTTTGGGGAAGTGTCTTTGCTTTCCAGCTGTGCTGTGGATGGAGTGTAATCTTGGCAAGTGCAGCAGAGCCATCTCCAGCACGCATGAGTGGAACTATAATTGCCAGACTATCCCCATTCAAGATGAGCAGATACGCATCTGCTTAAGTACCTCTTAGAATTAGTCAATAATCTTGCTGATGAGATCTAAGAGCCTTACACCTGCACAGCACAGAACATGATATTGCTCTGGATGTACCAGTATGGAAAGGTCCTTAGGCATCCACATTACCTGTGAATGGGATTTAAATGAATAAAGGCCTGCATGCATTTGAAAGTCTGACACATAGTTGTTGGGGGCTTAGTGCCAATGAATAATAAAAACTGATTTAAATGGAAAATAGTATAGAACCAGAAATACCAGAAGGTGAGTAAGAAATTGTTGTCCTTAATTTCACACTGTAAACACATAATGAATGCTGTAGTCTCAAGTCACAAATACCCCCAAAAATGGGCAAATGCTCACAATGTCTGAGTATTGACACTCTTGTGTGGTTGTGCAGCAAGAGCTTTGGCTTCTTTCCAAACTGCAGGCAAGCAGGCAGGACCTAGTGGTGGACCCATAATGGGTATCTGAGGCTTGAGAAGCCTGTTGGGAAGTTCTTTTTTGGAAGCTGCAAATCAAAGGTCCTTAGCAATGCATTTAAAAGTATCTTAGATTAAAAACTGCCCGTGTGTCATCTTATGGCTTTAGTAGCAACTTCATTAGTTTTCAGCTCTGCCTTCTGTAAAATCCCAGAGGTTCTTTTGTAGTTGTTGGAAGAACAAGCAGCACATCAGTACATTTTAATTCTTAACACTCAGAGGTGCCAGTACTTCACACGGTGCTAACACATCATTGGCAAACTGCCTTTCTACCTCAAATTCTCCTGTCGCTGGATTATGCTCCCATGTACTCACTGTTGGTTTTGAACTCAGTCTGTGAGGATATTTTGGCTGTTTTATGATAAACTTTCACTCAGCAGTCAAGTGCTGGGTAGCAGCAGGTCGTTACGCAGTGTCAGATCGTTTAAGTCACAAGACCTGGACTACAAAGTGAAATACCACAGATATATACAATGTTCCAAGCAAATGTGAAATATTATTATTTCAAGCCATAATTCAGACAGTTGTATTGCTCTGAAAGCCAGGACTTTTGCTAGAACTAAATGTCAAGTGCAAACCTAAACTTTGAAATGCTCTGCTTTGTAGAGAGGAAGGGGATCTATAGCACATACATGTAGTAGTATGAGTCTTCTGCTTGGTTGTCTTGACTTTGTACTCTCAGCTGCTGTTTGAGGACAGGACTTTCATGGTATTTCTCAGCCAAAATCTGGTGAGATTGCTAATGCCATCTGAATGCTGGAGTTGGTAGTTTTCAATTTAGTGTTCACACATAAGGAAAAGCCTGCAAACCTTTTGCAGTGCCTATGTTCAGACTGTAGACATGGCTTTATTAGGCTATTGTAGTATGTTGTTTTTGTAAATGCTCCAGTTGAAAACAAAACTAGTGCCATTAATGGAGAAGCAGGGCAAAACACATTTTGTACCAGTCTGTTGAAGCTAAATTTTCTTTAGTCGTGAACTGTATGAATTCTTAGTGGATGCCCTTACACTGCAAAAGGGCTAAGTGATTGGCAGTAACTGAACAGTCCCTTTTGATTTCAAGCTTTTTTCAGTTTGATAATGCTGCATGTGTGTTTCAGTTAATGGTTTGTAGCTCCAGGGCAGCCTTATCTGACTGTCTGAAACAGAAAATTAATAAAACCAACTGGCTGCCTCAGAGAGTCTTGCCTGCGAAGCTGGGAGCTGTGATGTGGGAGTTAATGACGAGACCTAAAGGAAGTTTTAACTCCGACACCCTTTGTGCCTCGCAGACCCCGATCGCATTATTGAGAAGGCTTCCCACTCTGGCATGATCAATCCCAGCCGCCAGTGGCAGACCCTGAAGCACAACGCGGGAGTTGCCCACTTTGAGTACCAGATCCGAGTGACCTGTGCAGAACATTACTACGGCTTCGGCTGCAACAAGTTCTGCCGGCCCAGAGATGACTTCTTCACTCACCACACCTGTGACCAGAATGGCAACAAGACCTGCTTGGAAGGCTGGATGGGACCAGAGTGCAACAAAGGTTTGTGACAAATGCTCAGCCTGCAGACCAGTGGGACTGGGTGGGATTTGAGGGCATTGAATCCAGGTTGCATTCAGTGGTCAGATTGTGCAGACAGGGGGCTAAGGACTGATGGGACAGTGACCAACTCTACACAGAGAACAGGGCGCAGGAGAAGAGTAGTTTCTGCCTTATGTTAAAGTCTTGGAGAGAGTACTGGGCACTTAGCAGATGTGTTCTTTCTCTGATTATCCACATCTTTGCCCTTGGGAAGAAAACCCAGCCCACTGACTTCAATGGGAGTTCTGCTGCTGACTTCAAAATGGATTTCCCCTTTGGTGCAGAACTTCAAGACAAGCAGGAAGGAGAGACTTGTTTTAAAGCTGACCTGGCAAGTGTAAAGCTTTGGTGTTTGAAAAGTCCCAGGCTTGTTTGTTCCACTTGACATCATGTTCAACATGTTTATTAGGGAATGGCTGCTACCTAAGTAATTGGGGAAGGAGAAAGCAGGACTTAGGAACAGAATATCAGCCTGTCTTAATGACTGAGTTTACCTGCAATTTGAATTGTTGCTCATCTTGATATCCTGTCTGTTCAGAGATACAGCCAAAACTAAATCCAGAGCAGTTAAAAGCTGCTTTGAATCAGGTGTAAAGCCAGGGAGCGTGGCCCAGATAACCTGCAAAAGACAGAGAAGGGAAACCTGTAGACTCCAAGTGACCTGAGCTCTCCAAGGCAAGATGGTTTCTCCCACATAAAAACAGCTCTTTGAACAGCACTAGGAACAATTCCTCTGCAAAGTCAGAGGAACATATTTCCTACAGAAAGGAAAAGCTGATAGATTTCCTATCCCAGGGAGACACCTACCTTGGTTTTCCTTCCGGTAGACTTGATAGGAGACACTTGTTAAAACCTTGGATTCAGCAGGATTACGATGCTGGTTACAGATTAAAACATTCCCACGAGTGTGAAGGCGCCGGAAGTGGGCAGCGTGCTGATACTCTTCTTTTTTGTTGTTTTAACAGCTATTTGTCGTCAGGGATGTAGCCCCAAGCATGGTTCTTGCACAATTCCAGGAGAGTGCAGGTAAATGCTTCCTATCCCTCCTTGCTTTCCCCCCACCCCTCCCCAACTAATTAAACAAGTGATGCTAAACACAATAGGACTGGGGAGGGAGGGCGTTTTAGAAGTTGTGGTTTTGAGCAAGACACATTATTCATGCTGACTTGCCCAGAATAAGGGGGGAGCAGGCTTTTAATGCACTGGTAATTTTAAGAAGCTTTTGGTTTGTGAAATGGTGGCACTGGGGGAGAGGGGGGTATGGGATAAATCGCATGAATGCTGCCTAATGAGCACTAACTAATTGTTTCTGCATAAATAGTGCAAATGTTTGGTGGCTATGTTTTTTCCAACAGCCTGATTAATAGGTTTTTCAATTCCAAGCTTGAAGTACAGTGTGGCTTTTCTCTCTTCTTCTCCCTTTCAGTGTTTCCCCCCTTCTTCCCTCCCACCCCCTGGTTACTTCCATCAGTAGGCAAAAGTCAAGCATTCTTTAGAATGGGATTAGTTGAATCTCTGGGTCCCTTTCCCATTGTGAGCCTGGCTCCGAGTGCTGAGAGGTTAATGGCTGGGATGAAATCTTGTCAGTGGGCTCTGATGAATGCCGAATTTTGTTGCTGTGCTTTGAAGTCCCTTCTGTCCTGGCAAGGAGACAATGGAAAGCAGATTTTATCCACAACCCAACAATTAAATATCTGGAATGCCTTAAAATATGCAGCATATATTCACAGCACAGGGAAGTCGTGTCCCTTACCCTTAGAGGGGTAGTGGATATTAAATGTGGGTATTCTTTATCAACAGACAGGTTCCAAGTTGCTGCCTGTAACCCTTTATCATTTCTGTTTACAACTGAGAGCTTCTGAGGTTACAAAAATGTTGATATTGATCCTGTGTAGGAAGGGTTAAAAGTGAAGTTTGAGTATTCCTGAATAAGACTCAGGAGTTTGACGGAATAGAAAGTAATTTTTCTGCCTAACAAGCATATTGGTGGATTCTCTGTTGCTGGAAACCTTTGCATGAAGTGGACTGCTTGATGAGCTAGAGTTTTATCAGGAACTGAATCTGGAGTGTCTGACAGACTGTTTTGTAAGAATTCAGCCTAAATAGCCATAGTGGCTCATTAATTTTCTCTGCTTCGGTAATTCATGCATCAAAACAAAACAAAAATTACCAAGGAACCATCTGAAAGTGAGGTGAGAAGTAAACTTTCATCCTCATAGAGCCATGGCAAAGTGAAAGTCCAGCCAGGGGATGAACTGTTGTCACTTGTCCTGTGCTTTTAATGTTTAGCAGCACAGATACAAGCTGGTTAACCCCCAGAACACCAAATCTAAATCTTTTTTTAATTAAAAAAAAAGACTAACAAGTAGTAGGAAGTATCAGGGGGCCAGATGGTGAGAGGAGCATATCAGTCAGGGCTACCAGTGATTTGTGCTGCTGTCATCAGAATAAACATGCCTTGTAGGGGTTGCTGTCTCCTAGTCAGAACAACAGGCTTTGTTTCCAGATTTTTTTTTTCTTCCCTTTCTCTTTCTAAGTCTGTTGCCTCCCACTCACTGCCCAGACATGCACTAGTGCTCTTATTTACTTAAGGTGCAACTTTCCCACACTTGATTTGCATAGTCTTGAAACAATGCTGTCCTTCTGGTGCTTTCAGATAACTTCTGCTTGCCAAGTTAGACCACTATCTTTTAAGTGAACACAGAAACAAGATTTTATTTTCTTTTAAGTTTTGATGAGTCATATAGCCTGTATGCTACAAATGCAACAGGGTTTAAAAATAACATCCGAGCAGAAACTGCTCTGTGTTCTGGTACAACAGACAACTTGCAAACGTTCTTAAAATATCCTTTTCCCTTTCACTGCCAGTCACTTTCTTCAATGCAGGCCAGCCAACTAAACCATTTTTACTCATGAATCACTATACAAGGAAACTTAACTTTAAATTTCTCATGAGAAACTGCTGCATACATATTATTAAACACGAGTCATTACTGTGAATCTTTTTCTGGAATTGATATCCCACTTTTTTTTCCCTAAATGCCCATCGCCTTATCCAATTTTGTTATGTTTTGAAGTAGTACCTTTGGCTCTAAAGTGTGTGAATTTTTTTTCCTGTCTGGTGTTGGGTTTTTTAATTATTCTGCTTTCTTTACACTTATTCTAAAGAAAACAAAATCCACCATCACTTTGATTTGGCAGGAGTAAAATCCTCAATTTGGATACCTGCTTTTGCAGGTGAGGTCTCTTAGTTTGGATTGTGTACAAGCTCACTGGCAAGTTGCTTTGAATGCAATACAAATTAAAAGGGTCTGGTCCTAAATTTTGATCTTTGTGCATTCTCATTATATGCCCTATACAGAAGGATTTTCCAAGAGCTACTTGAGGGAGGTTGTTTTGCCTTATCTGGGTTTTTTTCATGTTCTTTGGACTGACTGGCTTTTTTTAACCCACAAACTAATAAGAATTTCCCATTGACTTTGAAAAGGCTGCTATTGTGATAGCTATTAAAGGAAAAAAGTTAATTAGGATGCAGTTTGTCACCTGAGATTTTTAGAAGGGAAGTTGGACTTACCACTGGCTGTGTGTGCTTATCCATTGGATAGATCCTTCTGGCTTTTTCCCATGAGAAGAAATTGCCAGCAGAAGAATGGTGGGGGGTTTTGCAAATAGAAAGCTTAGCTGACTTCTGTAGAGCTGAGGTTTGTTTTCATAATTTAGTGACAGCTTAGTGCATAATTGCTGCTGATCAATTACTCCCGGGGCCTGTTAATGAAATACAGTACCTCAAAAAAAAGACCTTGCTTTTCATTTTCGACTTGTTTTGCTTGTTTCTATCTATAGATCCACTTTAATTTGAAGGACTCTTGGTCTTTCTTTCTAGTGAGAACTAAATGAAAGCCAAAATAAGCTTTCCCTTAAGGGGGCTTTACTTTAAAAGAACATCTTCCTTTTAAGTAGAGAATTCAGGTAGCTCGTTGATGGTTACAGTAAAGAATTCAAATAGTAGTAAATTCTTCAGACATTAGTGTTTCTCAGAAATGGATATGATGTAGTTATTCCCTGAAAAGAGGTTATTAGCATAAATCAAACTCAGAAACACACCAACAGCTGATCTTTGAACATGTGTAAAATCCTGCCATGCTGCTTTCTTCCATCCCTGACTGTGGCCCAGTGGCTCTGTGTGTGTGTCTCTCTATTCAGAACAAGGGTGGCTTCTGATAGAGCAGGGAACTCCTCATGTTTTGCTACTGCCTTGCCAAGTGCTCAGAGTTGGTGGTTATGGTTTTGTTTGTCTTCCTGCAAATCCAGCATGGCTGAAATGCCTGGAACCTTGTATTCATGAGGATCTCTGGATAACTATTGTTTCCACCGACTTTTTCTTCCCCCCTCAATTTATAAAGCACCCTGTCAAAGTCCAGAGATTGATTTGTAGTGCACACCCACCCTCTCTGCCACATTTATATGAGGCTCCAAAAGAGTATTATTGTGCTGAATGGCCTCATGCTGGTTTTCTCAGAACAGTTATTCTTTTGTCAGGAGGCCAGCTACAGAGACCTTGGCAAAACTACCAAAATGTTTGTTTACAAGAAACCATCAAACAATCCCTGAATAGCTTCTCCCCTTCCCTCATCCTGCCCTTCTCCCCCACTTCCCAGCCTTTCTTCAAGCTTTACAGTTGCACACTAACATCTACACACAGCAATTTATGATGGATTTGGGTTTGTTTCCCTGTTCTTATTTTTATTTCCTTTTATTTATTTTTTTCTTTTTAACTGAAGGTGTCAGTATGGATGGCAAGGCCAGTACTGTGATAAGTGCATTCCACACCCGGGATGTGTCCATGGCACTTGCATTGAACCATGGCAGTGCCTCTGTGAAACCAACTGGGGTGGTCAGCTCTGTGACAAAGGTATGCTAATCCCAGGGGGCCGTGTTACACTTGAATGTCAGCGCTGGCAGCCTTTGCAGCAAGGGGCTCAGCGAGCTCCTGAAACGTGCTGGGAGCGTGCTGGCCCTCAGCTGCTTGGCCTTGTCCCCACTGCTCTTCTGGCATCTGTCCTTAGCTTGTCCCTGTCCTGTCCCACTCCTGTGTGAGGATGCATTCTGTAAAGGCTCTGGGATAACAGAACAAAGCACGTGGTGATGTTCCTGTAACTTTCCAGCCTGGCTTAAATCCTCCTCCCCTCTTGCAGATCTGAACTACTGTGGAACCCACCCACCCTGCTTGAATGGTGGTACCTGCAGCAACACTGGCCCTGACAAATACCAATGTTCCTGCCCTGAGGGCTACTCAGGACAGAACTGTGAAATTGGTAAGTGTTGGATGGAGCTGCTGAGCTGCCATCTCACAGTTAATTCTTGCCAGCTTTTGGTGGCTGGGTTTGGATGCACTTTATGAGATGGAGGAGAACTCAATTTGTAGTGTACCCAGTCAGGGCTGGGTACAAAGATCCAGCCTTTCCTATTCATGCTTTATCATGAACATCAGCCTTCTACTCACTGGGGAGGTCACTGAGCTGCCTTGTCTGGCTGTGGCTCCAGCAGGTGCCAGTTGGTGTGCTGATGAGGTTGGCATGGGAGGAGACTTTCTGCCATCCAGGGAATTCCTGGTGCTTGCAGGAGCACAGTGCAGCAATAGTAATGATGGTGTGCCCAGAGCAGAAGCGTGTGGAGGGAGCAGGGGTGGCTTGTGGTGGCATTGCTGTAGCCTCTGCCATGATGTCCTTCTGTCCCTGTGCAGCGGAGCACGCCTGCCTCTCCGACCCTTGTCACAACGGGGGAAGCTGCCTCGAGACATCCACAGGATTTGAATGTGTGTGTGCTCCTGGCTGGGCTGGACCAACCTGCACTGACAGTGAGTCCTTTTCATTGTTTATTAAAAATGTGCCAGTTTGCTGGTTTGGATTAGTCTTTCTAATCCCTCACAAACTTACAGGGCAGACTACTTAACCTTTCCCAGCCTGAGCATTGCTTCCTGGCAGCCATTTACACACCTGTGCACTCTCTTCCCCTTTGCTTGTACCAAGGTTTTTGTCAACTACCAGGGGAAAGAATAGCCAAAATCATCTTGAAAGAAGCAGAATGCTGAATTATTGTAGCGTTCTGCCATGTTGTTAAAAACGCTGTTCTGAGGGACTTGCTGGATCCAGATAGGACTTCCACTTGCAAAAAGGCCAAAGGGGGTAAACACTTCGCCCAGTGCTTTGAACCCCCTTTTCACATGACTCCTCTCTTTAAAGGAGGCTTTTGCTGAAATCAAAGATAACCTAGAAATTCCTAGTAGAAGTCCTGTTGTTCTTCTGTTCCTCAGGGAAAACCTGAGTAGCAGCAACCATTTATCAGACTTGTCAGTTACTGCCATTGCCAGTCTGGTAGTGGAGCTAAGCCTGTCCTTATTCTGCATTGCAGATATTGATGATTGTACTCCAAATCCCTGTGGTCATGGAGGAACTTGCCAAGATCTAGTTGACGGATTTAAGTGTATTTGCCCACCTCAGTGGACTGGCAAAACGTGCCAGCTAGGTAAGAACTGCTTTGTCTTCATCCAGTGTTGTTTCAGAGCTGGCAAAGATAAATGCAAAAGGGATCGTGATCCTGCATTAGTCACAGTCATGTTTCTGACACCTGTGGATGTATTTTGGCACATTGAAGACATTCAGTGTCTGTTTGCAGGACTGGGGTCTAGGACATGTCCAAGAGTAGTGTGGCTTCCATCAGCTTGCTTCTGCATGCTGGCATTTGAAAGAAATAGTTAACCAGAGACATCCTTCAAACCAGGACTGCCCTGAAGTGGGGAGGGTGTGTGTCGTGCCTCCCAGTCCTGCCCCCACATGTGTTTCTCCCTTTACCCTGTGAGAAAGTTGCTGTATCTCTTCAACCATGTCAACTCCTCCAGACCCAGGAGTTCACAGCTGGGTTCCAAAATGGGGATGATCTCCCGGAGAATGAGCTGGCTGCATTCTTTACACAACACGCTCATCCCAATGCCCAGGCTGCAGCATTCCTCCTTCAGAACACTCAGCTGAGATGCGTGTGTGGGGGCAAGTTGCTCTTAATGAGTGGCTGGGTAATTGTGAAATAATTAGCGTAGCCTGTATGTTCTAATTGCAAAGAAACTGAAAAGAGGCTGCTGATGATTGACTTTTGTTTGTCCAAGTCACCCTAATCCATGCTGTACACTGCAGGTTCCTCTTAACTCTGGAGGAACTGCTGGCTATTGCTGGGGCGTGGGCTTCTCCCTTGCCCCTGAGTGTTCTCCTTGGTTTTCCAGATGCGAATGAATGTGAGGGCAAGCCCTGTGTCAATGCCAACTCCTGCAGGAACCTGATTGGCAGCTACTACTGTGACTGCATTACTGGCTGGTCTGGCCACAACTGTGATATAAGTAAGTGTCCATACCCTTGGGTTTATTAAAGGCCAGTTCTTTGGGTATATGTGCATGTGCCACTGAGTTCTAAGGCTAATTTAAACACTGGGCAGAGCCCCAGCAGTTGATGTTTTTAGAAAGGGAGTAGTTGGTGCGGAATGAAAATACACAATTTTATCAAAGTCATTAGCCTGTACCATAGCTATATTCTGATAAAGGGACTAAAACAATGATGTGAAGTTTTACTGCCTCTCCTAGAAGAATCGCAAAAGGTTTCCCACCCATTATAATAACCTTATCTCAAGGAAGGCATGCAGGAAACCTGACAAAAGGTTTATCTAGCTGCAGTTTTAGAGAGACCTGAACTCTCTATCTAGTGTAAATATATTTTTGCCTTCTAACTGTGCTAATTTTATTGCAGATATTAACGACTGTCGTGGACAATGTCAGAATGGAGGATCCTGTCGGGTAAGCCCTTGTCTTACTTTGGTTTCCCCGAGACTTGAAACAGTAACTAAAACACTTGAGTCTAAGAAAAAATAGTTTGAAAAATAGCAAAATGCTGGTACAAATGGTCATTTCTTCAAGTTGGGGGAAGGCCTATGTCATGCCACAGCATGTTGAGATAGGTGTGTAGAACAGTGAGGGCAAAATATAACTTCAATAAATGACTCATTTTCACTGCCAGTGTCACCAGTGAATGGGGCTGGTGGTTGTGCAAACTACCTACTGGAAATGCAGGTGCTTCCCTTCAACCTGTGAATTAATGTATTCTTCCTGGAAATTAAGAATGTAAGCTGGGACTGGGTCTGTGTGTGTGTGTTTGTTTTTTCCCCTCTAAATATTTTACACATAGTAAGAAAATCTTTTTAACTTTCTAAATTTTTTTTTTTTCTTAATAAGAATATATCAAGGGAGGAACAACGTTAACTCTAAAACTTTTTTTTGTTCTTTCCCAGGACTTGGTTAATGGTTATCGGTGTATCTGTTCACCTGGCTATGCAGGAGATCACTGTGAGAAAGACATCAATGAATGTGCAAGTAACCCTTGCATGAATGGGGGTCATTGCCAGGATGAAATCAATGGATTCCAATGTCTGTGTCCCGCTGGTTTCTCAGGAAACCTCTGTCAGGTAAGAAGGCTGGGTGAAAGGCAGGCCCTCAGCCAGTGCCGTTTGTTCCAACGCTCCAGATCTGAGCACGGAATGCCTTGCATCCAGTGAAGCATAGTATAAAGTTGTACTTGATATCGCTGTCAGTCTGCCAAGAAAGTGCTTGATTAATATATATTGGGGGGGGGAAAGAAACCAATAAACCCCTGACAGGCTGTGGAGGATTCTCTTTGTTAAGCAGTCTGCAGGGTTTGCACGTCAGGCTTTGTGGAGCTCTAACTGTTAACTTTGGCAGTTTAATATCAAGAGTTGTCTGCCGAAATAGTGGTGAGTGGGACTAAACTCTGTGTGCTATGAATGATTCTTTGAGGCAGCAGATAAAAAGGTCAGATTCCACAATGTCAGCCTGTCATCTTGAGGGAAAGCCATGATAAACCTCTTTCACTCAGCTTTCCCTCACTCCCTTCCCCCTCCCTTCTATCTCCCTTCCCTCTCTGTGCACTACTTACAGCTGGACATAGATTATTGCGAGCCAAATCCGTGCCAGAACGGCGCCCAGTGCTTCAATCTTGCCATGGACTATTTCTGTAACTGCCCTGAGGATTACGAAGGGAAGAACTGCTCTCACCTGAAGGATCACTGCCGCACGACTCCTTGTGAAGGTTTGTGTTGCCTTGCAATGTCTGGCAATAGTTCCATAGTTCCTGCCTCTCCCCTGGCTGGAGCCCTAATGCAGGGCAGCAGGGGAGTCACTGTAGTAGCTCTGGTATGAAGAGGTTGATTTCTGCCCTCTGCCTTAGGCCTCTCTCTGTGTGAAAGATGAGTGATACTTGTAAGAATCAGCTATTGAAAGATAGCATTATGTCAATGTGGACAGAAAGCACAGGTAGCAAATAGACTGATGCATTTATTCCAGGGCATGGATGTATTCCAGCAATCATCAGATAAGATGCTGTGATTATATTATGCACAGTTGGCAGAGTTTATCGACTCCAAACATATTTGCAGCCATATATTTATGGTTTCACTCAATGATTTTAAAGGTCTTTTCCAGCCTAAATGATTCAATGGCATGAGTGTCTTCTAAACAACCATGGCTGGAAGTTGCTCTTAAGGAATCAGGTAATGGGTAATTCTCATGCTGGTCTCTGCTTTTCTGCAGTAATTGACAGCTGCACCGTGGCAGTGGCTTCCAACAGCACACCCGAAGGGGTTCGCTACATCTCTTCCAATGTTTGTGGTCCTCATGGGAAGTGCAAGAGCCAAGCGGGTGGAAAATTCACCTGTGAATGCAACAAAGGATTCACTGGCACCTACTGTCATGAGAGTAAGAGCAAAAAAGAGAATGTATTCTACTGTCCTCCAGTCTTACTAGAAAAAGATTCCATCCTTCCCTCCCAGACCCCTTTAAGTTTTCTTCATTGTAACTCAGTGAACCTTGGAACTGCTGTAAGTTTTCATATCCCTCTTGGGTGAGGCAGAGTGGAATTTGCTAGGCCTTGGGGAAAGTTCACAGCAATGAACCCTCTGGCCCTGAATTGTATGTTTTTAAAAACCTTATGTGTACAAGGTCTGAGGGAGTTAATAGTGGGGTTTAACGTGGATCTTACGGAGTCCTGAATTTTTTTTCTGTTTTTAGTAGTGACAGGTTCATCACCCTTGTGCAGTTTTTTACCCATGTTTCATCTTGCTTATAACCCTTCCTTTCCAAAGGGTATTATTAGAAATTAGAAGCAGCACCAAACAGTCTGCAATAAGATAATGACTCCTAGTAGCTGTACTTCTAGTTTGACTTTTTTTTACCCCTCTTTTTTTAATCCTCTTCTTTCTTCCCAACTGCTGCAGATATCAATGACTGTGAAAGCAACCCCTGTAAAAATGGTGGCACTTGCATCGATGGCATCAACTCCTACAAATGTATTTGTAGTGATGGATGGGAAGGAACATATTGTGAAACAAGTAAGTTCTCCATCCTGCAGCACACAGAAAGATCTCTTGGGAAAACACTGGGAAGGGGTAGCTGGTACTATCTTTAAGATGACAGTGACCTACATCAATAAACTCTGCTTCAAAGGCCATGGAGGACCAGGTCCTCCCACCAAGTCCCAATCTTTTGTATTGGAACTAAGCCCAAGTTACAAAGTTGGACTGGGATTAGAACCTGGCTCTCTCACTGAGTTTCCTGCTCTGTTCTTTGGATAAGTTCCAGGAAGAAACCCTTTGCTTTAATAGATGCCACTTTGTGGCCTGTCTGCATATCATGCTTGCATTTTGTCAATCTCAGGAGCAGAAGAGGAGTGCTCTGCTCCCTTCCCCTGACTAACAGGGTAGTTTATGTAATAGGCCTTTTCACTGCTTTTTTACTGAAATGAGGTTACAAACAAAATGAAAACAAACTGGAGAAATGTGGTGAAACAGTCTTCATCTATGTGACAGTGCTTAAAGCTTTCAAATACTGACTTAAGCATTTAATCCACAATTGAAACACAGGCAACAATTAGGGATGGGTTATGCTCCTTTCAAGCATTGTGTTTGTCAGTTCTGTAAACACCACTGAGCCTGTTTTCTCTCCTTAACATATCCAGATATTAATGACTGCAGTAAAAACCCTTGCCACAATGGAGGAACTTGCCGAGACTTGGTCAATGACTTCTTCTGTGAATGTAAAAATGGGTGGAAAGGAAAAACTTGCCACTCCCGTAAGTTCAGCATTTCCAAAACATAACAGACGTGCTCTGATAGGCTGCTTGAACTTGTTGGCCTAAGAGAGCTCCAGCATTAAGGATAGTTTGGGTTTTCCACAGGCGACAGCCAGTGCGATGAGGCGACGTGCAACAACGGGGGGACGTGCTATGACGAAGGGGACACTTTCAAGTGCATGTGTCCTGCGGGATGGGAAGGAGCCACTTGTAACATAGGTAAATACCCTGCATAATCGCCAGGAAGCAGATGCAGGGCTGCAGCTCTGACCTCAGCTGTTCCTCTTGGCTCAGACTTGACAGCTTTCTAACAACTGAGCGGCAAATGTTGTTTGTGTTACAGCGAGGAACAGCAGCTGCCTGCCAAACCCCTGCCACAATGGTGGTACCTGTGTGGTCAGTGGGGACTCCTTCACTTGTGTCTGCAAGGAGGGCTGGGAAGGACCCACGTGTACCCAGAGTAAGTCAGCTCTGCTTGAACTCTTCCAGAGTGTTGCATGATGAGAACATGAGCTCATCCTGTCACCCTTGGAGTCAAGATTAAAACCAGAAGGGGAAGCTTGTTTGATGTAGGCTTTAGCATCACCTGAATCTTTGTTTTTAATGACTTTATGTGATAGAGCCTTGACCTGGGCATGAGAAAGTTGCAAATGAGCTAAGTGGAGACAGATGTTGTCTTGTTTTCTCCTGCATTCTTTTTCTACGAGCAGCTCTGTCTGCTTCCACTTTTTCCCTCCTGTTAGATTCTTTACAAGGATTTCTTCCTCTGTACATGTGTTCCACAATGTAGTTAACAAATTTTGTGGTACAAGGCTGGAATCAATTTAGTAGAGAATTTCAGCATATTTTTGTAAAAGTTGAGCTAAGTAGAACTTGGGCATTAGGGGAAGTTTGATCATTCTTTACTGCCAGTAGAGCTGTATTAGCCAAAGTCTGCATGTTTAATGCTGTCTATCTTTGCTTTGCAGACACAAACGACTGCAGTCCTCATCCTTGGTAAGTTTGCTATGTTTATCCTTTGCTTTTTTTGTTGTTGTTTTAGAATTCTGGGTTCCTTTCATGTGTAGCAGTTTTTAATGTCTGTGCCAATGCCTTTTCTCCACAGTTACAACAGTGGCACTTGTGTGGATGGAGAGAACTGGTACCGCTGTGAGTGTGCTCCAGGCTTTGCCGGGCCCGACTGCAGGATCAGTGAGTGTTTCCATGGCTCTCTGCCTCAGCTTTTGTCTCGCTTGAATCTTGTTGCAAGACAATCATCTTAATTGAGTTAAGTGGTAGATCAGATGAGTGATAGATGCCTTGTGTCTTCTCTGTCCATACCTGGATCTGTGGCAGATTTGGAGAAGGCAGGAATCACGCTGAAAATGAAAGAGATTTAAAGTCATTCAGCTGGAGCTGAAAGCTCTTGGTTCAGTTGAGTGGGCAAAATGCCCTTTGGGACAGTCTTCCCTTGTGTTTCTGTGGCCCAGGCTTCTGCTTGAGATGAAAGTGTGCCAGCCAAAAACCTTGTCAATTAATAATCCACCTCCAAGCCCTGAGGTGATGTATGCACTTCCCTGTAATTTAATAATAATTACAGGTAGGAGGACACTTTTTTTAATAACAGCCATGGAATAGAAGTCTCACAGCAGCAATAGAGCTGGGAAGGGCTTAACATTGACATCAGTTGTAGAATCTAGTGGGGGACAAAACTGGAGCACATCAGAGGAGAGGAAGTGTGTCTGTGTAGGAAGGAATGTGTCCTTGCCCTGGAAAGCTCAAGTAGCCACAGGGGTCAGGTTTTGATCTTTGTTAGTGCCACACAGCAGAAAAGTCAAAGGACTTTTCTGAGTTTATACTGGTGCTGCAAGCAGGAATCTATGTCCCAGTAGACCCTAGAAAATGAACATAAAGCTCCAGTAGATAATTCCATCCTATGTTTGCTTTTTTCCTGACAAAACAAAAGGATACTATGGAGTAACTATTCTGTTTCCTCTCCTTCCCATCACAGATATCAACGAATGCCAGTCCTCGCCCTGTGCCTTTGGAGCCACGTGTGTAGATGAAATTAACGGGTACCGTTGCATTTGTCCCCCGGGTCGCAGTGGTCCAGGATGCCAAGAAGGTATTTCACATGCCAGAGCTGATCCTAGCACTCTTAGCAAAATCTGTGTAATTGCACATTGATGGGTTTGTGGTTGTATGGGATTGGTTTTGGGGCGTACCATCTGTTGTTTTTTAAAGCAAGTATCTTTATTGAAGAAGCAACTTAGTGGGAAGTTTAGATGAACTTAGAAAAGGCATTTGTTTCCTATTTTTAGCTTATAATTCTGTTCAATCTCTCTTCAGTTACAGGAAGGCCTTGCATTACCAGTGTTCGAGTAATGCCAGATGGGACTAAGTGGGATGACGACTGCAATACCTGTCAGTGTCTGAATGGAAAAGTCACCTGTTCTAAGGTACAGCTGTGCTGTGGTTTGGTTTACACCATTTTCTGTCCTCTAACCAGTGGATTCTCACCAGTATTCATCCTCTCCTAGGTTTGGTGTGGCCCTCGGCCTTGTGTCCTGCATGGCAAAGGCTCCAGCGAGTGCCCTGCTGGCCACGCTTGTGTCCCTGTGCGGGATGACCACTGCTTCACCCACCCGTGTGCCGCCGTGGGGGAATGCTGGCCCTCCAACCAGCAGCCTGTGAGGACCAAATGCAACTCAGATTCCTACTACCAGGACAACTGTGCCAACATCACCTTCACCTTTAACAAAGAAATGATGGCCCCGGTAAGCAACAGCAGCTCGCTGGGCTCTGGCACCCATAGACTCATTCCCAGAGCATGGAATGATGTTTTCCACAGGGAAACGTGCAGCAAAAGCTGACACTGCCTCATTATCAAAGAAAACAAAAAGCAGAGAAGGATTAATATAGCCTTGCAGCCTAAATGCTTTCGTGACTAGAGAAGAAGAAAAGCCAGGTTGGAGGGAATTCCACCTCCTTTTCCTTTCAGAACCCTTACTTCAGGGCAAAAAAAAATAAATCCCAAACAAATATTATATCTGTGTGTTCGTGTGCATATGTATCTAAGAAAGCCAACATCACTTTTTGTATCCTCCAGGGCCTTACCACAGAGCATGTTTGCAGTGAATTGAGGAATCTGAATATTCTGAAGAATGTTTCTGTTGAATATTCCATCTATATTACCTGTGAGCCTTCCCACTTGGCAAACAATGAAATCCATGTTGCTATTGTAAGTATTCCTGGAATATTTTTAAATGTCTTAGTAGTTAATTGCTTGGATATGTGTGCAACATGTGGATTTCATAAAAATCTTAATTCCTGGCTTTGTCAGCACTTCTTGTGGTTTAGTTTCCATCCTGATTCCCTTTAGGAACAGAAAAGGAATTCTGGTTACATGTGCGTACCTGAAAGCTGCCATCTGGGGGCAACTGTAATAGGGGGAGTAAAACATTTCTCTGTTACACTCTTGCTCTTGGGGTTTTTTTTTAAGGATGAGGACAAGAATTCTGAGTCATTAGTTTCTGCCCATAGCAGGCCATTTTGCTTTGTTTCTCTTTTGTTATATATTAAAAGAAGCAAGAGCCTTCACTGCCTGTGAAGGTTTATAAATAGCAGTGCATCTGATGTGGTGCTTGGTGTTAATTGTGTGCCTCCTCCTGCAGTCTGCAGAAGACACTGGGGAAGATGAAAACCCCATCAAAGACATCACAGATAAGATCATCGACCTCGTCAGTAAGCGCGACGGGAACAACACCCTCATCGCCGCTGTCGCCGAAGTCAGGGTGCAGCGGCGGCCGACCAAGAGCAAAACAGGTGAGCAGCTGCTTGGCCCCCAGCTCCTGTACCTCGCCCTGGCTGCAACACCCCATCCAAGGTGTTCAACAAGGTGTGCAACACCTCCTTCTCTCACCTGGGACACTTCTAGCAAGTCCCTGTTCATCAGCAGCAAGTGGGAGGCTTTGCACCCAAGGTCATTTTATTTCTAAAAACCCTAAAAATTTCGCAAAAGTTGGCTAAACCAGTGGCCTAGCCTGGCAATAGGGCTGCTACTCTTCCACGCTCCTCTCGTGGAGAAATAAAGGAAGTAACAAGGCATAAGAACTGAGATTTGTTTTCTCTGAGACATCCCAAAGTGTCCCCTGTGCTTTGCAGCAGGACTAACTCTCTCCTGCCTCTTGCAGATTTCCTGGTGCCCTTGCTGAGCTCGGTCCTAACAGTAGCCTGGATCTGTTGCCTGGTCACCGTGTTTTACTGGTGCATCCGAAAGCGCCGGAAGCAGAGCAGCCACACCCACACGGCCTCTGACGACAACACCACCAACAACGTAAGGGAGCAGCTGAACCAGATCAAAAACCCCATTGAGAAACATGGAGCAAATACTGTCCCCATTAAAGACTACGAAAACAAAAACTCTAAAATCGCCAAAATAAGGACACACAACTCCGAGGTGGAGGAGGACGACATGGACAAGCACCAGCAGAAGGCCCGATTTGCCAAGCAGCCAGCCTACACTTTGGTAGACAGAGATGAAAAGCCCCCCAACAGCACCCCTACAAAACACCCAAACTGGACAAATAAACAGGACAACAGAGACTTGGAAAGTGCACAAAGCCTAAATCGGATGGAGTACATCGTATAGCAGACAGTGGGGTGCTGCCATGCAGGGCCTTTGAGTATCATTATCAAGGCACTCAAGAGCTTGTAGTTCTTAAACTGTTGTGTAATATTTGAGTCTAAGGCTATTATTTACTTAGAATCCCTGTGTTAATTTAAGTTTGGACAAGCTGGCTTACACTGGCAATGATAGTTGCTGTGGTTGGCTGGAATACCAAGTGCTGCATTTCACATCTATGCAAAACTAGTCAAAAGTGCCCTCATGTAAATTCAGCTGCAGCTGATCCATCACAGAAACGTTCCATAAGGTATTACATAGCCTTATTACTCTTCCTTAGTGTTCATTTTTTTTTTTCTGCCAGATGTTCCGATTTATACAGTTTCTTTAGAATAATACATTTTATTTATATTTATTGAATTTGAGTTTTTTGTATATTGGTTTTATGGTGACGTACAACTAGTTCTGTATTTGAAAGTGCCTTTGCAGCTCGGAACCACAGCAACTATCAAAAATAAGTTTATTATTTATTTTTTTATTGTATTTTTGTTGGGGGCGGGTGGGGGGAACTTGTCAGCAGTTGCTGGTAAATGAAGAATTTAAAGAGGAAAATGTGTCAAAAATAGAAGTTTGTATAGATATGTAAATAATTCTTTTTTTATTAATCACTGTGTATATTTGATTTATTAACTTAATAATCAAGAGCCTTAAAATATCATTCCTTTTTATTTATATGTATGTGTTTAGAGTTGAAGGTTTTTGATAGCATTGTAAGCTCGTGGCTTCTCTATTTTGAATTTATTTTCTTGTTACATGTTGCCTATATGCCAAAACTAAGGTGTTCTAAAATAGTTTATTTTTAATAGGATGGGCTTTCATGCCTTGATGCTGGTTTTTGTACAATGTCAAATGTTTGAAACACCTTCCATAGTATCACTTTAAGACTATTTGTAAGTACTGACTGAGGCAGTTTAGAGAATTAGACTAGAAAATTTTTTTTGCTGCTTTAGACTTGAAAACCGAGTGACAGGCAGATAATCTGCTAAGAAGCAGTTTAAGGGAACAAAACTGAGCTATTACTTTATGTAGATGAAATGTGAGTGGTTGCATGTAATTAAAAATATCAAATTAGCGTGTGAAGTTGGAAACACAGCAATCTTATTTTGTAAATTCTAATTATTTTTTTTCTCACCATGAATATGTAATACTGAACCACTTGTAGATTTGACTTTTTTTGTAATCTACTGCATTTAGGGAGTATTCTAATAAGCTAGTTGTTGAATACTTGAACAGTAGAATGTCCAGTAAGATCACTGTGTAGGTTTGCCATAGATTACACTGCCCGCCTTAACAAGTGAGGAAATCAAAGTGCTATTACAATGTTTAAGATCAAAAGGCTTATAAACATAGTCATCTCAGTGGTTAACCATTGAGATCATGAAGATACCTTGTATTGTGATATTAGTGTTATATGAAAATGCATCTTTGATGTGTTGTTCCTGGCAATAAATCTTGAAAAGTAATATTTATTAAATTTTTTGTATGAAAACATAAAAGAGCGTGGAGATTATTGAGCTTGGAGGCGCTCCCGGCCAGTCAGTTGTGCAAAAGCAGGGGCAGGTGCTGCTGGAGGTTTCCAGGACCTGCCCCTGCCTTTGGTGGAGTCAGTTTTTTGTTAGATGATTACATGTTCCCCTCTGGCTCCCAATGGGGCTGAGGAGGTTTGAAAGCAGCGTGTCCCTTGTTCTCACTGCCTCTTGGCCAATGTCCCTCGGTGTTCTGAGAGAGGGTGGTGTGGCTGCACTTGTGCAACGAGTTTACCCTGCACGGGCCAATGAGCTGCCCCCAGATAGGAACCAAATCTAAGTAGCTAGGCAAGATCCAAAGTGCTGACCTGGATGGGAAGGGATCCATAGATGATGCTGATTTCTAATGGGCAAAAAGCGCTTTGTAAAGCATAAAATAAACTCTGAAACTATTCAACACCATGGCTTTGAATGCTGAACTAATGCTGCCCCTCCCACCTTTGTGCAGGGGCGGGCTGGCTGGCTCAGGGTCTGCTCTGGTTTTACCACGTTCTGATGAAGCTGCAAAATTGTTCTGCTAAGGGGCTACTGCAAAGCTGAAGGAACAAATAACTGTGTAACAAGTTCATTGAAAAGTAGTTAAACCAACCTGCTGCAAAGTTAGGCCTTTGCATCTGTATTTGTTTGTAGTAAATAAACAGGTATTTTATATACAGATTGCTGCGATGTGAATACACTGAACGCTAACAAAACCTGAGAGTGAGAAATACTTTCTTCTGTACTTTTTTTTACAGCTGTTAAAAAAATTTATAAAATCTACTTAGTGTTATTTTTTATTTTCAACTCGCTTTAGAAGATTTCCATCATGGCTACTCTACTTTGGCTGGCTGCTGCTTTTACTCTTCACACTCACACACCACACAGGGCAAGCACTGGAGCCTGTTTAGTTTACTGCCTCCTGAAGGGGAAGTCAACAAGATTAGCTTCAGCTGACCACTTCAATAATTCCTCATCAAACAAATCCCATGAGTATTTATTTCCCTTTGTTCCCTGACATCTAAATCTGCAATAAAGCAAACACGTCATGTCCAAAAAAGCTACTTAAAGATAACAGAATCTTCCACCTGCCTCCAAAGGGCAAAGCTGGGCTATTCCCTGACTGCTTTCCTGTACTTTTAATGTTGAATTAACCATCTTCCTGCTGTCTGCTGTTCACATGGGTCTCAAAGTCAAGGATACAGAAACCAACCACCTCTTCCAAAGGGCTCACATACCTGAATTTGTAGGAATTTGTAAGAGTCTGCCTTCTATTAAGCAAAAAAATAATAGGGCATTTGATATTTCTGGGAACATAGAGTTGTCAGGCTTCTTCAAAACCTACTGAGGCCATTTCTATTTACAGACTTCATCATTTAACTACGTGTACATTAGTGACAAAGCTGTTTAGGTCTCTGAAACTCAGTGGAAGCAAAACCTGGGTTCCTCAAGCTTCAAAATGTGTCAAAGTCTTGAGCTCATTTATTTACTTCCAGCTTTTCCTGTGCTCCATGCAGAGGTTTTGCTACTGTAGAGCTCCTCCATACACACTCTGCTTTTCCACATTTCCCCATGGATTTTTCCTCACTTCATCACTACCTCACAGTGTTAGAACTTTAGAATCATACAATTTGTACAGGGGGCAGTCAGAAAATTCTATACAGCTGCCATAATGGTATTTTTGATTAATCTTCCTGTCTCAGTGGTAACTCCCAAAACTTACACTGGTGACTGAAACCCAAGAATAGTCCCCCAAAGCCCAGATCCACCACCAGGCTGGGGGCTGATCTGTGAAGTGGTTTCCGTTGCCATGAAAATAAATAGAAACGTGAAGTTTAGGGCTTCCCCCTTAGAATACCAAGGCACATTTATTTTTGTGGAAATCATACTTTGCCAGTTCACACTTTTACTACTCAGAGAAGATACATTTTGTTTAGTCAGGAGAAGTTTCCCACTGCTAGTGTAAGTTTAGTCTTTGGATCCTTCTTTATCTAAGAATTGAAAAATGCGTGCTTCCTAAGCTGCCATTTAAGCACATGAGAAATTGAAATGAAATGAAATGAAATGAAATGAAATGAAATGAAATGAAATGAAATATCTCCCCTTAGCACTCTGAGCTTTGCTCTACCTACAGCTAATTGAACCTGCCGAATCTGGGTTTGGTTCAGCCTGGGCTGAACACAGCCACATCAAAGCTCTGCACCTCCGCATGGAAAGGGCCCATCTTACGTAGAGGTACCTGGGAAAGGTGCTGATGGTGCAGGTTACATCAGCTTTCACACCAATATATTCATGTCACTGGGAATGCCAGCCTTGGGAACAGCTCCCTCTGCATTGCTGACAGGAGCCAAGGGCAGCTTGGAGTGCTGGGATCTGAAGCCCCTCAGGCCAGGGGAACCTGAACCAGGTTGGGGCCCAAATGTGCGACTGCATCTCCAGCCATGTCCTGGTGAAACCATTTTTCCTTGCACAGACACACCTCCAGTTCTCACAGCAGCTGACACCTGCACAGTAAGAGTTAATGTTATGAATCAGCTCCCTGCCAAGCTAAAATGTATAAGGTTATGCTCCCTGCTGCTCCTTGAAGACTGCCTGCTTCTGCTCCTTATCTGCCAGCCCTCGGGCTGAATCCAGCCCTGCCTCCCAGCTATCCCAGGTCCAGGGTGCTACCCTGCCATCTGTGGAGTCACAAGGCAGACCCTTCATGGTTTTTAGGAGTGCCTGCAAAGATGAGAAGTTCTGACAAGGGAAGTACCAAATTCAGCCTTTTCCTCCCCAGAAGATGGAAGTGATTGCATAACCTCCTCCTCCTCTTCTAAGGGAAGCAAGAATATTTGAGTATATTTAAGAATTTTTTTGCTTCCTCTTTTTTCAGCATTGACAGCAATGGCCTTCGTGGTTACTGTTTGCCAGTGCACACTGAGTTTGCTTGCAAAGGTCAGTGATTTCTCCCAGTAGAGGGAAAACCCAGTAGAAAAGCTGTGCAAGGATTAACTCCAGTTTCTGGGACAAAGGAGGAGAGGGGTGCAGGCTCTGGATGGCTCAGCAGCTGCTTCCCTGGCACTGGGGCAGCAGCAGCAGAGCCATGCTGGATCAGACGGCGTCAGACTGGAGTCCCAGCCCAGATCTGCCAGCGAGCGCCTTCTGTGATGTGCAAATTGTTTCAACCAGTTTCCCTACAGGGTGGAGAAATAAATCTCTATTCCTTTCATTCTAGCACTATGAGATCATATTAATATTAAAAAGGGGCATGCCCAGCTCTAGAATTAGAGCTCAAGATACTTTTCTTTAAAGATCTGATGCATAAATAAAAAAGATAATTATTATGCCATCAAGTAAGGCAGTTATGGAGCTAGAGTACCAATTCCTACTGCTGTACTAAAAGATTTAGCTTGCACAGAATGAGAGCAAATCACTGAAATCCTCCTTTACAAAAGGTGCACAGTCAGCTCCCACAGGAACATATTCCCAGCTCTGGAATAATTGAAGCGGATAGTAAAGAAGGTAGGACAGTTGTGGCTAATTTCCTGAACAAATTCCAGGTTACAGCTGAAATGCCTTGTGACACTCCATCACTTCCACAATTTTTACAATTTCTCAGCATAAGGCAACACCAAACAAACAAAAAGTCCCTACCTAAAAATGTCACCTTATTGCCACCATGGAAAGGACAAGGTCATGCACTACCAGGCTCGATTTTAATTATCTGGGGGAAACAGGTGGACAAAAGCACTTGTGTGAGTTGATGAAAGAATTTGCTGCTCCTTAACCAGTTTGCTTTACCTTGGAAGCAGTGCTTCCCTCAGTGCTGCCCCAGCTGTCAGAATAAGCACTTCCAGCTCCCTCCAGGTTCAGCTGCCGAGTGCTTTGATATCCCTCTGATGAAAGGCTCCGTGCGCAGCGGTTCCCTCAGCCCACATCTTCACCCGGGTTACTGGAAGCCAGTTAATGTTTATTAAAGGAGAAAAAAGCACAAAGTAAAGAAGTGAGGAGTGCCTTTTATTAAAGCTAATTTCTGAGGCCAACCCACACTTCCCACTGCTGGCAAAAAGGCTCAATGTTATTGCCTCTGTTTGCTGCAGCCTGTTTGAATAAGAACCTTTCCCTGGGTACTGATAAAACCAAGGAGATAACTACTCATAGCATGCAATCTTGGAGAGTCTATATTTCACATCTTTCTTATTCCAGTTGCAAACAGAAAAGCATTTCTTCCATTTTTTTTTCTTTTGGAAGAAGCCATTTTCCAGTCAAAAGCCAACGAGATGATATAAAATGCCAGTTAAAACTCATCCAATGCAATCCACATGCTGAGCAGTGAGAGGGGAGGAAGTTCCCACTGACCAAAGAAATGCCTTCAGAAGCTACTTAACACCTCGCTTGGTCAAAACCTTCTGTGGGAAGACATGTCTAGGTGCTTACCTGGCAGGTAACACCAGACCCAGCACAAAGCTTAGTACCCACAAGATCTTGGGATACTTAAAACCTTCCTACCAACCAACACTGGGCAAGGGAGATTTCATATGAGCTGCTTCCTCTTTGTAAGTGATTATGTAAAAGGCTGGTCTAGTTTTTGATATGTGTTTAACCATAAAAGTGCACTAAACAAATATTTTTAACTGCTTTGATGTAAAGAATAATGGAAACTATCATCTGCACACATTAGAAAGTGTTTCACTAGGAAACAACTGTTTCATTATCAGCAAATAGCACAGACCAAATGAACCAGATGATTCATTCAAAACAATAACCCACCAAAGCTGGCTGGTTTGGGATAAAAAATGAACCAAAGATATTGTTTCTGTGCTTCAATGGCAGTTTCAGAAGAGAACAGAGCCTTAAATATTCATTACTCTAACAGAGAGGTATGCTAATGCTGCTCAGAAGCAAATTGGTAATAGAAAGCCAAGACTTGCAAACTGCTAATTTTGCTCCAGCTCAGTTTTCAGTTCCCTTTCTTTCCCTTAAACCTGATTTAGGAAATCAGGTTTGTGGTTCAAGAGCATGTCAGACCACACCTCTGCCAGTCCTCTGGGTGCAGGTGGATGGGTGATAAAGAAAAAAGCAAAGTCTGGGAAGATGACCCTGGGCTTGAAGTACAGAAAGGAGAGAGACAAGGACACAGCCTGTGTGTCCCAGCACCCCCAAAGCATCACCAGGTCTGCAGAAGAGAAGCTGGTATAAAAGTCCTGCTGCATGGACAAAAGAAAGCACATGAGCAGCAACACCATATAAAATCCAGAAATGACTGTGAATTCAAAACCTTTTCCCTAAATAGCTGCATTTCTGAGAGGATCCAAGACACGACTTTGGAGCTGTGTATTTTTGAGCTTCGTTACTATCAAAAGAGCCTAGAACTTCTCAAGACAGTAAGGACAAAAGGAATGATGCCCCTGTGGACTCGTGAGAAACTCCAGCCTCTAATGCCCTCAATCACCTTACATCTCTCCCTGTTACACGACCACTGCTTTGAAAGAGAGATGGTCCCAGGCATCAGAGAAGAGATGAAAACAGCATTTTAAGTAACGTAACAAAATATCCTAAGGAAAAATCAAGTGTTCTTAGCTACACAGACAACGGTTTCATCTACCGAAGCTCCCTCTAAATATATGGCCTTCATTTGAAAGGGTGCAGGCAGGTATCTTATTCAGTTAAGATTAAAACTAAATTGTAATTAGAAGGTTTATAGATATATATACACACAATAACAGTATGAGATGATAAAAAACTGTATGTGGTTGCCCTCTGGTTTCTGATATTTGAATTATGTATGCTAAGACTTTAATATAAACTATGAAACTATTCTAACTATTCCCATTTTTCTGATAAATGCTTAATTAAATATACCATCAAAAAGGTGTTTTTTACTCCCTTCTTGGCCCAGTATCTCCAGTGCATAAAAAAGACAACAGTGAACATACCTCAGGCTCTTCTTCCTCCAAACCAGGTTCTTTGCAGCCTTGGTTTTGCTGGTACTGGGAAAGACCTTTTAGCAGAGCCTGGAGCTGGGTGAGGATTTGCAACCTGACTGCAAAGCACTGAGAAACATCACCCAAACAGCTGAAAGAAAAAAGAGAACATGTCCTCCAGACACATGCAGACTCTTCTTCATTTGCAGCAAGAGCAGAAATAATTTCCAGCAGGAAGCTGTACAATCAGCAGTGTCTTGTCAGCTGCAGAGCTGCTAACTCTCATCAGGACCTGGGTTACACCACCAACTCTAATGCTCCTGGATGTGAATCATCTCCTCAACCTCAATGAGGAGATCTACATTTGTAAGTAAATGTCACTGAGATTTTTCTAAATTACTTCATATAAAATCATAGAGCACAGAATATGCTGAGCTGGAAGAGACTCACAAGGATCATCAAAGTCCAGCTGCTGGCCCTGCACAGGACACCCCAACAATCTCACCCAGCGTGTGGGAGCATTGTTCAAATGCTTCCTGATGCATTTGATGTTCAAATGCATTCTTTTACAAATGCTTCTGCCAGGCTTGGTGCAGTGACCACTTCCCTGGGGAGCCTGTTCAGTGCCCAGCCATGTTCTGGGTGAAAAACCTCTTTCTGATATCCCACCTCAGCCTGCCCTGACCCTCAGATCCTGTCACTGGCTCCCAGGGAGAAGAGATCAGTGTCTGCCCCTCCTGTTCTACTCACGAGGAAGTTGTAGCTGCAGTGAGGTCTCCCCTCAGTCTCCTCTTCTCCAGGCTGAACAGACCAAGTGACCTCAGCAACTCCTCACACAACTTCCCCTCAAGGCCCTTCACCATCCTCATGCACTCCTCTGGATGGTCTCTAATACCTTCATACCTTTTTTTAATTCTAGAGCCCAAAACTGTCCCCAGCCCTCGAGGAGAGGCCAGCCCAGGTCAGAGCAGAGCAGGAAAATCCCCTCCTGTGCCCAGCTGGCCCTCCTGGCTGCCAGGGCACTGCTGACTCAGTGTCTGTGGTCTCACTGATCTTAAGAAAGATGAAAGAAAACAGCTTAAAAATTTATTTTGCACATTTAAAAAAGATAAGCATATATAAAAAAGGTACATTTCCTTAGCTCATTAGCATTTAAATTTAAGAAGCAGTATGAACAAGCACTGTGAAATTAAAATTTATCTTAAAATAAGATTCAACTCTGGTACCAGTACCACATGAAAACCAGTGTGTTGCCCCTGCACACAAGCAAGGCCTGATTTTGAAACACGTATCCATGAAAATGTGTATACATGTTTATATATGAACTTCACCCAAGAAAGATGTTTGCACATCCAGGTGTAAATATATAAATCTAAATATATAAAAACAACCTTTATTTGTCCCCAAGACTGAATGCATGATGACTTGTACCCACAATATGGGCTAGAATTACATGTTCATATCAAAACTACACAAGCACAAACTATAGTTAATTTGAAACTTCTCTGAAAAAGTGGGCCTCAAATCATCAGATATTAATCCTAGTTAAAGATTTATTTGAAATAAACTTAATTTGCTTTATTGTTGTATAGATCATGTGAGTAAACCATGAACTTTCTGATATAGAGAAAGGGTCAAATTTTACTGAAATTAACTACATGCTTAGAAACAAGTAAGATACCAAATAACTGCAGCTGTTAACAGGTCATACAAGGGGTTTTAACTTTTGCTGTCATCAGCTGATATGACTTTTTAATAGCACTGAATACATATAAATCTAAAATATTGCTTAATAGATACCATTTTATAAGAGATTTTTCTTTCCATAAATATGATGCTGACTTGTGCAACAATAACAACTAATTCCTAAAGGCTTAAAAGGATTACCTTTATTACAGTCCCAAATTACTAAGATCCTTCGTTAACTAAATATTCTTAAAATGTGTTCTCCAATTTTGATTTTGTATTTTTATTATTTTCCATCATTTTGAATTGCTTCCTACTCTTTGCTCACGCACAACCTTGGCTGGCCACCCGTGATATCAAGGCAGTGTTTCAGATTTTGACTTCTTAAGCCTTCGCAGTTTTAACTTCCCAAGACCATTTTCCACTTCTTTTTTTCTTTTTTGGGACAGCTTCTCTGAAGACACGGGGTGCAGTTCTAGACATGATGTTGGCACTGCAGGCAGTTCTTCAGTGGCTGTGCTTGGCTCATTTTGGCTTGTCTGCACTCCACTGCTGCTCACAGGAAGAGACCAGGAGGGGTTTTTTCTCAAAGTCAATGATTTCTTGTCAACCACAGTCTTTGTCATGTCTTGCTTTGAAAACAGCCCAGAATTAAGGGGTGTCTTCTCCTCCAAACAATTATCATCACACTTACTCATTTCTGTATTGATAGAAGTTAAAGGAGTCCCTTCAGAGGACACTTCTGTGAAATGCTTCAGCTTTTCCTCTGAAGCACAGGTCTTTAGCTGAGCCTGTGTTTTGGTCACTCTCTGCCTTTGTTTTGGAGCTGGCAGCGCTGACTCAGAGCTGCAAGGAGGGTTCTCACTTCTAGCACTTGCCTCCAACCACTGCAGAGAGTGAAGTTTTTGCTGGCTGTGAACATCATCCGGCTGTCTCTGATGAACATCATTTCTCTGCTCTAATACAGGAAGCTCCAAGCTGCTCTCAGCTGTGTTTGTGCAGTCCTTCAGCAGGCCTGGACTCCTACGTTTCACATCAGGCCGAGCACCGAGAGAAGTCTGACAGTCGTTCTTTCTGTTCTCTGTCTGCGAGTGCGCCGAGCCAAGAGACACTTTCGTGGAGTCCTTGCTGATTTGAGGTTTGCTTGCACTACTTCTCCTTGGTTTTGTCCTCTTTACACTGCAATAAAAAGGAATTTTGTTTTTTAAATTGAAAAAGAACCTTTACTGACTCCATTTACTGTTTTTCCAACTCTGAAACGCCACTTGGGCCACCCTCTTTCTGAACATGGAAAAAATCCCTGTATATCATCTTGACAAGCAGCAATGTTTGTCTTGTGTGGATAATATCAAGCGTTATCCATCTGATTTTCCACTGCACAAGGGAAGAACCCAATTTATTAATGACTAAGCCATGAAGGAGTGAGTTCACACTCTTTTCCAAGAGGCAGAACTGGATTCATTACAGATGTTAGAGGTCAACAGAGCAGAAGTATATTGAATTCCTTTCTGAACCGGCTAGATAAAATAGCATTTCCTAAGTGCCTAAATGATTGCAAACCATTCCCATATATCCACATGCATAATGCATATCTACGGGACAGAGGGGGCAGGCAGGGAGAGGCAGTGAGTGTGTCTCTGTGTGAGAGCTCCTAATCTCTATTTTAGAATGTTCCTCTGGAATTTTTCCCAGGACATTTCAAAGCATTGCTTTAAAGTTAACCACTACTCATCTAGTATCAAGCCCATTCATCTGGCAAGGACTTAGGTAATGCAAGTAGATGATATTCTAAAAGGAATTACACAGGAAAATGGGATCACAAGGGACCTGATGGAGTGTCAGTACATAAACACTCCTCAGCAGTGTGTTACCTATGGATCTGGATTTCACACAGCCCATAAGATGAACCTTATGCCCAAGTCCTGAAGCTGCATTTTGAGTCTAAACACGTTACTAGAGATGGCCCCAAGTTGAGACCACTTTTTGCTGCCCCGCTGCTGCTGAGCAGTTCCCAGGACAGCGCATCTAACTCTTCTCAAAGAAGGCTCATCCAAAACAGGTAGAGCTGGCGTGCCTCCAGACCTAATCTCATTTCTAAAGACAACACAGATGAGACAACAGTGGTAAAAAGAAAAGTCGCCAGGGTTCACAGCAAATCCCTGATTTCACAGGTGATTTGGGGCTGCTGGCAGCTAGCACAAGTTGGGATGGAGTCCTGGTACCACATGGAGCAGTGACAAATTCAGCTGATCAGCTCACCTTCCCCATCCACTCCACCAGGGATATCTCTAATTGTGACTATTGATCCAGAGTCTCAAAAGGAACAAAAAAATATATTTGCCAAGTGTTTCTCACCCGATTCAAGCATCACATATTTATTTTGGCTCAGAGCTTCATTCAAGGAAAAACAGCCTGTTTTGACTCTGCCTAGTGCTATGTGTGATATCTATGTGGGTTTTAATAGCTTTCTCCATGCTGTAAAAAACAACAACATCATTTTATGTGCTTATCCACACTACAGTAGTAATCTTTCAATAATTTAAAGCAATCCTTTTTAAAGTAGTTTATATTATTTAAAATTTTATTATATAAGCTAGATTCTACCAAACCAAATTTTACCAATTCTAAATTCAAAAGCTTAGAAAGAATAGTGGCATACATTTTCCTCAGGATGTCTTGCTTTATTTGTTCACTCAGACTAATCTTAAGCTTCTTGTTCTCAGCAGATTCAGTGAAATATTCAGACGTCCCATTGGAAAGTTCTTTCTGCTCCAAAAGAAAATACAGGTTTAAAACATGACACATCAAGCTATGATTATTCAACAGAAAGCTCCATTTCTAATACTAAGATTTACAGCTGTTCTTTATTATTTTGATCTGAGCAGTCTAAAAGAAACGATTATTTTAAATCTTTTAATATTTGGGAGTCTAGTCGGTTCCCTCCCCTTGACTCCCAAGGAACATATTTCGTATGCTAAAATACACCGCAAACAAACAAGACTGCAATGTAAAGGATGTAGCTTTCCAAACCATCTGAGGAAACTGTTGGCAAATATTTGACATCTTTGTGGCTCAAACTGTGACAAATGCCAGGAATCCCTCTTGTAGACAGGAGCATGCTTGTCAGTTTTTTTTCTGAAGAGACTGACTGGCGCAGTGGTCTATACACTTACTCTCAGAGGAATTCCCACGATTTTCCATACTTACAAAAAAAAACATACACAGTGCTATTTGCTCATTGAACAAGGCAAGGGTTAAAACTTTTAATTCTAACATTTAAACACTCCTAGCTTGTAGAAGTTGGCTACTACAGGACAACAGGGGAATTCTTTCTGGTCTCAGCTAACAGCAGCACCATCCTTTTATATAATATGAGGTTGAGGCGAGTGTGAGGGAAGGAAAACGCTCTTTTTCTTCAAGCTGTGAGAACTTCCTTTCCCAATGAAACAATCTCAATCAGAGAAGGGCCGTTTGCTGATTTCACCATTAACTACTGCACACTCCAAGAAAGTATTATCTCCAAGGCCACAGAGGAGAGGAAAAAGAAGTTAAGAAAAGAAGAGGCTTTGTGCATTCTCCTTGTCTTTGAGAGCAGTTTTCTCCCTCAGCCTCTGACAGGGGCTCCTCAAACACAGGGAGTGCTGCTTTAGCCCAGTCCTTGGTGAAGTGAGGGCACTGGAACCAGGTGGTGTGGAAGAACTGAGGGACACAGGGAAAGCCAGCAGAGGCACAAGGCCAAAGCCTGCACGTGACCCCTGCCTGGAACACCCCTCGGAAACCTGTCACTTAAGGGAGATTAAGCCCTGCCCATTTTTATTTCTGTTTTAAAGGAGTGGGTGGGGGGGGACCTCCATGCTCTGTCCAGAAGAAATAGCCAGTGAAAACAGCTTCCTATTTTGCAAGCAGAAGGCGTGTAGTCAGGCAAAGGAGTAAAGCCATTTGGGCACTTAAAAAAACTACAGCTGTTCTGAGCCTTAATTTCAGAGACAAGTTACACAAATGTGTGCATTGAGCGTTGTACGAAGTTCTGTTCACTCATGGTGCAATGAGTGTGCTTACAGCAGGCAGAAAGCACACAGAGCACACATGCAATGTGATCCCAACCTCAGAAATCAAGCTTAACTAGTTTAATCTGAGGGATTAATTGCTGCTTCTATTCTTCTTGGAGGTAGATTCCCCTAATTTGACTAAATATATTTTCATACTTTGTAAGCTATTAAAGACAGAAATGCTATTAAGACACTTGAGCATTCTGCTAATTTTAAGAGTAGGCAGAGACTGCAAAGTCTGTAGAAACTATTTTGATTTCCAGTAACAGTCACACAACTTGGAGGCTGAAGGGTCTTGCACAATCACCCTGCATCAAAGCAGCTGTAGAGTGCTCATACTTGGCCAGAGAGCTGAGCCCATCTGAATTCCTGCTGGGTGGAAACGGGTAAGGTCAATTCTGTTAAATCTCCAGTCCCCAACGTGCTGACCAGGCCAGGACCAGCAGCCCACTAAGGCAACTCTTGTCACCATGGTAAGCAATGCATGGAAAGGAGCCCTTGGTACAAATTCCAGGCGAGGACTGGGGTTAGTTCCTGTCCCCATGTACACCCTACTGCAGACAAGGAATAAACCTCAGTTCTAACTTGCATCTGACTCCAGACCCTGCAGGACTGGGATGGTCCCACCAGGCTGTGAGGAGCAGACCCTGCAGAGAGGCAAGGATGATGAAGTCATGGCACTTGTGAGTTGAGACAGGCTGGAGCTAATGGCTCCAAGTTGCAGGGCTAACACATTCCCTCACTGCATTGTCATCAACCTTTTGTTTAGCTTTCAAATAACTTATCGCACAAAGCAGTGACAGAAAGGGTTAAGGCATCAAAAAAAGTAAAAATCGAAATGATTTATATGTGAAACACTTCTGAACATGCCCTCTAAGTACAGTAGATTTTCCCCTCGGAACCACACCCTGTAAGTGCTGTATTTTGAGAGCTGAACAATTAACATAAGGCATATGAGTCAGGCTTTGAAAGACTCTGTGGGAACCAGAGAGCCTTTTGCTATTAGTAGTGATGTAAACTCCCTAAGGCTGGAATAAGTCCACAATAGAAGGCAGAGAGAGTCATAAATAACAACAGTGGGCACTCCATATACTACTAAGACACACAGCCATTATTGGTGATACTTCCTTTATTTTCTTTATTAGACTTAATAATTCTGGTTAATTAAAAAAAAAATAAAACACACTGTCTGTTTTGGGAATACTATTTATTTCCTATGGGAACTTCAGGACTTGTTAAAGAAAGAAAAAAAGCTAATCTGCTCTCATCCTGTCTAGTAATCCCAGATTCCTTTTAGGCAGTGAAATAATTAAAGAAAAATATTCCAGGCATAAAAGGGAGGACAGCAGAAGCAGACATCATATAAACAATGACACCACGACAGAGAAAAACGTCAAAGCACCGCCAGACTTGCAACTCGACTCTGAAAGAGCTGCAGGGAGTGGGATTGCTGCTAACAAATTAAAACCACATTTCTTGGCAAATTGTTAAAGACAGACATATTTACATTTGTATAGAGACTGGGTGGGCACAAAAGATTAAAATGCTTCTCTAGCTCTTGAACTGCCAAGTTCTATTAGAAATATGTGCTCTTAAAATCCCAGGGTAAGCTCAGTCCTTTTTGTCACTAAAACTGCAGAGAAGGGCGCAAAGAAGTGAAGCTTACAAAGTCCTACCAGCCTACCTGCTCATGACACTGGCCTCCCCAAACCTGATTTTAAGATCCTTAATATTTATCCAAAGAGATATCTGGGGGAAGAAAAATCTATATCAAAACCTACAGAGAAACATCAGGCACACTCCTAGGGGCACAATATATTTCCTGTAAGGTTTATCAAATCCAAGATCTTACTCCACTTACTACTTGCTCATGCTGAAAAAGAAACTCTCAAAACTGTAAAACTAGCAGTCTCTGCCATCTCCAGCTCTCTCCAGGAGAGCTGAATTCATCAGTACAGCATTAAATATCTGTTAAAGAACTACTCATGGATGGGCACTTGCAAGGAACCCTCACAACTCATTACCCTGAAGCAGAGTGAAAGCTTTGGCCTTCCAGCATCACAACATACTCATACAAACATTATTTTCTTTTTTTCTTCCAGTCTAATAACGGGTTGAAAGAAAATTTTCAAAGTGAACACTGCTGCCCCCCTTTCCTGCCTCTGTGGTGTCTTGCTTTCTAGCTGTCTCTTACTCTTCTCAGTGCCACAAGCTTATGTATCAATAAAGTAAGACTAAGAGATAATTAAATTTTGAGTCTGGTTCCCAAGCCCCATAATAAAAAACACACTGTTTTTAAAATGCATTTATCAATGTGGCTCATCAAAACTACTTAACAGAATACATCAATGGGTTCAAGAAATTGATTTTTATATCACGGTGGCAAATGGGAGGGGACTATAAAGATAATAATATAGGCAAAGCTATGAACTAAACTAATATCCCAGGCACACACAATAAAACTAAAATTAGTAAAATGAATAAGACAGAAACACCATTTTAGAGGAGCTTTATGTAAGCTTGCAATTGCATGATTTCTCTTAGTGTCATTCTAAGCTGTATCATGAGCTCAACCATCAAAGATAACCTTTAGGTTTCAGAAGTGTCCTAACAGATGACTGACAGATCAGAGAGGTCAGACAGGACTCCTGCCAATCTGATAAACAAAAAGGGCTCCTTAAAGCAAGTGAAGAGGCTTCTGAGGGAAGGATGAATCAGATATTACAGTCTAACTGATAAAAAAGTGACACAGACAGGACTTTGGGTCTTGTCTCCTGCCCTCTCCCAACCCACATGAAGGAAAAGCTTTCCACAGTTTCAAGATGCAAATTCTTTTGCATTTCCAATGTAGTGATGCATCAATCCTGGCAGTTCTACTTATGAACTCCAACCACATCATAAAACACTTGCAGAAGTTTTCCAAGTACAGAAATGGATATTATTCTCATCCTCAAATACAGTTCCTTGATCAGATTTGTGGACTATTGCTCTACATTTGAAGTTGACTGTCCTGCTCTAAAAGTCAGTAAATTCCAGTAAAAACCATTAAGGATCATTTCACATTACACTGGAATACTGGTGGTTGCCTTTGAAATAGGTATTTTTAAGGAATGCTGGTGGTTTTCAAAAACACTCCAATTTCAATCTTGGAAAGAATGTAACAACCAGAGCAAACTGCATCTGTCTAGGAGGAGCAGAACTGTTCAACCTTCCCATGACCTAGCACAGAAAGCAAAATCAAACTCCTGGATCAGTACAGTCTTCATTATCTACCACCAAAATTCTTTTGAATTTGACACCATGGATCTTCAGTTTTGCTTGTCAGGAGACCCTATGGTCTGTACTGCTTAGTCCAAGCACTGGCCCAGTCTATTACAGGCCCCTGTGATACACATTCCACTTTCTCAAAACACAAGGTGTGAACCCAAGTTTCTCACTCAATACATAAGTCCTGGCAATCACAAACATTCCAAAGGTCCCCCAGGCATCACCAGATTAGCTTAAAGCATATGACTTCTATGAGGAAAATGCCTCTTCCTTTTGAAGTATTTGGTTCAGATTTTAACTGTATTTCACATATAGGAGGAATCCCAGACTGTTCTGAGTGTAGGAAATTCAGAGCTCTCTAGATTTGCATTTGAACACGCACTAAAGTAGAGAAAACAGAAGAATCCCTGGTGTAAATGGCAGAGAACAATGAAATGTGTTTCTTCCTAAGCCTTAGAGCAGCAGGAGAGTCTTTTTATAAATTCAGACCTATGTGTAACACAGAGAACAAATACCCCACCACACTTTCTAAAGGCACAGAAGTGCTCCCAAAAAGACTGATTTATTTACATACTGAGCAGCACGTGACACAGGCTGTGTGCATTTGCTTGAAGGCAAGAACTGCTAAAATTAATGTTAAGTAATTGAGCTATTAATCATTCTGATTTTATATACTGATGCTACAAGACTCAGATTCTATCTTCAGAGAAAGTGTCCACTGATAAGAAATGGAGGAGTAGACAACAGCTTTTCAACGAAAATAACTTCTCTCAATGACACTGAAGAAAAATCTAAAGCATAATAGCAGTGAATTTTTATCTTTTAAAAGGAAACCAACGTCTTATAAGCATGAATCTTCAGCCAGCCATTTCCATCAATTTTTAGGTTCCTGACTCCAGTAATTATGAAAGAGGACATGCATGCAAGAACCACATTTCATACTTGAAAGAGATTTTTATAAAATAAAGGAATAGCAATTTTATGTGGTGTTTGACCCCTTTCTCCAGCTTATAAATCAAGAGAGAATATCTGAGATAGGCCCTCCTGCAATCCTGTACTACAGCTTTTCCCAGCCTGGCATGAGGATCCTCTATGTGCCTACCAAACCTCACTGGGTAGCAAGGTCAGCCAGTGCAGATGTCCCTCAGCATCAGCCACCAGCAACACTGAAGCAAACTTTGCATTTGCCCTTCCAGACATAGCATGGGTTATATGACATAAGAAAATACTCCTTAGAGTACATGATGTATACAGTGTGATTCAGATGCCCAGTACTTTGATACTTAGAGTAAAAAAACCTGGGAAATAAAATCCATCAGTTTTATGCTCTTTTGTTCTTTTTATGCAATTACAAGATGCAGTAACACCTGGTGGAGATCTGGTAAAGAATAACTAATACTCTTGATCTCACCAGTTATACAAAATGAAAATATGTAAAACAAGAACTGCACAGCTCAGGAAATAATTACTGTTGAACAATTTAGTGTTATAGCTTGGTTTCCAAAACCAACACCAGTACCACCACCCCAAAAACCCCCAAGACTTCTGAGCCCACACTGGAGATCTGTCCCTCCAAATAATTTCAAATCATTACAAATTGTTCAAAAATCCTGCTGTGAACTTTAGCATCATATATTTCAGTTTCCTGTTCAGTCAAGTTATGAACTTCCTATTAGTTCTAAGAGATTTCTGCTGAAAACCAAGGAACAGATTGCTCTTTAAAATAATTTTTAAAAATCGTGTCAAATATTCTTTGCCCAACTGGAATATCAAGAATTATTGTCAAAACCTTAAGTAAGTTAAACCTTTTCAAATCCTAGAGCTATCAAAATCTCGCAGATGCAGCACAGCTAAATAAAATCTTTAGCTCCCTGCAGTTTTAACATGAACCCTGCCAGCCTTCCCCTTGCCTCTCTGCCAGGGGTGCCTGTCCTCTCCAAGTCTGCAGAGAGGAAAGAGCAGAGAATCAGCTCAAATCCACATGAACCACCAGCATAAGCTGTGACAGCAACAGTGAGGGGGGAGAGGAAAATGAGGGAGGTGAAAAGATGATGACAGATGATAATACCTTAAATAACCACAAGGCTTTGACAAATGAGATTTTGTGAACACTGCTAAGTAGTTAGATTTAAATCAACTGGAGCACTCCTTTAAGAAGCAACTACCAAAATGAGTAAAAGATTACTCAATTTGTCCCTACTTTTTGAGGATTGCTTCATATGGAAATCATTTTACAACTTTAATCATTTATACTGCAGCTACAGGACTATCTATATTTCTGCTCTGCTTCACCTGATTTTGCATAATGAGGTACACTTTTATTGAGGATGTATTCCACTTACTTGTTGGCTTTAAGGCAATAAAAATTACTTTTTATTTCATTCCATACACACTCTAGTATTATGCCTGCTTTTCAGATAAATAATGCTATAGAACAAGGCTTTTCCAATCAATTCCTTGCAGCAATATCTTGGCCTTTTTCCAGTGACCACACAGTTAATTCACTCAGCAGTTTGCACGAGCATAGCAACTGCTCTTTTCAGTAAAAATACTGTGCATTTATCAACAGATGATTTCCATTTACAGCCCGTGTGCCTCTCTACCCAGCTCTGGGAGGTTCCTCTGAAATTCTCCAAAGCCTTCTCTGGTCTTGACTAATTGAAATAATTGTGTCAGTTTTCATTTCATCATTTGTCCATTTCTCTGGATAGTTAATGCAGCAGACAGCTGTGAGACTTTTACCATGCAGAAAATAAATCAGTTTGTAAGCTATAAGAAGAAACTCCAACAAGTTCAGACAAACCTCACTGAGGCAATTCACAGCATCACTGCTCTCAGGTCTCCTCCCTCCCTTTTTGCAGGAGGTTCCTGCCCCACTCAGAGCTGGCAGAAGAGAGCACACACACATGCCCCAGCTGCTCCCAGCCACCATTCAGTGCAGAGCTGAAAATCCAAGGAAGCTCGGTGTGCATGAATCCACGAGACTGTGATACACAGAAAGATGAGATGCAGGCACACAGCCCTTTTGGCAAACTGCAGGAGTGGTAATCTCCAAGGAGAAGAGGCAGACAGCCTGGACAAAAGGGAATATTGTAAAGCTGCTGTAGCTCTCTTTTTATGACTGAGTCAAAGATCTCAGGATCATTACTCTGAGATGCTGTTTCTCACAGACAGCAGCCTAAGGATTCAAGCTAATTTAAAGCTACACCAACAATGAAAGGGAAGTCTCACCCTTACCCAACACGTGGTCCTGCCAAGGATCAACACTGAAGGGATCTGGCTGAAAGTGAACCATGCAAACAACAACAAGAAACCACAACAAAAACACTCCTTGTTTTCAGACAGATCACTGAATGACCCCAGCACTGACAAACACTGAAGACAGGAATGCCCAGGGAAGCAAAGGCAGGAGGAGCACAGAACATGAAGGATGAGTAAAAAACAGTGACAGAAGCTTGAAGTGTCAAAAGTGAAAACTCACCCAAGCAATTCTTTGCCTGTTCCACTAATGTGGTATTTGGATAAAGTTCATTAGTCTGCAGTTTCCCCTCTCCACCTTTTTGAAAGAAGTAGTGAACTCTGTTCATATTTACCAACTACAGCTTAATGTTTTTATCCTGTTTCCTATAATGACTGAAAAGAATCAGCACATTATGTAAAATCCCAGAAAACTAGATTTTATGAAAATTAAAAAAGGATAGTGACCTAAAAAAAACATCAACAAGACAAATATTACAAGAAATGTAACATTAACGTGTTGTGGATGTTACTTTCAAACCCAGGTAATTCTCAGCTGCTACCTAAAGGTTGTTTCAGCTCCATTCATCCAAATCCTGGCTTGTGCCCCTGCAACATTTTTTCTTGCATCACAATTGGCATGTGTGTGGGTACAGGATGAGTTGGTTCAGTGAACTGACATGATGGAAAACTAATCCTCCAATGAAAAACAGAGAAACTTCACAAATAAATAATTTTCTGCCAGATCAAGTCAATGAAATAATTCATTCTCAACTGAAGAATCGTTTGGTCCATTGTAACCAGAAAGGAAAGGAATATGTGGCTGGCTGTAGAGGGGAAATAGAGTGACCTTTTCAGTAGCAGCCCACCAGCACAGCAGTTTCACTGTAATATTTTATACACATGTATAGATATACACACATGCCAAGGTTTGTACTTACAGTGTGAATTGTGCAATTCTATTTCACAGCATTTCCTTCTTCCCCTACCCAATCTGATATCACTTAACAATAAGTCTTTCAAGCATTTAAGATAACTAAATTCCACATAAAGTCATGTACTAATCTTTACAAATTGCTGCTATCTGAAGTTTTTATTCTACATTCCAATAGACACACTATTCCAGCAGGGCACACTCCAGTGGGACAGATCTGTTAATAACAGCTAAGTTTCATGTTTGCATGAAAGAACCAGAAGCCTCTTCCCAGCATAATCAAAATCCACTAAGGCTCTTAAGAGGAGTTTTAAGACTGACAATTCCCTAATGCTCCTGAAGAGTATTACAATGACACAATTTATAAATCAGACATGTACGAAGAAGGTGAAATAACTTATTTCCCTGCCAGGGATTTATAAAGCAGTGGGCACATCTTTAGCACTTTTTTCCTTCATGTGTACCTGTGAGGGTTTTTTTGGTTTTGTTTTGGTTTTTTTTTTGTTTTGTTTTTGTTTGGTTTTTAAAGAGTAGTATTCTGCTGGAAAAGAATCTTTATTTTTGTATAATATTCTATGTAATTTAACAAGGCTCAGTGAAAAACCCAAGACCTTTTGAATCAAGACAGGATCTCCTACTCCCCACTTTCTTTTCTGATTTTATTCAAACAGCAATTTCAAATTTCCACTTTAATATCATCTTTAGCTTAACCTCCTTCATGCTTTCCCTAGTAGTGCTTCCTCTCATAGATTCTGGTATAAAGCCATGTGGTTATCAATGAATACCCCATTGTTTGCACATTTTCAAATGTTCATAAGCCTTCCACCCATTTCCATTTCCACTGTTTCTCCAGATAACCCATTTCCAATTTTCCATTTTAGCTCTCTACATAATAATAATCGAGAAAATGTTGTCACTGACAAAGGTGACTAATCTCTCCATAGCTCTTATATATTTCCCTGGGTTTCCTCTTTTGCCATGTTCCCAAAACTGTCTTATTTTTCAAGATAAAACTATTCAAGATTACAAACATAGTTTGGTGAAACAGGAAACAATGGTTTTATGTTTAAACTTAGCATTAATAACTCAGCCTATTCTTCCATCTTTTTCTTAAGACTTCCAATTTGCTTGTGTAATTTCAATAACTTGCTATATTGTTTTTTTACTAGACATTTCCCTTCTTCCAAAATGCTTATTACTGCCTGCAGCCCGAGTTTTAAACATAACCACAGACACACCCATTTATGAATACATCCTAGAAAATTACATATCGATAGATTTTCTTCTATTTTATTTCATCTCTGCTCCTTAGAGGTACTCTCAAATATTTTATTAGTTTATGCTTAAAGCTAATTTGACAGAGACTGTCTAATCCACCCTAACCTTAGTCTTACATGAGGCATCACAGAAGGATTTAAATTAGTTCTCCAAGCAACTGATGCTGAGGTTTGTGCTTGTGAATATCTCAAAAGCAATCTAATTATAAACTTTCCTAAGGTGCAGGACATAAAAATTTCATTTCATAGCTGGCTACATCCCTTGAAATTCATGGTTTAAGCACAGCCTATTTTAGAGCTACATAGAACAGCCTAAAACAGTGAAAAGGCAAAGTGAAAACTAAAAAACAGTGAAAAGGCAAAGAATAAAGGGCTGGAGACAGGTGAAGGAAGAGAGTTGTGGTCAGTGAAGGAAATGTGCACCAGGCTGACATAAAACTTGTTCCAAGTAATGGGAAAGGAGAACACTAAGCCTGATTTGTCTTGAAAGAGCTTAGGAATGAAAGCTTGACCCAGATCATAAACCAGCATAAAAAACAGTTAAAAAAATACATAATCACTAAGTCTTGACTAAGTCAATCACAATCACAGCAACACAGGAAAGTGACAAAGTCTCCATTAATGTATAGTTAACTGCTTTTGTAAAACACAAACAGGCCCTCAAATCCAAGGGTGTGAGCTGATTAAAGGTTTAAAACAACTTGCATCCAACATTGCGGCATTATTCAAACCCAAACAACATACAGAAGAAAACAAAACACAGCCTCAATTTCAGCCCATGACAGAATCTGCAGAGTGTATCAACAGAAAGGTCTTCTGGGTGGTCTTTTGTAGGGCAGAGTTTAGAATTCCAGCCTACTCATGGCTCAACTGCATGGAGAAAAGCAGACACACACAAAGTGCAGATTCTTAAAAAACTCTCAGTGGCAATCAAACACTCCCCCAGTTTGGCAAAGTACTCAACTGGAGTATATGACAAATCTGCTCCTAATGTGCTGTAGGAATCCCAGAACAACAAAACAGTCTGGAGTGGACCCTTTAAGTGAGAGTGGTAAGAATTAAACAGATGCTCCAAAACATTTGCTGGGGGTCTGCTCCCATCTTGCCAAGTTGTTCAAATCAGGGAAGATGCTTAGGGATAACTTTCTCTTACTCCTTCCTACCAACACTCTACACTGACCATCCCAGCCAGGTCTGTGCACATGCATTGTATCTGTAAGCAAAGCAAGCTCCCAAGACTTTCTTATTGATTAGGTTATCAGCTCACTAAGAGATATTTTCTTTTTAAATATAAAAGTGTTTAAACTTGCCTTTTAAACAACAAGGAGTTTCCACAGATCAAGATCCAATTTTGAAATAGTAAAGCTAAAGTCCCTAACATCAAATTTTTAAATTTGCCTTCTCCTTCCCACACAAAATCCCAAGAAAAACTAAGGAAAACTTCTCAGCTCTTATTTTATGGAAAGATTAAAAATACCAAATGAGGGAATTTGATATCTCGTAAGAGTTAATTCAGCAAGAAAAAAACCCCATGATTATTTCTCAGTCAAAATGCAGAGACTGAGTTTTCTACTTCAAGCATTAAGTAGTTTTCAAGACAATACTGAAAAAGCAATAATTTTCAAAAGAGCAAAGTACTTCTAGAACAGGGAGATCACTTTTTTCTGAGAGTGCAAAAAACATTTGCTTGATTCTGTGATGCTTAAGGGTACGTACCAAGCTAGGAATCGAAACAAGAAAATCTGCATTTAACATTATAAATATGAACACCCTGACTGGTATTAAAAAAAAAAAAAAAAAAAAGGAGTTGAATGAGTAAAAGAAAACATGTTTTTTCAAAGGTCAAATACACTTTAATACATGTAAGATCAACTCCTAAAATCCACCCAGACCTCAGGGTGTAATTGCGACCCTCAGTGTGAGCCACAGAGCGGCACCTGGGCCCATGTGAGCACTCCTGAGACAATCAGCACTTTACTGCAGGATAAAATTCAGAAGCCTTTGACCCTGATGAAGCCTTCAGGATGAAATATTTAAGGAGAATTGCTTATGGTATTTAACCACACACCAGTGCCTTTTCCTCCATAAATGTTTGGGGATTTTTTTTCCCAGCAGGGCCAGCACTGATCCGCTTCAGTTGCTGTGCAGAACAAGTGCTAACATACAAGAAACCCATGGACAGTGCAAACGGCTACATTACAATTTTGAAAAGTAAAATGTTACAAGGTCAAAATATAAAGGGAAAAAAGATCCTTAAATCAAGGTACTATAACCATACCCTGCTTTCTAAACACATGGTCTTTTTCTTCAAGACTTAGAAGGCTCAGAAAATGCTGAGCTTTCAAAATTCCCATTTTTGCCTGCCTTAGGCTCATTTCAGGATGCACTTTTGAATACTTTGACCCTATTGTTCATGTGACTTTCTGGTGCCAAGATTACAGTAACAAATACTTGAATAACTACATCTATATATAAAAACATTCACTTCATTTCTATTAAAAACCCCCAAGAATTTATAGAACAGTTTTGTACCTACCAATCCACCACTGTCACCTGTCCAAGCACTTGGATCAAAGTCAAGTTTACTGACACAAACGATAAATTTCTCTGGAAACACACGGAGCTCTACAAAAAAGAATTGAAAAGAGGATTACACAAATCATAACCACTTTCAAAACCACTCGTAATAACAACATACATGTTATTTTAGTACACAAAATTACTTATTTTTTTAACTGCACACTAACTCTTCTCATGCACCCCTCTAGCTTCTCACCTACTCTATTCAACATGCCACTCCTCCTTTTGTTTTGTTTTTATAATGCATTCCAAAAAATCAATAAGTAGAATAAATTGAGTTCCCAAGAGGACAGTCATGGCTGCAAATTAGTCCACCTGCACCCCTGGATGGGAAGACCAGACAGAACCAACAGACAAACCACATAACAAGGATTTCTTTTGTGCTATTCTGGTGATGAGTCTTTTCATCACAAAAGCTGTAAATTAGGTTTGTAGCCCAGAACAACATTCAATCAGGGCTTGGCATCAAACCTCAGCACAAGGCCAGGGCAGAGTGTTTCACACTCTGACTACAGAGATTTTTGAAGTCATTAAACAAATTGGTTAACTACTACTGAATTACACATTTTACTCAAGATCACATGGTTTGTTATGAACACAACAAAGTTTCTGTTTACAAAGGATTAAAAATTGAAGGGTTCTCAGATTAGAACAGACGAGACAAAGCTTTATTCAATACCTGGCAATGCTATGGGGAGAGCACAGCTGGATATTTTCTTGTTTATATATGGAATTATTTCCAGATCAGTATCTTCATATTTTCACCTCTGATCTTTTTTTGTTGCTGGGTTTTGGTTTGTTTTTATAAAAAGAGAATTAATAATTTTTAAAGTTTGTTATATTACACAACAAAGCCATAACACTCTATTTTTGTGGGACAAGAAAGAGACAAGGCTTGCAGAAAAAAATCTATGAGGTTGATCTCACAGATAATTTTTTTTGTAGAATTGAAGATTAGGGCAAGTTGCTTCCAGTAACATCTTTTTATTGTTACATTTTATAACAATCTCATGTGCTGGTTAGCAAAATGCAGGTATCTTTAGGTATTTATTGATGCTTTAGAACAGTTCAAATTTAATGGACAGCAAACAATGCTGAGGTTCCAATGCAGACACTCTGAAATTCTATTCTAAAAGGACAAGTTTGATGAAATATTTCAGGTCAACACTGATCTCTTCAGCCAATATGGACTTAAAAAACAACCAGTTGGCATTTGAAGACAGATTTAAACATTTATGAATATCATTAATTCCTATAAAAAACAATAAATTATTTTAAAATATCCATTCAATTATTGAGTATTTGTTATGATTTTGCTTTTTTTTGTTTAATGCAGCCAAGAGGTCAGCAATCATTACAGCTCCTTTGCATTGCTGTTGGCAGGAGAGGATTGATCTCCCTTCCTTCCAGAGCATCCTGGCTTGAGAAAACATGAAGAAAAGACCTGGTCCAATGACATCACCTACGTCAAGATTTTATAGCTGTGAGGTGAATGAAAGCCTTTCTTGCATACACTTGTAGTGCATGTTGATGTCACAAGACACTCGAACAATAATGAAGTGATTCATGCTGCAACCTCTGCTTGATTCACCCTGCAGAGACTCAGGAAAATGCTGAGTCTCATCATACTTACAGAATTTGGTGAGGCTTAGCTGATTACCCTGGGGCAAGGAATACACAAATTTAAAATTAAGTTTAAAAAAAAAAAAATCTTATCTCAAGAAACACTTCTCTTTTTTTTCTTTTGTTTTGTTTTCAGGAAATCTTCCTTGTAAAAAACAAACCAAAAAAACCCCACCAAAACAAAATTCAAGCTCTGAAAGAAATTTTTATTTAAGCAGACCAAAATCTGACAAAATCTTAGTTATGTTCCCTTGCTTCCTCTTCTAAGTAACTCTGTAAGAAACTGATTTCTTACCACGATAACGTTTCCCCAGAGCACAACGGAGATTAACCCATCTCTTCATAAAGTAGGCAGTAATGTGCAAACTGTTGGCTGCAACATAAAACAAATGGATAATATTAGGTGTAAGGGTGTCTTGGGCATTCTGGTCTCAAAGTGCTGCACATCTGCTGAGACTGGATTGAGAGAAAGCAGCAGCAGCTCAACAATACAAAGGGAAAAGTAACTTTAACGGAATATTTTTTCCAAAAAACCTGCTGAATTCTCATACTGAAGTATCAAGAAATTAAGTGCCTGAAACATGGCAAAAATCTACATAAATTACTAACCACCAAGTTCTGGAATCCAACCACAGAAATTAAATTAATTAATTGATCAGAGGTGTTATTTGCTTAATAGTGTGGTGTCATGTTGTCATACACATTCTACAAGAACACTACAGATATCCATTTATTTAACTGTCTTCTAGAGAACGTGGTAGGAAAAAAAAAAAAAAGGAAGATAACTACAGTTCCATTGAATGAGGTGAGAAATGCCCACATTTGAACTCCTCAGTAGGTACAGCAGCCCGAGCTGGCCTGGCTGACTCAGCAGGTACCTGTCACCTCCAGAGGCTTTTTCAGTTTCTATTCCCAAGAATGACAGAAATCTTTCTGCATCAGCAGTGTAGGAAATGGACAGAAAATATTATATTATGGCCGAGAGAGTATTAGACCAAGGAAATCAGCTTTTACTTCTGTTCTACTTAAATTCCCAAATGACCCTGGTAAACCAGTTAGCACTTCATTCATGAAGGTATTTAGCAACCTGACTCCCACTGAAAATGCAAAAAACTGACATCTGTGACTCATCCACCCCAGTCTCCCTGGGCACCTCACTGAAATCAAAGTGTGAAAGAGGGTTGGTGATATTTCCCCTAACTTGGATGGGGTTTGCATGACTTAAATTACTGATGCTTTGAAGACAGTCAGCTACCCTAGGTACAATTAGCACAGGTAAGTTAGAATATTAAGTGCTACTGCTGTTTTCTAGAATCTAACCATTTAAAAAGAAGGAAAGCTGGTTTGTTCCAGTCTCAATCCCTACTGAGATAGTGCCAAGGCATGCCTTATTTCTAAGCATAAATACACATCCTGCTGAAGGGTCCCCAACTCCCCTATTTCTCTAAGATCTTCTGGAGCTCACCATCGAGTGCTGTCGAGCCTCAGCTCTCATTAAGAACTACAGTTATCAATCACAATCAATCCCTTTGAAATTTATCAGCCATCTTTTTTCCTTCCCCTCAGGAAGACACCCAAAATTTGACTTCCTTTTAGAGATCGAGTCAAGATGTGACAAGTTGAACCATCCCTTAAAAATGATGAGCACTAGAGAAAAATTTGGATGTAATCCACCAGCTTTATTAAGTGTTTATTTAAAAGAACAATTAAGGAAAATTACTTTTGGCTATTTCCAGCTTGGCATCTACAATTCTTTATCACTGCTAGTAGGCTTAGTCAAATCAAAGAATTTGCCTTGTATAAAAATAAGTTATTAGTGTGATAACAGCACACACCAGCGTGACCTTGGAAAGCTGAGAAAGTAGCATTCCTAAAAGTACAACTTGGAAAACAAATCTTCAGACAGTAAATATTAAAAGTTTTCCTTTCCACCTCCATTTGTCGGCGATATTCCAAATGTTTTGGGGTTTTTTTGAAAGGAATCTAAAATGAAAAAATGTGAATCCTGTTTTTTCACAGGAAAGGCAAGATGCTTTGTTCTTGAAATTCTTTTATAGAGCAGTAACATCTATATCCGTTTATTTTTTTTTCTGTTCTGGTATTCTCTGAGAGGTTAAGTGTTTAATCGTGTGTGATTGACTGAATAAAGTTTCTAATTCTCCTTAGAGGCCCTTGATTCAGCCAGCTACTGTTCTGTGGAACAGAACACCTCCCTCAGATCTGACAAAATAAATAATAATTATGTAAGAGATTAAGACACCTCTACTAACTGTTTTTGCAGCATCAGCTCAAGTCTGAAAGTCTTATAAAGCCTTCACAGGGAATCGCACCTGAGCTAGTAAGCTCAGTCCAGAGGGGGGACTAACACTAAAATATCATTTTAGTTTCCATGATTATTTATTATTTCGCTGAAAAGGCCAGATATTTGCTGTTACTTGTTGCTAAGCCTTTGAAAATATTAAGATGTACTACATTTAAGATATCTGTATTTTGAAAATATCATACAGCTACACTCAATAAATGTTTTGAAACCCTCTTGTACGTGACATATGATCTACTCTGTAGTTAGCTGGAGTTTGAAAAACTCCCTCAGTTTTAAAGCTGTGAAAGTTACTGCAGAACTATAAAAATAGTGATATCCTCTTTCAGCTTCCTTCTGGGGAAATATATTATCCAATTAACTCTTCTGCTTCATGAAAAAATAAACTTAAAAAAGACCCACAAGAAAACCTTCTTACCCAAGAACTCCATGTGACTCACAGCTTTTCAAACTTTCTACACAGTTACCCAGCATGAGTTTAAATCTGTTCATCATCTCATGGAAGAACAGACCAACTGATATGTACCAAATGCTCCATCACTAACTTCTTTTGAGCACAACCTAGAAGTTTGAAGCTACAGACAATTTTTCTTCCAGTAATGTAGAAAGTTCACACATCCTGGGCTCAGCAAATCTAGTCCCATCTTCAATTTTCTCTTCACCATGCAACACAGACAAGGCTCCCTTTGTGGATTACCAGCACACAGGCAGAAATAAAATTGTATTTAGTGACTTGAAGTTTTGTTTTTCTTGTTTCAAAACTGGGCACTCTAAATCATCAGATCCAGGGTCCAAGAACAAACAAGAAAAACAAACCAAACAAACAAATCAACGTCAAGGAAATAAACAGACCCTGAAACCCAAAGGGAGACTGCATATAAGTGGTTCTAGGAAACCACATTTCAGTTTCAGCTGAAATAGGCACCAGAGAGTGCTGCCTTTTAAGGGAACAGTAATTTACCCTGCTTGTTGTATTTCAGAGTCCCACGACACTGAGAGGAAGTATCAGACACCAACTCTCCTGTAAGACTATCCAGCAACACTTGTTTTCCAAAGGAGACACAGCCAGGCTGACTTGAGCTTCCAGAAGGCTGCCAAGAGGCGGCTGCGGTGCAGAGAGGAGCAGTGGGAAGCCCTCTCCCACGGCTATTATGGACCATTCAGCTGGGAGCCTGGGAAAATGCCTCTGAGCTGCTGACTTATCTGGAGCAGCCTGGCAGGTGTTCACTCCCCAGCACGATCTGGCACCTGCCTGGCTCCCTGCTTCACTCCAGTCTTGTCCAAAGCCACAGCACAAGCCTAAGGCCAACTGCCCCCAAACCACTGCCATATCTGACAGGCACCTATTTCTCATCACACAGTATTTTTATATTATACCTATTTTTCCCTCCCAGCCTAGACACTTCACATTAGTACTGTGGATTAGCACTGACTCTACTTTTGAAAGTAATAACAAAGTAAATCATTGCAATAAACATATTAAAAATATAAGAGGATAAATTTCTAACATTACAATGTGAGAGTAAATACATGGGTGCATTAGACCTTCTGAAACACTAAACTGTACATTAAAAAAAAAAATCTACACTTAGCTCATGCTTGATTAATTTTTCCACACAGATTAGGCTATACTAATAATGTTTACAGTATATAGAGCTTTTCATCTTCAAAGTGCTCTACAGACATATTATTACATTGCTTTTTAGCACTCATATTTCTCCACTTAAAATTATTCACCACAGAATCAAAAGTCTTGATTGTTTGCAAACAAAACAAAAAAAAGGAACATTTCATTCTAAATCTACTGTTAATTGTGCAGCTTTCCTTCCCAAAAATGTCCAACTCCACATCATGTGCTACAGAGTAAGCTGCCATTTCCAGTTTAGAAGAGATTCAATTAAAATACTGACATTTCAGTTTAAAGCCAAGTCTAAGATAGGGACAGCAGATGCACAAATCACACACAAAAAGCTGCTGAGATTTCCAAAGCCTTTTCTGGAATCCACTTGATATTTTTTAAACAAGAAGCATCTTTGCCCAGTTCAAAGTTTTATACAGCAAAGAATAGGCTTCAAAACTGAAACATGTCATGATGGCATCCATTGTTTCCATACAGTTTGCCTTCTGTCCAAGTAAGTTGATTACTATAAGCAAGTACACAGGAAAATGTGTGCTGATAAACATAACATCAAGCCCATAAGCTTTTTAAAAACAAGTTTAATACCCAAGGAAAAGCATTCAAGCCACTAAGTTGATATACTGTAAGAATGGACAAAAAAAATACTTGAGTGTAGTATTGAGTATTGCTGCAGTTGACTTTGCCAACTCTTGTACCTGCAAATAAATTCAGGGATGGAATTTGCCTCTGTCTTTTTCCAGGGTGCCTTACAGTAGCTTAAACCAAATTGCTGACAAATTTACAGACAAAACCAGATTGCTGATTTTTTTTCACCTTACTCTTTCACTGGTTTTTAGCATTACTGCTGCACTTCTATCTGCTAAATCTTCTGAACATAGGCCAGTTGCCAACACAAACAGGTGAGAAATCCTTCCCACCAAAGACCTGGGGACAAGATTTAGTTCTTATCTGGGAACAGGGTCCCTGACTGGAAGAAAAACATTAACCTTTCAAGGAGTGTGATCAAGAGAGGAAGGGATAGGCCTAGAACATCCTCACTGCTATCAGAACCTCAATAGACTAGACACAGCCCACTGTCTAAACCATTCAGAGTATGAGCCACAAACTGCAAAACCAAACTGAGCCATTTTGTAAAATCCTACAGTAGGGTTGTAGGGCTGTCCTCTAGCAGGAGAGGTGTGGAATTCACTGCAAAATCAGAACTATCCTGGCCAAACTGGATCCAGAATAAGGCATTTCTTAGGCTGGCTATCACTGCTGCTCTGGAGGAAAGAATGAAGAAAGCACATCTGAGCCCATCTGGCTGCAAGATGATTAATGCCTCTGATGGAGGTCCTGGGAACACACCAGCTCTGAAGGAAAAAGACCATCTTCCTTTCCTTCACTAATACTTAAGGATGGAGAGGAAGGCTGATCCATTCCTGGAAAATCCATACCCATTCATAATGTATGAGCAGTAACAGCCAGCAGCACCTGCCAAAGCATTCAAGCAGATAAATGTAGAGCAATAGATTTGATGGTCAGTGCACCTTTACCACAGACTACTGTTTTCTAACAGGACTAACAAGATTTCATTTCACCCTTTTGTTGATCTCAGACTCAATAACCACATTATAAATTGCATGTGACGGGCACGAACTGAAAACTATTCAGGAATGCTCCCTGTTTTGAACATCAAAACTTTATTCCAGAGAAAGCCACGTGCCTGGACTTCTTTAACCACTGGAATGAGCACAACAACCAAGGCTGAGAAAGGCATCTGTTGCTACCAGCCAAAAGGCAGAGAGAACTGGCAAACAAACCCTGTGGTAAACACTGTCTGACAAGTCAGCAGCCCAGGAGAAGCTGAAGTATCTGTGCTGCAATGGAATTCAGTTAAACTGTCTGGTGCCACTTTTGCACATCAGGAAGAGTACATCCCACAAACTGGCCAGACACAGCTCTACCCAAATGGACCAATCACTCACATCACTGAACTCCTCACAGTGATAAAAGGAAGGCAGATGATGGCTCAAATGAAGACAGACTGTGATGGACTGCAGTGGTTTTCGTTTGCCAATTTGAAATTTTCCTGTTGTGAGACAGGATTAGAAGGAAGGCAAAATAGGCTCAACTTTAAATGGTACAAAGAGAAATTTAGTTACTAGAAACTATAAAAAAAATAGTAATAAAACTACTTTTCCTTCCCCTACACACTTCTTTTCTTTCACACTGAAAACGTTCAGAAAATAACTCAATCAGTTTACCATCTTTAAAATAGTCTTTCACTAATTTACTTGGGAGAGGAGACCTTCCTTTTCAGTCTGTGGAGATTTCTCCACAAGAAACAATTCTCTCGTGGCCTTGATGTCACAGTGATCAACAACCCAAGAGAATGGAGATGTGATCACTATGTAAAAATCTCTTCCTCGACTAACAGTTTTTCCATAACCATTCATGAGGACCATATCAACTTATGAGGCACACTTTAAGGATTATAACAGTTCAAACAAAAGCTCATTTCATCCTTGAAAAGAGAAGCTTTTCTTCTTCTTCCCTGGGAAGCAGCAGGGGTCTTCTCGCTATTCAAACTTAAGGGATCACAGCAATTTCAACATTTGTTTACTTTAACACCAATGCCTCTGCTCATACCTACAGTTGGAACATTCATTCCACCCCATAATTTCTTTATGTGTTACAGGGAAACAGGAGTCTCTTCTCTATAGCATAAAAAAAGAGAAATTTCTATCCATGACCACATGGACCCAAGTTTGACTAACAGCACGCTAGGCAATGCATAAAACAGCACATGCCTCTTTCACAAAATATGTCCTTTCAGCCTGTCTCTGTGGTTTTTCGTTGAAGAAATCCATGAGCTGCAGGAAATTTTTTTATGCCATGAAGTACTTGAAATGGAGGATTTTGTATTTTCAGTGTGAAGAATCACTCAATCAAAATTGAAAAACTCAATCAAAATGTGGAAATGAGCCTCTTGGAATTTATCAGACATGACTGGTTCCCATTACTGTTCATTAGAACAGCAAAATCACTGGTGCCAATATTATGATGCTGAAAGATTTTCAAATGAAGTCAATCAAAGCTTTCACAGGTCTCCAGGCTCTATTTTTTTTCCCTGCCAATAGGAAATAACTTCTGCAAAACTTTCACCCCCAAGAGGAAAGGGTTTGAACCCTAAATCTCCCACAGCTGCCAAGACTTTAATCTTCCACCAATAACAAGGTCTCTAGGCAAGGGTCACTACAAATGTCAGGAATATATTATATAACAGGGCTACAACACCTCTGGGCTTGGTGAAAAAGCCCAACACTGCCACTGGAGACATGATGGGAGAGAATGAGAGGGAAAGAGCAATCAGGAGCAGGTATATTCAGCAGAACTTCTTAAAAATGGCTTAAACAAGAAAACGTAGTTTCTTCAAAGGTGATCTTGATATATAGCAAAAGATATTCTTTTCTTTAATTTCTTTTTGAGGATTCCTATTAGGATATCCCAGTGGAGCTAAAAGGTAGATGTTGAGGGTCATAACTCCTTTTCTACCCTAACATCTAGAGGACACTTCAAAAGAACATGAGTTCTAAGAGACATGTGTGGACTTGAACCTGCAGTTTCATGCTGTTGTCTGAATAAAGCAAGTAGTGCCAGAGGTTCACAGGTTTTTGTCTTTTCACACAACAGACTCTTGTTAGATTTGCAACAACTCAGAATAGAAGGAAGTTCTGGGGCATAGCAAATAGGTGGAAAGTACCACAATAGAGCCTTCTGTATTTTCTCTTTTTAAATGCTGGCAAACAGACCCTAATTAAGTCAGCTGCTGAAAGGCTTTATTTCCAAATAAGTCTCTATGTCCTTCAGCTCTCACAAGCTCTGATGCCAAGAGGATACCACCAAAAAAGACCAAGAACAACCATGATTGTGATGATCTTCCCACTGCCACCAGCTCAGCTCTGGTGCAAAAAAGCTGGAGACTAACTGCAAAATGGTTTGTATAAAACCATCATTTTAGCTCACTCAAGAACATGGTGTTATAAGGGACCACCTGAATAGCTCAGTAGCCTCCATTTCTGACATTAGCTTAAGAGATGCCAAGTGCAAAAAAAAAAAAAAAAGTACACAGAACATCCTCTTCCCCAAAACTAAATAGCAAATTTAAGGTCTTTTATGCAAGAGACCAAACTCCACAATCCTGTCTTTTGCCATGGCAAGAAAACAGCAGACAAAAGGCAGGCATTGCCTATATTCTATGACCCATATATGTGCACATAAAAAAAACCCCACCAAGCTAAATATCTTCATTAAAGGAATGAGAGAAAGATACTCAGTAAAGAAATAAAAAATGTCATCTTCTACTCTCTCTAAAGCAAGTTTTGGCATTTAAACATGGATTTGTACAGTGAATATGGAATGTTTCTCCCTGAATATTTGTAATTTACTGTGCATTAGAACATCTCTGGTCTGTTTGAAGTTGATGGTACATCAAGTTCTAAGTCCACAACACAGTCAAGATTACACTGAACTTTTTTCCTCTCATTTTCAAGTAGAAGTCTCTACTATTTGCTACACTACTAATTTTTTATTTCATTATCTCTTTTTGTTACCAAATTAAGGCACAGGTCCTGCAAAGCTTTGTTGGGTTAGTTTTGTTTGTGGTCTGCCACTGTGCCTTTGTAGTCCACAGAAATACTTTGTGTGTAATAACCACAACATACCTGGTACTCAGTGGTGAATCAAACACCTAGAATTGCTCTCACTAAACCACTAACATAGAGAAAAGAGGCATTTTTTTTTTTCAGGAATTGGCCCTCCATCTCAATCTGGACAGATTCCCACAAAGACTTATAAAAATTTTCCAAATATGAATAAACCCACAAAAATGTTTGCAATTTTAAAAGCTGTAATTTCTACCTTGGTCATATGATAATGAAACTTAAGAACAAAGGAGAGTATTATGGTAGCATGGAAAGTTTAAAAGAAATTCCTATTCATATTTAACAGTGAAATTATACCCCCAATTACTTCCAGTTAAAATGAAAATAAAAAGGACTTCAGTGCTCAATATATAGCTGCAACGATTTTTTTTTTCCTTAAAAATCATGATGATTTTTCTTTTGCTGGTGATTGTTTGCAGACTTTTAGGGAAGGCAAGGGTTAAAGATGTATAAAAGAGATTTTCTCACAGTTTAAAGAGAGCAAAACAACACATTTAGGAAGCCAGACAGCTAAAAGGTCAAAGCGTTACACTTCCAGGTCAAACTTCTGGTTGCAATTAAGTAAATTCCTCTGAACATTTCTAGGGAAATCATATTTCTTTTAGGTTTTATTTCAAATCCCTATTCCTTCTTGCTTACATTTTAACCAAAACAATATTGCTCTCTTTAGAAACATTTAATAAAGAGCACTTTGTTTTTAAAAAGGTAACTCAATAGGTAATTTCAAAGTAAGAATCAATTCTTTTTTTTTAATCTCATTTAATGTACAGTTGAACTAAAGGCAAAAGAAGCTATTAAACCTATTAACTTTTAGAACCAAAACATTTTGACCAAAATAAAAAAAAACAGACCTATATGCCACCTCTTCCAGCTGTGCCTAGTGCTAAAACAGCTCCATGAGCTGGACACTGAGAATCCATCCTCTGTATTCCTGATTCCAAGGGACTGGAGAAGCTGTAAAACCTACAGAGAGCACACATGAAGAGCACCTCCAAGAGGAAAAGATGTTGCAAAGAAGAGTAAGGCAGTCAAGTAAGGAATAGTGCTTAGGGACAGATTTTCAAATTTGCTTCATGTGCCCTCCAAAAATGCTGAATTCCCACTTGGAACAAGCCAAGGGCTCTTTGCAAAGGTATGCTCCCTGGCCTAGATGAGAGTCACTTTGATATTCTCAGGTGAGTATCAAATCAGAAATTAAAGGTGGGGTTAATCTTGCCTAACTTGAAACACCTGCATCAAACTAGTACCCTAAACTTCATTTTTAACTGATAGAGATAAATTACTTATTAACTTGCAGCCAACTTTGAGAAACTGAAACACACCACACCACTTTGTAAAGACACATGATTAATGGATGCTGATTTTTTTGCCTAACTATAGAAAGAAAACTCCAAAGATAAACTCTGAATTTGCATAAATATATGTGTCATTGCATAAACTGAAGTACTAACAGCAAAATCACTCTGCAGAAATATTTGGATGATAAAGAAAGACCTTTATAGCTCACACAGATATGTAAGAGAGTAGCTGTTCGTGCATGCTTTTTTTTTTTTTGCACACACACAACTAGGAGTCATTTTCATACTATGTTTTCTTTTCATAAAATGAAAAAAAAAGTCATATGGGACAAAGAGACAAAAAAATGGAAATAAGATGAAAGCAAGAGAAAGCCATACAATGCATTAAGGCAGGGAATATTTTAATGCTAGAGGTCAAGACTGTTCAAAACCAACACCACATTTCTCCTTTAGACAAAAATACACCATATTAAACAACTGTCCTGTTATTTTTTTCAATCCAATACTATCTATATAAAATACTTTAATAAGGACATCTTTAAAGTACAACATTTCATTTCTTACCCAAGACCATAAATAATTTCATGGGGAGCTGCCACCAGGGAAGACGTAAAATAGGGAGAACACATTCAAGCCAGCTGGTGCTGAAGCTGCAAATATCCAAGACAAGAAATGATTTCATAGATCTTGATTGTATTCCCCATAATTTATATACTTTACAGGCACACTTAACTGTTCCCTGTATTGCATTTCATTTTAGATCATCTCTGTTGCCCTTCTTGGCATTTTTCCCAATTCTATTGTATTACTATCGAAGGTAAGATAGGAAAAAAAAAAGAAAATCACAAAAAAAGAAAACACCCAAAGAACGTGTAAGTACAGACATTTCTTTTGTTCTTGTCAAATATCCATTACCCTGAAAAAAGAAGAAAATTACACAAAAAGGAGTTCAGATATATAACCTTGATCTTCTAAAAGAAAAATGCTTTGGTAAAAAAAAGATGCCCTTATTCCCCATTATCTGGCTGTAAAAATATGGAGGGGGGGAGTAATCTAAAACAAAACTAGGAAATATTAAGTACAAGATACTAATCAAAACATTTTTCATAAGTTTTTTCATAAGTTATTGTATAAGTTACTGCATACTTCAGGGAGCTCTGTTGTCACAGACAGATGAATGTAAGTTTAAAGTTCACACAGATCTGCAGGACTTGGCCACAAATCATAAATGAGTCCATTGTAGGGAAGCTGCAATGTAATTATTTTCAGAGACAGATTACAATATGCAACTCCAAATATCAAAGTTCACTGGAAAGACTCCTCCTCAGACCCCTATGGCAGCTTATCCTCCCTCTAGTTGCACCCATCAAAGTGTTGTAGAGTTGCTGTTTAAGCAAGGCAAGTGAAAAGATTCCAGTTCAAATCAAACCAAACAGTTTCACAGCAGAGGAGCATGAGTTAACAGCTGGGAGGGTGGGAATAAATCAGTTTTGCTGTTACAGGATTATAATGTAGGACATTCCCTACAAGCATTTCACACAATTCATGTCCTACAGCAATAGCAAACACTCCTAAAGCAAACTGGGGCAGTCTGGAAAGGGTGTTTCCCTTGAAAACATCATAATGTTCAAATTAAAATGCAAGGCCAAAAGAGTTTGGAATATTTACCATCATGATTTATTGTATATTTTTTGTGTGCTTGCACGAGCCAAAAAAATTGTTTCAAAAGCAAAAGAAATGTATTTTCTTATGAAATTGCATCTTATGCATTTTTCTTTATACTAAATAAGATATGAACTTTGACTCCAGATCTTTGTAAGGCTGAACTACTCATAACAGCTCTTGTACCTCTTCCAGATTCTCATTTTAGTAAGCTTGTCAGAAATTAACGTCTGAGAATTTCAAGTCTAAGACTTCTACCTGTTAATAAAGTACAGCCACATTTGCAAAAAGCAACTGGGTGAAAAGATGGACTCAGGAAACATGATCACAGTAAGCCCCATTTCATGAGAGAAGAAAGTTAAAAATATATTAAAAAAATACACAGAATCCCAGGGAAAGCAGATAAAATCAAGCTGGGAGCTCACTGTGCCATGTGACAGCATGCTCTCTAATTATTTTCACTGTAGAAGAGACTGTACAATAAAAAGATCTGAAATCAGAACAAAAATGTCCCACCCTCAAGCCAACAAAAACAGCAAGGATGCTAGGGAAGGAATGAGAGTAGATCTGAAAATTACTTGTAGGAAAAACATAGTTAACTTTTCCTCTCTCAAGAAGGGGAAGAAGGTTTACAATATACCTTCTTCCTTCCTTCCATTACTAACATTGACATTTCTATCAGCCATAATTTTTTTTCATTTCTCCTTATTGTTTCCTCTGTGGCCATGTAAACCTTACCTTCTTCCTTATTGTTTCAGTTCTTCCCTTTCCCATTTCTCCTGTATTTCATATGTCTACTCAGACCTCTGTAGTCTGCTCTTACTTCTCACTGCTCTTGATCAAAACCAGACATTTTCTGTGGAAGATGAAACTTCAAATACTGCAATCACAAGCCATACCTGACCGATGCTCCTCTAGCATGATTTTGGCCATGCAGATTGGATGCAGACAAAATTCAACCTCTGAAAATCCACCCCATTTTAAATTTATCTTTAAAAAAATAAAATAAACCAAAGTCAAACACATTTGGACATTAATTAAACATGAGAAACAGAGGGTTTGTACCAAAGCCTTTGTCCAAAGACTAAATTAAAGCTTACTTTGGCAAATTGTTCATACTGGCCATTTGGGAAGGGTGTGGAAATTGTTCAGACAGAAGGAAGAATAGGAAGAACTTGCTTGTCTTGGCTACTTTCTCTCATTTTTCCATTCTTTCCTTCTTTCTTTCTTCTCCTGTGTGTAACACCCACAGATTTCCTAATGAGCTGGTATGCGACCCACCACACACTTCAGTGTGGGTGTAACTCAAATGAAAAAGAAACGTAAATTAACAAGTAACTTGCATGGATATTTACATTAAGTGCCACAAAAATGAAAAGTAGTGTCAAATAATATTAATATTAAACATAATATAATGTTAATACTGAAAAGCAGCTGTGATAGGTGAAGATTTTTTCTTCAAAATAGTAATAGTAAGGAAATAGAAGACTTAAGGTAGTTTGGCTTCTAGTTCTGAAATAAAACTTAATAGAACATGCCTTGACATTAAAGGTACTCTAAAATCTTATTAATACTGGTCTAATAATTCTCTGTTCAAGTAATTTTGAATACATCCTGCAGTGTGTACAGCAAACTAGTCAAAGTTGACTTGAAAAGATGTAACTACAACCAGGGACATGCTGACCTGGGACACTGGAAATAGTAGGTAAGCAGTTAATAATCATGTGAAGGATCCCTCTGTAGATACACACCTCCCTACAAGAGCAGGGGGTTTACAGCAGTGAAACTCCACACAGACTTGGATAACTTGGAGCAAAAGAAACCACACAGGGCTTCAAGAACTCAAACTCTTCATAACATCCAAATGCAACCAGAGCTGCAGCTGAAGCCTTTTCCCAGCAGCACTTCTGTACCAGGCTCGTGCATTCCTTTGTGTGCTACAAAACACTGCCAGCCAAGCACTGGCCTGGAATGTGGCACTCCATTTGTGTGAAAAACACAAACCCTTCTCCCTGCAGCCTACAAATAGAACCTGTGATCCTAGAGAGGAGGGCAGAACACAAGAGGTAACTGGTAAAGCCTCCTGGCCCTGTGGCTCACCTCCAAGGGTCAGTCCTTAGAGGCAGGGCCCGGTTGCCCCAGTGAACACCCACCTATTCTGTTATTTCCTTCCCAGGTAAGAACAGACTTGAATGGAACTTGAAGAAACTTGATTCTTGGACTTGAACAAAGCACTCCTTTCTTACAAATTACAGCCTTGAGCAAAGGAGGCTGAGAGAAAAAGAATGAGTTGGCTTTGGAAATGAAGCTTAACATGAACGTTCGTTATCACAGCCTGTTTTCTTCCTTTAGTTCTTTATTGTTAATTAATGACGGTGAGATTAACTGCAGAAAACTGATGGAACAGTCATTCTGCCTCATCCAAAGTAAATATCCTTTAATCTAAAACTGTCACTGATATTACTGATGACCTCCTCAAACACATATCCCTAAGTTTTTAATTTTCAGGAAACAAGGGGAAGAGTCAAGCAGAAGATCAGTTCCCAACCCTAGGACAGCACACCAGTATTTTTACTGAAAAGTTCAGGATATGAAAGAAAATAGAAGACCCTAAATTCTCACAAACACCCTCAAATTAGTGTTGCATCTACCCACCTATATAAAAACAGCTATTAGGTCTGGCAGTCTTACCTTATAAAATCATCATTTTTTCAAAACCTACCTTTTACTAAGGCAGGAAACTTAAAAAAATAAATAATAAAAAAAAATCCCTTGATAAAAGAAAACACAGGAAAACCCCAACAAATCTTAGAAATTCTGATCCCACCATCTGTAATGTCCACTCACAATCAGAAAAGTACAGGAGTCTGAAAGTTCATGCGCTTGACAAACAACAGCAATATTTTAAAGGGATAAAATGTAGTTAGAACTTGCAAGGAAGAAAAGGGTTTGGAAATCCTTTGGTGGCCTTAAGCACCTCTTGCTTATGTGGCATTGTGTTCTTGAGGGGTGGGAAAAAGCCCATGTCACGCCAGAAGAACCTGGCTCCCATATATGCCTAAGATGTTGCAATAATAAGCCAACCATACAGTATATAACCTGTGTTTTATTTATCATTATTATTGACAGCAGCACGTAAAGCTGTAAATGCAGCAACCAGCATTCTATAGGAATGTACCTTTCCAATAATGGAAAGCATTTTTAGAGGCAAAGAACTTGTTCCCAATTGCAATTGTTCATATAATATATGTTGAATTCTAAAATTTATGATTATAGTGATGATATAATGTAAGTATGTAATCACATGCATTGCAGAAGTCATACTCCAGTAGAGATCTTTCAGTGTTTTTAAGGAAATGTGACAAAGCATGGCCAGCACAGGGCTTTACTACTGCAGCCCTTCTTTTCTGTGACAAGTTTATAACATGCTCCAGGCTAGTAACAAACACCAGTAATTTTTTGCCTAAGAAATATTTATAGGTAAATTGCTGGTATGATATAAGACCAATAGATAAGCCTGTCAACTGTAAACCCCCCCATTATGCTAACAATGAAATTGTATTAAACAAAAACAGTCATTTAGCCCCAAAGCTGATCTAACAGTAAGGCCCAAGCTACAGTGATCATGAACTTCAGTTCAAAATGTGGATCTACTGAAATGGCACCACTGCCCTCAACACCTCACATACACAAAATACAAGTTCCAAACAGGTGAAGGCTCTTAATCCTGTTCTCTTCTGCACTCCCAAGGTCATGGGTGCTGCTGCCAGGCCTGCAGTAGCACTGGTGAAATGACAAATGTCATTTATCACATTACACCAACGTTTTAAGACTGAACAGATTGCCAAAAGTAAAAAGGAGAAGTAAAGATATTGTTTCTGTATTTAGAAATTCTAAACTAAATGTGTGTGTGGAAAGGAGACTTAATTAACCAGCAAGATTTCAATCAATTTTGCAGGACCAAGGGTTGTATAAGTTATTTTTTTTTAATTCTAATGATAGGCTCTCGGATTAAAAGTAGCAGCATTACGTTCATTTTAAGCAACACAGAAAAATTAAAATCCACTTCATTTTTTCACTTACATAGCTGAAGTAATTCCAGACCAAAACATCAACTATTTCAGGCCTTCCTGATGGCAAATTTCTCACAGAAAAAATAAGGAACAGTATTTTCCCCTATACTTTATTTCACACTAAGCTAAATAATTTCTTTTACCAGTAAGAAACAAAGGCCCAGCTGATCCATGTTCCATGGGTTTCCACTGACCACGTTGTTTAGGTGCCTCCAAGTAATGTTTGACCCTTGAAGCAACAACTTCTTCTAGCAGCTTGCAGACCTCCTGAAAGGGAAAGCACCAGCCTGGTTTGATCTAAGTTTACAGAAATGCCCACAGGCACACAGCAGAAATCAATACAAAATTACCCCCTCTTCCATTAAAAGGAAAAAAAACACTGAGAGGAGAAGCACATGGATTAGGAAATGAATGGGAACAAGGAAGGGAATCAAACCATTTTTCTGCAGAACAAGAGAGGAAATACATCATGAAATTCTTACTTGGCAGATGAAATACATTATATTACAATACTAACTTTTTTTAATCAGAAATTAGTTTCATATGCATGCAAAGTAGGAAAAAATACATGTTAAAAATATATCACTATATTACGTATTTAAGCAAAATTTTAGTAAAAACCCTCTCAGGAACTGTCAAACACACTATTTCTCTGCAAGAATCCTTATAAACCACAACAGATATTTTGCTCCAATTCTGAGTAATTTGGGGGGGTGGGATGGGGGGGTGGGTAAGGCTGAGCAAATTAGGTCACAGCAACTTAATTGCTCTAATTAATTTAGATTTTTCTGCTCCTAAACATAACTGTTTGTATCTTTCATACTTTCTTCAACAAAGCACAATAAAACCACATACAACTCAGGAAGAACAAAACCTCCTGCCAGAATTACACAGGAAAAAAAAAATACTTGGACTAAAAACCAAAAATTCATCTCTTGAATACCAGAATAAGTTTTAAGCTTAATACACACACACTTATTTGAGACTTTTCCCTCAGTATTTTCATTTTCTTTTGTTCATAACTATGTACTCACAGCAATGATACTTTGTGGCACACAAAAATATAATTTTACCTCTATAATGTGTTAGGTTAATAGATAAAATTATATAAGTAGTATCTAAACTATCTTGTCTTGAAATTTCCTTTTGATTAATGTAGAAAGTACTCAGAACAACACATTTTTAATGCATTGCTCTAAATGAAAGCAGGGCATATACATTAGTCAATCACAACCAGTGTTTTCTCTTTACAGTAAGAAATACATTTTCCTTTCTGCTTATAGAGCACAATTATAAATTACTGTATTTGCTCATTCTTCTGTTTAACTCATTAAAGTGCTCCCATTACACATTCCTTCATGGGCCTGTATTCAGGTTAGAATGAAAAGGTCTTGAAAGCAGCAGAAACATGGTGTGTCTTTGGTTCCTTCTACAGCAATAAACATTACCATGCACTTCCTTCATTTACATGGAACATATTTTACTTGTTAGGCTTATGGAAATATTATTTAAATGGCTCTCCATAAAGAACCATACAGACCTCAGAGTGCAAAGACAAATCTTTGACTTTGCCATTCCAGAGGAAAAGGGGTATGAAAGAAAGGGCAGGGAAATTAGAAGGGCAGAAGGAGGGGAAAAACTGCAGCATCTCACAGCAATCCCAAGAACACTCTACATCCAGCTGGTCACAGCAGTGTGCCACGGTGGTCACTCCAACACCCAGCTGTGTTTCCTTACAGCAGTCCCATGCTTCGGGCACTGGTGTAGTTCCATCCTGCCCTCCATGGCATGTGCTCCAAGGAGGAGCCAACAGCCAAAAGGCCACTGGGACAGCATCACCAGGATCCTTGAGCTTGAGCCAATGACTTTCATCCAGGGTAAGCAGGGGATCAGCAGGAATTGTGTTTGTTACAGAGGCATCCACATTTCCCACAGACAGGAGGAGAGGGCTGCACCACCACAAGTATTTTCCAGAGTTTGGAAACAACAAAAACACAGAATACCACTCGCAACGAACATAAAAATCTGTTGGAATAATCTTTCTTTAGGACATTTTCTTCCCTCACTTACACAAAGATTCTGTATAGGACCTTCAGGAAGGGAATTGCAAAGCTATTGGACTCACACTTCTCAGTTGTTGAAAATATGCAACCTTTGTACTTCTCTTGAAACATGCAGTCACAGAAATGCACTGAATGCTGTTCTGTCATGCCTCTTTATTAAATCAATCATGAGCTAATTTCCTGAAATTCATCTCTTTTGTTTTGGCAGGGTTACAAAATACATTTTGAAAACATTTAAAACTCAGATAACCAGGAGAGTAAAACTGCTTATAAATAGAAAAGGTAATGAGCATTCATTTAATCATAAAAAAGAAATCTGAAAGATTTTCCCTATTTTCTTATTTCTCTGCTTAAGAAAGCACAAATCAGATGAACCACATCTGCTGCTAAATATTCTACTTTTGCTCCCTCAGGATATTAATCTATTGTTGCTTTTAATTTCATTTAAATGTATGACTCTGAGATGTCTGGGGACACTGTGCAGTGACAAGTTAATGATGGCATTATTAGGGAAGCTATCTGCTGAAAATTACCGTAACAGAGACTTGCGGGAAAGTCCACAGGCATCCCAAACATGTCCTGCCTTCGTTTTCAACAGGGAGCTTCTCAAGTTCCCACAGAGAAGGGAAAAGCTCCTGCCAGGAACTCAGCACAAGATCCTGTGTGATTCCTCTACAATCTGATGAAAATTACAGACAGAATTGTGCTGCTCACTGATGTACTGATTTTCCACAATTTCATCAGGATATACACATGGCACATTTTAAAATAATGGAAGTTTCTTTTCATAAGATGCAACAGTACTACTATGGTTTGTCATGCATACTTATGTTTTCTTACACCCTCTAAATGCAACATCATTTACACTTCTCAGAATGAGGAAAAAGAAATTATTAGGAAGATATTTCACCAGCAAAATGATACCTACCACAGTCTGGTTTATATCACTCAGGATAATTTACAAGCATTTATGAAAAACCTATTTTTAAATTAAAAGATAAGTCAGAAGAATCCACATAGCATACATGCATGCATGAATGTGCACACACACAGAGTTTAAAAATTAAAAAGGAGATTTAAAGTGGTCATTAGTGACCCAGAAAACACATATGGTTGACTTAGGGGTCCCTTGGCAACCACTGATGGTTAGGTATAACTAATAATATTCTCCTAACACAGAAAAATCCTGAACAGTTCAAGGCAATCCAACTTTTTCCCTGCAGCCATATGCTTTTGAAGTAGGATTGATATTTGTTGTACCTCTTTCTCATGATCTGAAAACCAGCTGGTGTCTTTACTGGAACCTTGAGGCAAAATATGAACATCCACCAAGACAGCAAAGTTCCCACACTGGAGAGGAAAAAAAAAAGAAGAAGAAAAACCATGTTGAACTGTAGCTGCCAGGAAGCACATGTCAAGCAGACAGGGAGATAAACAATCAGGTAAGCACATGCATCTGATTCAGTGTTACAGCAGGCAGAACATTAAATCCTAGAAGTTTATGAAGTACAGAATTACAAATTTATCATTGCTTGTGGACTTAACAAGGAACAAGAGCACCAGATCTATCCTGGATAGCTCACTGAAATGTTTATATGACAAGCACAAGTGTGTGGAATTTTTTTCTGCTATCTAAATGTCACTTTTAAATCTGAGTTCAAGAAAATGTTAGTGTGAAAATTAAGCTATTCCTTCACCGAATTAATATCACTCTATTTTCTGAAAAATTCGTACCATATTAATTATCTAGTTGGTGTTTTAAATTTATTAAGTACTTAAAAATTCGGCATCTTAGAAGTCTTTTCCTCTCTCCAAGCTACCTAATGTAAAGAACAGCAAGTTTGAAGGACTTGTCAGTGGATATTTGACAGTTACCACATCTGTCATCTGTACTTTGAATAGTTAAATAATAAGGCTTACTTATTGCTAAAGACTATATACAGTTATTAGGATGATATAGGCTACATCCCAAGACACATCAGCTATGTCTGAAATTCCTTGATGGGTTTTGATTGAGGACAGTGTGGCATACAATGGTTATTTTATTTCATTGTTACATCAATCATTATAATGAACTAACACAAGGAAGAGTGAATGGCATGAACACATGCCACTTCCACTGGGCACTAATTCACTCCTGCCTGCTGTCCTGCACAGAGGTATGGGGTTCCCTCTTTTCTACTGCAACCCAGCACCAAATCTCACTCAGACACCTTTAACTAAGCAGTGTACAAGGTAAAAGCCAATTTCATCATTCTGGCCTGGCTGCTTGTGGCACACTTGTGATGTAATGAAGTTGCTCCGTGAGAAGGCTGCACATGTGCGGTCATGGCGACTGCACATCCGGAATGTCTGATGGAACAGAAACAACATCCTGATCCCAGACAAACCTCACATGTGCATGGACCATCCAGAGTGACATTGGGCTCCTTTCAAGGGATGTTGTAGTGCTCACTTCCTGTTCTCACTCACTCTCTCTGTATTTGCTCCTCATTGCCAAATATCTGTACAGCCCAACCTCAGAATTCCAGCTGTTTACAGAGGTAGTTCTAGAAATAACATTATATATGGTTTTGGACTCTGGTTTTACATCACCTACAGTCTTAGGGGTACACCTGGATCTCAGGCTTATGGTGTAGCACAAGTACAGTTGTTGAGAGTACCCTTACCTATACCATTAGCACTGAGAGCAGCACAATTTAGCATCAATTTTATTAATCATAACAGCATATTTGGTAAATTTAAAACCTCTTGGTTTATAGAACACTTGGATCTGTAAATCAACTACAAACAGAAGTTTCTAGATAATGATTCAAATACAATTAAATGTAATTCATGGCCAATATTGTATTGTAGTTAGAATGCAAAAGTTTGGCAAACGAGACAGGCATTGTGAAATCATTTTGAGAAACTTCTAAGTTACTTTTAGGTATCAGCCACTGAAAGAGCAGAATGCTTTGATCTATTGTATCAAAAGGCTTCTCTTTCCTCCAGAGAACCAAGAATTGCCAGATGGCTGCAACAGCAAACCTTTACAAGCTTTAAATGGATGACAAAATATCTCACAAAAATCTCTGGTGAATCATTAGTCAGCTCTAGCAAACTTGAAATTGACTACTGAACTTCAAAGTTAGCAGACACTGCAGATTATAAAGTGAAAGCCAGTAAATTATTCATGGTTCAGCACTAATAACAACAAACAAGTAGCTGATACATCAAGAAAATTCAAACTATCAAGTGCTCCATGTTAACTGGCATCATTTTCTATTGACTACAAAACTTTATGTATAGATACAGATGCAAAGTATAGACCTATTTTTCAAGGAGACAAAACATTTGCAATTATTTTCTTCTGAATGGCACTGTTGTCTCAGTTGCCAATCTTGAAACAACTGGAAAAAAAGAAAATAACGGACCACATTCAAAACTACACAATGGAACAGTTAAAATTATCTTGAAAATTTTACAAACACACCAAACATTTGTGGTGCTTCAAAGAAAAAAACAAATAGATATAAATAGTGCATAAATCCCTGTAATAGTCATGGTTTCCCAATGGAAGACTTCTATCCCTCTGAGTTTGGGAGCACTCTTCTCTGTAGACAGCACACCTGGAAATATTTCAATAGCCACAAGCCAACAGTTTTGCCACACAGTCTGAACAATTTTGGGACAGGACACAGAGAAGCACAGTTGGCACAGGCAAAGAGGTAAATGAGGAGTCAGGGAATACAAGCATAGACCTTCCCAAGCCTCACTACCTCCTATTTTTCTTAAGTCCTGGACATGATATGAGCAACAGCTCCCATGCAGGCTCCCCTGCATTCCTGAGCTGCACAACACCTGTAGAGTTACACCTGTATTTATACTTGATGTGCCTTCACAGGCTACAGCTCTGTGGATGATGTTTACACTGAGCAGCTCAATACAACTTTGGCTGCTCCAGCAGCAAAGGACAAGTACAGCACTAAATGCCAATACAAATAATTGCAGGGAACAGAGGCAAGTGGAGAAAAAATGCACACAGTTTATATTAGCAGATCTGATGCTCTTATGAAAGTTTCTCTTTTAATTTTTATTCTGATGACATGCAATTCCATGAAAACACTAGCTTTTATTTTAGTGGAAATGAAGTGTTTCCAGTCAATGTGGCTGCAAGATGAAACTCGTGACTCCGAAGCACCACAACCGAAAGGCAAACAAAAAAGCCTGGCAACTTTTAATTTCATACTTTCAACATCCATCTCAAAATTTGCACTGAAAATTGGTTTTTGAGGTGCCATTGTCAAAACTGAAACCTGAATGCCTGATTTGATGGGAAACACATTTGTCAAGAACCAATAGGAAAACATTTCACTCAAAAATTGAAGACAGAAGCAGATGCTCCAATTTGATATCCCCCATAATTCTAGATTTCAAAAACTTCATTTTACAAGCTGTTTTTAATGCTCACATTCTTACTGTAACAGTCTAATGACATTCATCGTGTTACTAAACAAAGGGCTTTAAATGATCTCAGAATGTTGTTAGTGTATTGTTGTACCTAATTCAGAACATCTTTTCAGAAATCAAATTGTTTATACAAATACATCAAACACTTCATAGACTCCGCAAATTGAAAATATAACCAGACACGTAACATAAACACAACAAAACCCAACACAAAGTGGTCATTCAAGCAAAGTCATCTGCTCATAACCTGCTGAAACTTTGAAAGAAGCACGTATTAGATGGTAAACTATTACTGCAAATCCCACAATGAGTAAATAAACCCAAATAAATTCTTTTTATTGCTATACTCATTTTTACAATGGGCTCCTACATGGGTACTCTTGTTTCTTTAAACTGCATCACTTGAACAGCATAAAACCAGTCCTTATAAACAGAAAGTCCTTGAGATGCTGGAGATGGGTTTGTATCCAGTTACAGCACTCCAAATGTGCTGTATCATTAAAGCAGACACAAGTGGAGAACCAGCCTCCCAAGACACATATTAGGGTTTCCCATTCCTGTGATTACGGATGTGGACTGGAGGGTCAGAATTAATTGAAGCTGAGTTGGAACAGAAACATCTCAGTTTGGCTGGGTTTTGGGATGGGTGGGAAGGAGCCAAACTGCAACCCTCACACACTCAAAACTCCAAACTGCTCCATGATAAACACATAGAACTGTTTATTTCTACTGTTCCCTCTTCCCTGAGCACTGTGCTACTCTGTTGCTACAGTGAGAATTTTATTCCAATCTTAGATTATGCCTATAGTTTAAAAAAAAAAAAAAGATAGACTTAAACTCATGTGTGGTTTATTTTATTTTTTCCCACAAAATCTCTTGGCTGTGCTTTTGCATTCTGGAGACCGGTGATATGTCCTATCAATTTTGTCACAATGCCAGAAAGGGCTTCCAATGACATTTTTTGAGTGGTCAATGGGATCATGTGAAATATCTTGTCTTAAAATAAACAGGAAAACTTAAACATTTTCCAGCCTCTCTAACTTCTTTCTGAAAATCAGTAAGTGTTCTGCACTGAGTCAAGCAAGTTCTAATATCTACAGCATTGAGTATAATTATGACCAATTAATCATTGGTCCACACACTGTGCCAACTGCATTATGAAAAAATTTACATTTTCCAGGCTTATTAGAAGTTTATTCGCCTCCTTTATCTTTCTCATCTCAAAGAAAATTGTGTTTTCCTATTATACTACTAGCACCAACAATTTACAACATTTGGACTTTTTCCTCTTATACAGCAATAGCAAGAGGCAAAAATAATCCCTTGAGCAAGTGAGCATACAGTGCCAGAGATCTATTTGTCATTATATAACATTAATTTAACTTTCATTTACAAGCATGTCTAAGGGCACAATGATTTGAGGTAATGCACAGTTTCCCAAACCATAGGGACACTGTTCCAGTACTTAAATGCCTCAACCTGTATAAACACAGGAGTCAGGATAGGTATTTATGGCACCACCACTGCTGACGGCTATCAGGGGATAAAGGAATTTTAGTGACAGCTAAAACTGTACATTTCTCATTCTTTTAAGTAGATAAAGTTACAATTTGATATGTATATAACTTTTCTACATATTTTTCTCAAGAATCTCCAGGGTTTTTCCATTGTTGTATTTTTGGGGAGAGAGGGGGGGTTGTCATCCTTCTAGGGAAAAAAAAAAAAGAACAACAAATCAGAGGGGGGAGAGGTGGAAAAAAACAGTAAAATTTTTTTTCACCAGGCAGCAAAGTTGCACAGAAATAGTGCTTCCCTGGTTAATGCTCAAAGCAAGGTGTTTCTCCAACTCTCTGTTTCAGGGGGTTTTAGGCACCAACAGGTCACCAGGTCAATGGTTTTACTGTCATGAGATTAATCAGGAGCTCACCTAACAAGAGGAACTGGTGATTATAGAAAAATTTCTCAACAGCTGATATGGAAACAGAGCAGAACAGATGAGAGAAGCCTCCAGAAGCAGCCAAAAGAAGAATCCCTCTAGAAAATCATGACACAACTCTTCAAACACTCTTCAAAATGCTAAATACGATGCAAATGTCAGAAGGTGAAAAGGGTATATTCCACTTTTGACCTTTTTTCTGGATAAGAGCTGCTTGGTTCTGGAAATTGTACAAAGCTTGTACTTTGTTATAAATTTATATCCTAAAGTTGTAGAAGAATTTCAACAAATAAATCCTTCTTATTAAAGAAGAATTATAGCCATCAGCTAACATCACCTAGATCTTTTAAATTCCCTGCTTTCAAAGATCTATGGGGTCACTGCAACAGTAAAAAGGGAGCAGCAGATCAAGGGCAATGCTATGGGTCTAAATAGAAGATCTATCCTCAAAGATAGCTGTACTAAATCATACACAGATTCAGCAGGAATTGAACAATCTAAAATGCAGTCAGACTTTCCAAAAGCAGGGAGGAAATTCCCCCTTGTATAACCTGCATACGAGTTATATCTAAGTCATCTTCCACAAGTGGTTGGCTCGCTTTTTTTAGAAGTATAGTTTATATATGAGGAATTCCTGAAAGGAGGAGTGTTTAATTTTCTGGTGTTTTATTGGAAGAGAAGAAGCAGTTATCTGAAAATTCAATCAATAAGCTATAGGCACATTAAGATCACATTGAGAGGTTCTCATGCCAAGCGAAGAGGCGTAAGCAGAGAACAAGCCTTTAAAACAATCCTTTGATAAATGTGGCCTGATAACTCATGAAACTAGGATGCAACATCAAGGCAGCATTTTAGACTCCTAAAAGATGCAGATGGACAGGATATTAAACTTAAGAAACGATGGGAAAAAGAAAACAAGAAGTACTTGTGAATGATTCAACCCTTAGGAAAACATAAAAAACATTAAGGAGTTTCAGATCTGATTGCAGCTGTGTATGATACTGGAGACTTTCAAATTAAGGACTAACACACTGTTGTTAAAGCACATAATTGTGAGAGATCCACCCAAAACAACAGATTAAAATAAATTAATGAAGACAACTCCTTCAGAAAACCAAGTACCTGCCGAGGTAAAGGAGCTGCATGTTTTTAGCAACATAAGAATGCTGCAGTGCAAACAGAGCCTTCAGTTCATCACCCACAGCCAGGCTAAGCAGTAATTACTTAATCTAAACATCTGAACTGGTCTTGGAGAACTGCTCTATCAGGTAGAATGTTGAAAAAAGAGGCCTAAATTACATGAGAGAATTAAGCTTAATTTAGGTTGTCAATCTGTGCTGGTCTGATCCCAATTCCGTAGGAGGTTTTGTAGCCCACATATTGAAAAGAGTCATGTAGTTGGAGCTCAAACAATTGCAAAAAGCAAGTTTTTCCTTGGGGCTAAGTATCCAAGTAACAGTGCAATCTCACCATCGTTCTGAAAGGATATACACCATGTCCCTGCCTGTGTCAGGACTGATCCAGAAAAACAGAAATAGCAGCACAGTATTTGCTTAAGATAATAAAGATAATTTGAGATTCCAACAAGCTGCTTTCACCCTCTTGTTGTAAAGTATTATTCTAAAAATTATGGCATTTTTTAAATCATTGTGAGCAAGTGATGATGAAATACCCATGTCTGCAATAACCTGCTTTTGTGCCACTTCAGGCTGGGGAAGGTGAGTGGCCATATTGACTGGGGGAGGTGAAAATATTCAGTCTACCCAAATGAAATTAAATTCTTAATTGTAAATTTCTAAAGACACTTCCTAGGGCTTAGCCACACCAACAGAGTGCCACAGGATAACATACCATTGGTAAGTGGGTGCAGATAAAGATTATTACCTTACCAAGCCCTTACCCCAGGCTATCAATAATAGTAATGATAGAAGTTTGGTATTATGAAAATAATTAATGAGAAGAATTGCCTTGTCATTGCTGTACTAAACTGGAGTTGGGGACATTCTTTGAGAATTTTCTACAAAGTCAGTGCTGGGGCATTTTTTTCTTCCCCAGGTGTAAAGAATAAGGAACTTGTACACACCTTGTACAAAACACTCTGCATGGATGAATTATTCGGTTTGTAACTATCAGATCCTACAACAACAGGCATCAAACAACTGCAATGACTACTAAAGCTTCCAGAACTCCTAAAGATTGCCAACTGTAACATGACAATATAATTTTTTTGAAGAAATTACAGCCAATAATAAAAAGGTTTGAGGGCCTTTTTCAGACTTTCAACTTGTTAAATGATTTTCACGAGTTTTCCCATACATGCTTTACATGCTGTATTTTAATGCTAATCTGCCAGACTTTAAAGCATCAAAAAAAATTCACCAAGTATGTATTGGCAAGCTACTGACAGATTTGTTCAGCATGAAAAGAGCCACTATACAAAAGGGCTGAGGAAATTAGCAATGTACCACCTGATTTTATGTGCTTCTGCATATACCAGAAAATGAAGTACAATAAAAATTAGGTGGGGACACCACTCTCAGTATCTTCTGATGTAAACTCTGTCAGAGGAAATAAAACCAGACATCAGATAGCATGAAAACACAATTTACCAGCTTCCTGTAAGGTGAAGCAGAGGCAAATCACAGTGTTTGTTTCACAAAATAACGTGCCCATTGCTGGGATGAAGGAGCAGCAGTTCTCCAGCACATGATGCACCCACAAACATATTTCTGATGTATTTGTCCAACAGCTGCAGGGATGGGCTGACTTCCCTCTCACAAAAACAGAACAGGGAAGCGAGGGCAGGTCCCATGCAGGAAATTGTTCCATGTGTCCAACTGTGCAATTATTTCAGATTCCTTTTTATTCTAAGAGACAAGGTCTCACCTGCTCTGAAATTCCCTTCCTTCCCTGAAAACTTTACCTACCGCAGCACACAGCTACTGAACGGGGAAGCAGAAGGCAACACAAAACCAAACCCAACATCTGCAGCCCATGTTTCAATATAAAATATTTGCAGATGCTAAATCTTTATGCCAAAATTATTTAACAGATTAAAGATAAAATCTGATCACGTGCAGTCAATGTAAGACAAATATATAAAGCTAAAGTATTTTTATTTGCTAGAAGTATAGCAAGCCAAACTCCTTAATATTGTCAAATTTACTGAAATGGTTGAAATGTTTCATTTTCCAAGTACGTAAAAGAAGTACTTTTAACTCTGTGTTTTAACTAATTTGTCTAAACCCAGCCAGGAAAGTTTCAGAACAGCAAGAAAGCTTTTTCAGAAACAGCATAAGAAAAAAGTGACTCATGCTGAAAAAGGCGTATTACAAAGTGACACCCTTTGGACAAAATCCTTCTATTAAGTGGGAGCATATTAAATCAACACAGGGCAGAAGAAGAGGAAAGTTCAACAAAATATTCAAAGCTTTATCTACAAAGGTACAACAGATGAGTCTTTCAAATGAACAAGTGATGCTCCAAATTTTACTGCTGAAAAAGCAGAATAAGATGATGGAGGATACATCATATTTGAAAAAAATCAGCAAAAACCTAAGGAATTACCAGCTGGCAAGCAGAGGGATATAATTTTTTTTTATGTCCAAGAAAAAAAATTCATTTCATCTGGCATTGAACAGAGTATATAATAAACACACTTTATGCTTAAACAAAAAGAAAAAATAATAGGAGCAACAGGCAATTTATAAAAATATATAAAATATGAACATAGTTGAACACTGAGGAGTTGGTGAAAAGCAGGAATGGATTGTGAAAAGTACCTGGTGGAATGTTTGTCACCAGGAAGGCTCCTGGGACAGGAATATGATTTGCTAAGGAAGCTCTTTCCCCATTTGTCTGTCCTTGCTCCAGACTGCCTCCGTCTTACACCTCCCACAGGTTAGCACCAACCAGAGAGGGACAGATTTAACTCTGCCCTACCTGAAACAGTTTTGATACACCATCTGTTTTAAAATGCATCCTAAAATCTGCAGAGTTTGACAGAAATAAATAGGAAGTGACTATTTATATATCTCTCCTAACAAACTTAAGTGGTAACCTCTGAGAGGAGAGCAGGGCAATGAGAAGCAGGTGGGGGATGACAAGACCTTAACTTAAATCAGATGCAGCTCAAAAAGTGCACCTGACTCTGCTCCAAGCTCGGGCCTTCAGGAGGCCCCAGTAACCCATCCCTGACCTCTAAGGAAAGCAGGTGACTACAGCATTAGATTGCACAGGTTAATCAATATTTATTTACATGCCCCCAGCAGGCACACCAAAGATTTCTGATTCATAAAAGTGAATCCTTCTGCAAATACTCCTCTTCCCATAACTCGGTTTCTGAAGTTGGGAAGTGCTGATCATTTTTCTTCTAAAAATTAATTTAAATCAGTTAATTGACTCCAGTCTCTTCCAATAGAGGAAAGAAGATCCAAACAAAGTGTGATTGTTTCTAAAATGAAAACAAACATTTAAAGAAACAAATTCAGTACTTTACATAAGTAGAGTTTAATCTCTGACTTTTCAGTTTCTATAATTCTTTTTCACACTAAGTGCACTGATAGGTGTTATATTCACATGTGGTCAATCACATCATGAAAACCCAAGGAAAAACACTTGTGAAAAACACAATATAGAGACATCATGGGTAACACATTGCTCATTTTCACCTCTTATGAAGAGTAATAGAAACAACATGCTCCCAAGATTTAAGAGAAGCTCCATTTTACAGATGGAGAGGAGTGGAACGGCAAGGGCTGATTTATTCTCAAAAAAACCATTTCTCTGTTTCAATGGGGTCAAAAAAGCTGTTGCCTTAAAGAAAAAATTACATAGTTTTAGTACAGTCAAAAAGAACTACCAGTACCTAGGATTTCAACTGCTATTTGGGAATGCCTTTTTTAAAAGTCAAAGTTTTACATTTCAAAGCCTTTGTATTATTTTTCCTAAGTTTCCCGTGGATTATGTTACTAATTGGAAATACGTTGGAAATATTTCCCACAATTATGTTTAGAAAAATTCCAGTGATAATTAGCACCAATCCTCATACATATGGAAAACATTAAAATCACTGAAAATGATAAATAGCATTGATTTTATGCAACAAAATGTAGACATTAAATATGTAAAACATTATGTTGAGTCCATACTGACCCATATGCTTTGACAGCAACAAGAAGTCTACAGGAAGAGGTTAAAAACATAAGCAAATAGTGATACTTTCCTCAGCAGATGTATTAGACTTTTGTCACCATGAGACCCTGGGTTTTATATCTCATAGGCTGCATCTGTATTTGGAAGTCATCAGTGATTGTTTTCTCCCAGAATTTGTGAACTGATTTATAAAACTGCTCAATTATTTGCACCCATGACATCCTGTGGCAAATCCAATCACATGTGCACTAAGAACCACATGTTCTAGTTCATTTCAAATCCTCATGTCATTCGATACTTGGAGACTTTTTGCACAACTGCATTGCAACCTTTCATAACTCAGCTCCTTTTTCAGGTCCTTAACAAATACAGCATCTGTCCAGAGTTCCCTGTTTGACTCCAGTACTGCCTTCATCCCTCAGCCAGGGAATCTGTGCATGGACCTTCTTTTTCAGCTCACTTCAACAGCTTTTGGTGAAGCACCTTGTCAATCACTTCTGGAGGATGTGAATGACTTATGGCAACCAGATTTCCCTTTTCTTACATTCACTCACTCCTGTAAAGATGCCAGAAGGCTGTGATGCATGACTTCTGTTTACAGGGGGTGTTTTGACTTTTTCCCAATGTATTACACTGATCCTGCTATCCATTCATTCTGCCCCACTGGAGTTTGTGCTAATGTGCCCAACACAGATGTCAGACATTGAACTGACAACTTTCTATTCCTATCACTCAAGGCACTCTCACTTACATGGAGCAAGGATAGTTGAACAAGAGCAATATCTGCTGAAGTTCATTCTTCACACATATTCTAAAAGTTGGCTTTCTGTGTACTTATTCCAGTGCAGAGTACAAATTAACTAAAGCTAAATAAATTAATAAACTATATTAATACCTGTTGTTTCTTTTGCAGCTGAGAACATTATGACAGTGAAGAATTCATTTCCAAAGTTAATGCATGTGTTTCAAAAAGGTCAGCTTTTTAACATATTAGTAAATAGCAAAATTCTACAAACACAACTTAGCACCCTGTCATGTTGAGGGCAAATACAGAGAATCATGCTTAAGCTAATGCCTTGCCCTTCAGAAAGCTTATTATATTTCACTTGTCCTCCAGATTCCCCCTGTAATGAACCAAACTGGTGGAAAAAAACCCACCTTCTGTAAAACAGTCGCTTAAAATTCTTATTTTTATCATTTTCTATTAAAAAAATACATATATTTTTACATTCACCAGGTTCTTTTTCTCCCTGCTCCATCTGTAACCCTATTGCAAAAAACTGCCACAGGTCACCTAATTCTTCCATGAAATTTTTCCTGAATTTAAATTCAATACTTTCTCCACACCTGCCAAGGTCAAAACTCCTCTTTAAGGCATCTTCTAAACAGGCAAGGGCTACAGTAAAACTGACAGCACAAAGCAGCTCAATAAATTCAGACATGCCATCTATTATCGAGTATCTAAGATGTCACCTGGCTGAATTAAATCTTGCTTAATTGCAATGTTAATGTCTACCCAGCAAGATGTGAAAATGGAAAATTAAAACTGAATTACTTAACATGTCTGCAGCACACTTAATTTTCCATAACCTGTATCCACCTGCTTAGTTGTCCAAGGATGGAAGAAATAGAGTTTAAAGGCAACAAACTTCCCTGCTTGCTGTACTGAAACTTAATGCCCATAATCAATAAAAACAAGAGAACCATCATTGTCAACTGCTTCATCTCTCCTGAGGAGTAAGCAAATCATTACCATCAGTTCCAATAGTGCTTCTCTGAAAAATGAAATTTTGAGATTGATGTAGCATTTGCATTAATAAAACCAGTTCATTTTACTTTACACAAAGCAACAATCGGTTGCTAGAAATGTACAAACTACGCCCAGATTACACTCCATGCCAACAAAAACAACTGTTCCTTAGCTTGCTAGTCCTTTTAATTTATTGCCATAGCATGGAGATATAACTCCTATTTGTAACCAACAAAAAAAAAATAAAATATTGGTGCATCAGCCTAAGAGAAGACTTTTTTCCTTGCTTGCTCTGGTTCTGGTCTATATCACTCTCAGTTCCCAAGCCTCTTTCCACCTCTCCTTATCTCAGTCTTCATTTTCCCACTGTCAAAGCCTGTTTTTCCAGGAAGGAAAGTTATGGTAAAGATGAGGAATATTGTTCAGCACCTCTTTGCCCTTTGGCACTGCTATCAAACACTGGGATTTTATCTGCCACATTAGCAGAGATCTTACAAAAAACACATTCCTTTTTGTATAATGTACATGGTGGTCACTCAAACAATAACCAGTAACAGATGTCTGAAGTGAGGAGAATGGACTATTTAAATGGAACTTTATAAATTCTGATGATCCCTTCCCAGATTTGAGACCTTGACACTTAATTTATAACTATCAGTATGGCCCTATCCTTCCCTTTGTGTGTTTATTTCTAGTTCCAACTCGGTAAAGATCTTTTGCCCATCATGCCTTAAGTTTCTGTGTGACCTTGCAGATAATCTTACCCTCAACTTGCCTTCATTTAACAGTGTAGAGATAAAAATGAAAAAAACCTCTGCAAAGAATTCAGCACCCAAATAAGGAATTCTGTCAGGGCTATGAACTTACATGCTTACATAAAATTACTGGTTTCATTCAGTACCCTGCAATGACCATCTGGGAAAGTTTTTCTTTCAAAGGAAACACAGAAGTATGAAAGAAATGTAACCTGCCAGAATCCACTGAAGTTTTGATGGTACAAGGTTTGTATTTAGGTCTGCTTTCAGGGGTTTTCAAACAGTGCTCTCACTCGATATGCATGGGAAATTAAGTAGTAACTGCTTTAAATATCCTTACGGTTCAATATTACAAGAAAGAATGTTAGAGTTGGAATTTTAGAAGAAAATTCTCCATTAATCTATAGCTGTAAACTTCATCTGCCAACAGCACTTTCACTCATATCAAAACGGCTGAAATAAAGGCCCACATGCATAAAAAAAGAAGCAGATTTTAAGACTACTGTCTTTATAATGCTGCATTATGATTAATTACCCTGTTTTCACAGTCCCTTTTAAGATAATAAAAATTTCTATATGTATTTCTGGATACAGATGCTTAAGAAAAAACTATTTTTAAGAAATGTCATTAATGATCCATCTCACTAAAACAAAGGATATCACCAATAGTAGAAACAATGGAAAAGAATAGATTTTTAAAAGACATTGTCAGATTCTGCCATTCTAACAGCTCTGCATAGATGCAGAACAAGTTTACAGACACACACAGAGCCAATTGTTGTACTTGTGGACAAAACATATCCTTCAGTATATCTTTAAGCTTGTAGATCCAGTAGAAGTTTTACATTTTTGATAAAATTTTTCAAACTGTTGAATAAAATTAACAATAATCCCAGAAAACATGCAACTCCTAACACTTAAAAACTTTGCAATCAGCTTCAACAGCAAAAATCCACATGCATTTTGCTGAAGACTTTCAGACATGAATTTCAAGATCATTTGTAGGAAATAGACTTCCCCTTCCTTCTAAAGGCAATGCAGCAGTAGGATTTACCCTGTGCAGGCAGCAGATAAATAGATCTGTGAAGTATTTCTTCAACTGACAGATCATATTACAGGGCAAAAAGTTTCTTTCCTTCCTGGTACAATACTCACCTGTACCCACTCTACTGGAAATCCGTTGTGCTCAGGAGGAGAAAAGAAAAAAGGCTGACAAGAAAAAAGGCCTCTTTGTACACAGCAGTAACATTTCTGATGGAACTTAAGTAATGCCTACCAGAAGTCAGGAATTTTATATTAAAACACATGACAGCAGATGCTACAAATATAATGTGATTTCACTGGTTACAAAACCCAACCCTGTCATACAATTTTAAGTGTGAAAACCACAGGAGCAAAACTAAAGGATGAAGCCTCACATGCTGCAAAAATTACCTGCCGAAGACAAGACTGTGTCAGCTAAGGAACTTTAACAATATCTGCAGAGCTAGGACAGCTATGGTTGAGATTTTACTTCTACAAGTCTGCATCTATTTTAAGAGCCACATAGGAAAGAGTACGCTGGATAAATTAAGTTTAAAAACCTACATTTTCTCCCACTAATTTCAACAGGCGAAAAAAACAAACCAAAAAACCACACCTGCTTTACAGATTGAGAGGGAATTACCCTTTGGAAAGCAACAGTTCATTTTTTAATTTAAAAAATTGATAGTGTGCTAGCTGCACAACTGTCTTTGGTAAAAGGAATGAAGGAGCAGAGATGACAGCACATGACAGATTACAGCTCCTGGATGTCAGGAACCACAGAGACAGGAACAAGTGACCACACCATCCATTTCATCTGATTCACATTAATAAGAGCAAGACAAAAAAAGAAAAAAACACGACTTGGCTTTAACATATCCAAGAACAGTATTAAGCTTTGTTGTCACCTATGGCCGTATATTTATATATTTGTATTATTTTTTGCTTGAATTTAGTAACAAAGTTCCACTCAGGGCTTTTTAAAAAGACAGAAAGACAAGCATTTGTATATAGCAAAGGCAGCAAAAACACGTTGTATTCAATAACGAATAAGACCTACTGTGTTGCTAAGGGACACAGGTAAATGAAGAGGAAATATTTCCTTATTTGCCTGATAAGAAGAATGAACTCGTGATCTACAGCAATGCAATTAACATCAAAGAGAACAATAGAGATCAGGGTGTGTAAACGTTTTAATTCATTAATATTAATGATTATAACATGGTAGGAGTGGTAGATGCTCCAAATCTTGCTGGCTTTAAAGTTTTCCAATATGCCCTTCAACCTCCCTTCATTAGGTTTTCAGAGAAACACTGAAGAACAACAACCCACAACGAAACTTGGATTTCAGCCAAGTATTCCTCAAAAAATTCAGGTAAATATACAAGTGTTTGGAAGTAGTAATGAGAAATACACCCTTTTTATATGAAATATTTTATGTAACTGTATAAAAACGGACAGAGTGAAGCAGTGCTATAATAAAACACAATCACAATATCCTAGAGAAAGAATTCCAAAAAGGCCAAGGACACCACACGTGCTCCTTGATGACTGCAAGTACATTTATGAAGTTAAACAGTCTCTGAATATGACCTTGGAAAGGGCAGGTGGAAAACTGATTAAGGAAAATCTGCCATCTGGTGACACATTGACTCCCAGAGGGAAATGGGCAGGATTGGAAGCCCCACAGACATCTCCCCCGACTGGATCAATACAATTAACATGCAGTAAACCATCACCCTTATTTTGGATTAGTACTGGGGAAGGATAATACATTTTGCCACTCCGTGACACCTCAGGGGCCTTAAATTCTTCTTCTGGGGTGCAAAGCAAAATATGAAACATAAACCAGACACTTGTGTCCATCATCCCTCAAAATTTACACTTTCCAGCACCTGGATATTCCTGATCTTGTCCCTGTTCCAAGTGGCTGAAAACAATTCATCTTATCACTCGAGGTTTTTCATCAGTTTGAGTATCATTTACTACTTCTAATCCTTATCTCATGATCAAGCCACTATTAATTCCTGTTTTGCTCCTGCTGCTCCATACCTTGTCTTGTTCCTAACCTTCTCTTACACCTTTTAGTCCAGTTCTCAGCCTGACACTGCCTGCACATCCCTGCTCCAGCAGTGACATCCATCATTCATTTTTTCCTCATTCCGGTTCCACTGCTTTCCTATCATCAGTCTCTGTTCCTCACACAAACTACTGAATATCTCTGTAGCCCCTTCCTGTGCCAGCTACCCCCAGGCTCTGCTCCATAAATAACAAGGATCTTCAGCAGGTTTTTTGCTTTTTGTTGTTTAATTTTTATCATTTTAATTTTGTTTAAATAAATCATCCCACCCTTTCTCTTCTTGGACAGGCTCAATCTCCCCCCTTCTCATCACCAGTGCAGCAGGGGCCACCAAGATCACAGGAGATTCACTGTCAGTAGAGGGTTTTCCTAAATGAAAAGTCAATCTAAAAACTGATTTTCCCAAAGGTGTATAACTTGGTGGGGAGATATCCAAACCAAGGGCAAAGGGCTCATCACAAAACTCCATTTATAATTACTGCTCCTTCTGAAAGCCTGGGTTTTGTTACCATGCAAAAGACTTGGATACACAGCTGGTAGGTATGTCCAAAATAACACATTTGCAGGGAAAAAAAAAGAGTAAAAAATTCAACTATTTTGCTAAACAAATTCTTAGCATGAAATTCATAATTTAAGTTAAATGCTTAAAATCTTGGAAAACAAAACTGGTATCAAGGTTTTAACTAAGTGATAGAGATCATTTTGCTGTCTCACTTTGTAATTTGTATTTATCATGTTTTCATCAAAGGAAATGAAACTGGGCCAGACAGCAGAACAGGAATGATGAAACATATAGATTCTCTTTATTTATATGCCATTTAGGAGAGCAGTATCTTAGGGTGTTACTGGGCAAGAGATTGATTCAAATTTTAACAAAACATCTCATTTGAGTGGTGCTTAGAAATGGCAACAGAATTTAAGCAGCAGAGAGCATTTAAGTCTTAAAAATAAAAATATAGTGATCTACAAACTGAAAGCTTTCTTAATCTCCTGCAGTAATATTGACACATCTATTAAATACTTTACAATACTGACTTTAAAAATGCAGGTTTGCCTTTTGAGTTTCATATAGAAGCTTATTCTGTCAGCTGACTATCCCTAAAACTGAACTCCCCAAATAATTTTCCTTATCCACATTACATTGTCTGCATTTCGAGATTTTTAAAGTCAATCTTATGGATTGGTGTGCCATTATTTTTCCACTTAAATAAAATACTCATAGAAAAACAAAGGCTTCAGAATTGTACAAATTCATAGGAAAAGCTCAGGTGAAGTATTTTAAGCAAGTGCCCCTGAGATCACAGAATTAATTAATGGCAATCTTCTGAGGACCAGTGATAAGTTTAACTGATTTTACAGCCTACTTCTAACTAAACAAAAAAATCCTTACCAAAGTTCTGCACATTTGTCTGATAAGTTTGGGAGTTTGTTCTTTTTGTTACTTGCAAAACCTCAAAAATGCATTGAAACTAAATTCATAAACACTGTAATAAATTATCTTTGAGAATAGAGATAAAGGCATTATATAAACCCTAATATTTATTACTTGAACAGATATGTTGTCCATTGAAATGCTTTTATGCCATCTTACTCTTAATTAGCTCCATATATACATATCCATATGAAGAACTTGTCTATCAGAACTTGGAATGCTCAGTTCTTTGTGATGAAAATGGTATGGCACTTAGATAATATTGCACATGACCACTGCACTTGTAGTTCCTGATGGTAAGAAGAATGCTGAAAACATTCATTAATTACCCAAAAATAAGCAAAACAAAAGCTCCCAGCTATGCTGAAGCCATGCCAGGTCTCACAATAACTGAGGCTGAAAGAGATGTACATTCCTGTCCCTATAGCTAAATTCCTGTCAAACAGTAGCTACAGAAGGTTATTTAATGTGTTGTACCTGTGCCTATCAATATCAAACAGGTATAAATACAATATTTATGAAAATTATTGCTCCACTGGCCCTTTGAAGGTCCCAAAGCCAGCTGGGGAAAAAAAAAAAGTCCTTTGTTTTACTAAAACCACAGTGATGATGCAAAATAACTCTTTGATCTATTATATATTTGAAAGCACTAAGCTAAATGCAGACAGTAATTGCTAACAAATCCCAGTAGTAAACAAACCAGTCTCACATTTTACATATTATCAAGAGGCTACAGAATTAATGGTTACAGCCAAAGAAATGTTGACACAGTTGCAGATTAAGCCTTAACATGCTGATCATGTTAAAAATACTGCACAAGAAATATTTTTCCACTTTGTAAAAAGCCAGACTGTTTACATGCGTAAGTGGCTGGAGATCTTGTTGTCTGTGTGTGGTCTTAACATTTCAGTATCATAACTATGAATATAAAGAGAAGCAGCATGAAATAACCTATTATACTTACAACCAATGCCAGACTGCAAATATTAGAACCACTGAGATTTGAGTTTCTGAAAACAAGCATTACAACATACATGTACCTACGTACAAAGTTTTAACTTCCTTTTCTAAAAATAATTAATAAAAAAAAATTAAAACTAAGCTATTCTAAAAGTAAACAGAGAATTCGTATTTCACAAAAATTAAGTTTTCTTCCCTTTACATTGCTTAGAAAGGAAAAAAAAATCAAGAAATTAAAAATAATAAACATCATCATTGCAAAAAATTGAGACATTCTGAAACTATGGTAATTCCACTTGTTTTACCACATAAATTGTATTAAATTACTCTAATTTTTATGCAAGTGTAACATATATAACAGCTCTATTTCCTAATTGTCTTAAACCTCTAATCTGCTGATTCTTAGCTGATTTTTGCTACAAATTGCTGTTACTAATTTACTTAGGAATCACTGGGAAAATCTCCTGCAACACTTTTTTTTCTTTTTAATAAAAAGCAAAGCCTTCCAGAGGAAAGAGAGCCCTGTGAAATCATTAAGAAGATGCAAGCTCCCTGTACTAGAGAGACCAATTAGTAGCTTTGCCATTCACACACAGCTAAGGACTGCCAATAGGAAAAGGGTATCAAACTGTCCCACCTTCCTACTCCCTATGTCTAGCAATCAAACATGCAAATTCATAAGGCAAACATGCAGAGTAAACAAAAAATATTTATTTCAATCACTCAATGCGAGAACTCTCAGTATTTTTCACATTAACTGACACTTCTTGCCACAACCAGCAACAGAAAACAGAGGCACTCATCCTTCCAGCATCTATCTGTGAACCTCACTACCCACGGCCGAAATTCCTAAGATTTCAGTGGGGGGGAAAAAAAAATTTAAAAAAAAAAAAATAAAAAAATAAAAAAAAGAAGGACTGAAAGTACAAGATTGTATCAAGAATGCATCTATCCAAAGATTTGAGACAGATTTCTAGTCCTATTGTTCATTTGCATATGTGGGAAGGTGAAGGGGGAGGAGAAATAACCTATTAAGTTTTCCCCATGCTTACAACCTATTGATAATTTGATAATTTAATAAGTGCACAGAAAGCAAAGTTCTTCAAAACAGTTTCTTCTCTAAAATTATAAGATTAAAGTTAGAAGAGAGAAAAATCAGGAACGTAATGGATGAACAGAATTAACACTGTGGGATCATTCTAATTCCATTTGGGACACACATCCCTCATGAGGCTGAGTTTCTGTTCCACAAGCATTAAAGAAAAATAAACATGTCACTAAAAGTCTTTAAAAGTACACTTCCCAAATTAGAGAAACGATCAAGGAGCCAATAGAAAAGAAATATGTATGAAGGGTAATTCACTGCAAAAACAAACTGCAAATGACCCTTGAAAGGGGTCCTTCTGAGCTTCCTGGAGGAAGCAGCATGGCTCTGTAACCAGGCAGAACTGCAGTGCACTATCCCCACTTTCCACTCCCAGGGAGGGAGATCCAAGCAGCATTATGGGATGTCCACGGCTCTGCTGGCCTGTCAGCCTGCCTACTGGAGCCTGGCTGCTGGAACCCGTATTTTTTGGTAAATAAAGCATTATGATACACATTTCTTCAGTGTGGAATTATTTTAACTATTCAGCTTTTGCTCTAGTCCAGAAATATTAATGGACAGCTGCAAAGAACAAAGGAAGGCCCAAGAATTTATTTTGTATGATGCCAGACTGCAAAACCTTCTTGTGGAAGCCACAGAGGAAAACTCCAGAACACACAAGCATTCAATGGCAGATTGCCTTTCTCTTCAGGTAGCAGAGCACTCAGTCCAATCCCATCACCTGTTCATTTGCAATCTGTTCCTCAGGAAATTAATGGCAATTTTTTGCATTTTTATGCTTATTATCTGCAATTTAAAAAGTTAGATAGACTCCCCTACAATTCAACAGCAGTTGTACAGGTGACAGCTTATGCCACAGCTGCTCCCAGCCCGTAGGACAGACCTTCCACAGCCTGTTCTCTGACCCTGCCACTTTTCACTTTACTCCTTTCCCTAGTTCTGATTTTTAAGCCTCTTAACAGTGCTGCTGTAAACATGACAATAACAGCAAGGGAGATCTTTGCTGCTGAGAATGAGCACTCACAGAAAAGAATTTTCATAGTGTTTTCACTTTGTGGAAGAAGCTGGAATCCTCACCCTGAATACACAGCCCACAAGAGAACTACAAAACCTTGCTGTTTTTCACCACACTAGTAAGGTAATAGGTAATACAACATTTATACTGAATTATATTTTAACAGATTTGGTCTAATGTCTAACCATTTTAACATTTAAACAAGTAGCATATGGACATTTTGAGGCTATCCAAAGCATTACTGAGAACACAAACTAATCTAAACATCTTGAGGTCACTGAACTGACTTGAAGATGGTCAAATGAGAGAAATGAGCAAGCCACTTGCTGATCAGGGCCTAAGCACCAAATCTGTGTGGCAACCCAAAGAGGAAGAAGGGGTATTTCAAAAGCAAGTACCAACATGATAGCAGCCAGCAGCAGCAGAGATAATTTGGATTTGGGCAGTACTACAGAGTAAATGCTCTTGGTGAACGAGATTACATTCCTAAGTACCACTACTTTCCCTTTTCTGAAACTACCATTTGTGTCAAGTTAAAGTCACCAGTATCTCTGTAGACAAAATTTTTGAAGTATTCTCTCCTTCTAAACTAATTTTAGATTTGTAGTCTACAGTGAAGATCAAATATTCTATTAGGTTTTGAGAGACTGTGGTCATCACTGGTACTCCTAACACTTTGTAACAGCTCAAATACCCTGGCCTACTTACAAATCTGGTCAGCTTAATTTTCCCTGCTTGGAGTGTGAATGCTGCCTCATAATGGTACATGAAAAACAGTTACCTCACCTTGTCATGGCACTGGCTACCAGCAAGAGAGCTTTAAGTGATTTTGTAGGTGTACAGTTTGAAATACTGTGAGATTCCTTGATGCTTGCAAAAGATAAAAAAAGGCAGGTTCTAACGATAGCCAAGTATAATTTCACTCCTGAACTTAAAATTTTTTTTATTGCATTCTTCATCACTGGATTGTTCCTTTCCAAAATCTGTGTCATAGTTCAAATAGGAATTTACAAAACCAGATTAAATCCCAACAGTTCCTACAGGCTTAATAAATGTAGGCCTCTCTAAAATAGCAACAACAAATGAACCATCTCTAATAACCCTACAGAAAATGGCTTCAAATTAGCAAAGAGTTTTCTGAACTATGTAGAATATGCTGAGCATCTGTAATTAAATCTCTTTCCAGTTCATAATCAAAAAGTACCCCAGTTGTATTCTCCAAATATTCAACAAATCAAAATTCCTGCCAATTATCAGGGTGAAGGGATATAGACAAAGACACATTTTCCTTAACATTTTCTTGTCCTTTGAGGTCATCTCTACACACCACCAAACAATAAAGCAAAATTAAATATTCAATTCAATTTACTGAAGCACACATAAATTGACATATAAACATTTAAAACTAGTGACAAATTCTATCAGTTTTCTGAAGAAATGTATAAACTAACGTTGCTCTTTTATTCCACCCATGGCAGCCAGTGATTTAATCACTGCTCTCTGCTTTTCAGCTATTTTATGTTATGCTCCAAACACCCTGTAGTCACTGTTTGAGAGGAGAATATGTTGCTGTTTGATTGCTTTTTTAAATTATGGGTTTCATTTTAACTTTTGATGTGTCAGGCTTAATCCTATCATCCAAGTTGTTTGTAAATTCTCTGAACCATGGATTGTGACTGTGTCAGTTTAACACCCAGGCAAATGAGAACCAGAGACTTGCAGACAATACCACAAAGGGAATGAATAACTCTTTGTAGGTTTGTTTTCCACTGCTGAAGATTACCTTATTATGGAAGGGTAGTGTACTCTGGTTCAGCTCCAATGACTCTCCTTCCTATTTTTATGCAACAGGAATGTCAAAATAAAGAAGGGAAAGTTATATTCTGCATGACCCTTCTAACTGTCACATCCTAGGATCCTGGCATTGAACAGATCCTCTTTAATGGCCCAAGAAATAGCTCTGTCCCAACTCTTAAGCTCAACAACTATTTTCTGTTCAGATCTATACATTGCCCTTCTCTCAGACTTTATCTGTATGATACAAAGCAGGATAAACCACAGCCATGTATATTTGGTCCACTATGAGTGCTATTAAATCACTGGGATATTCAATGAACAAAGACAATCCTCGGAGTTTACAACAGGAGAATATTGGCTCAAGCTTGAAAGGCTGTATTTAACTATACCTTATATAAACTACTGTTTCACCAGCTGAGTAGTGTCAGATATGCCAGGCATCATAGTAATTCCGGGAAACTAAGCAGGGATATGCAAAGAGGACCTTGCACACAGAACAGAGCTTAGTTTGGCTTACTTATTGCATAACTTTTTAGAGTAAAATGAGGATAGAATTATTGAAGTAACTTTACAAACCTCAGTCATCAACAATGTGAAAATGCTGAGAAAATGTTCTGCGGCTATGACACATCTTCTTGGGTGGAAACCACTGTGTCACTCTTCCTTATCTCTGTTCTCACTCTCCCTCGAGACTAACAACTGACTACTCTACAACCAGCTTTGATGCAACATTTTTACAATGATTCTCCACTTGAATGCTATCTCATAATACATGGCAAGTTAAACAGAAAAAAGGAATAAAATCTCAGCTTTGCCAAAGCTTGGAGATTCAGGATTTCCTGCAAGAGGATCTGCCTGTAAAACACACCTATAGCAAAAACAGCAAAGAACCCTCAGTAAAGGTCAAAGACAAAAAAGTACAAACCCAAGAAAGGAATCACAGAAGTGAAGATTTTGGTTAAAACATCATCACATGATCTAGAGTACAAACTATTTTTTCCCACTTTCCCTAGTGAAAAGCTTCCAGTTAGTTACACACACTGCTTGTAATAAGAATTGAAAGCCCTGCACTCCTTGAAGCAGGGAAATAAATATCAGGTGAGCTTCACATGCAAAGGGCCAGACCACAGCTTGGCAAGAGCCACCTTCACTCAGCACGTCTCTGTATGAGTAAATGAACATACACAGCTGATCTGACTCCTATGTGATACAGAAAGGTGTTTATTCTTGCTTTCATTTGGCCAAGCAACATCACACAAAGGCAGAAGTAGATGGGTTCTGTAAAACACACCACCACACAACAGCAGAAGGGCCCAATACAGACACAATCTACAAAAGTTGTGTTCTGCAGTAAAGGTTCTCTTCTGTCGATCAAGAGACCTCGTCACTCCATTTTGGGGCTTGTATTTCAACGGGTTTTTAATGTTATTACTTGATTTCTTTATTAAATCTGCAACACTTTGCCTTCCCATTACAACATTGCTTGTGGTAATGAAAATGGTGGAGAGGTATTCAGGGAAAAAACAACCACCACTACAGAAACAAGCCATGACTTTCCATATGTAATTTGTTGACAAAGTTTGCATGACTGATACTAAAACAGCTAAGAAATCTATCTTACTTCTACCTTTTTTTTTCATATCTAAAGTTAATTTTCAATTCTGATGAGACTATTCTTTTCAAGCTAGACAAGTTTATGGCACAAAATAAATATGTGGTGTTCACAATCTAAGTTTAAAATTAGTCAGTTGTGACTGCAGAAGTGAAGATGTAATTAAAAACAATGTTAAAACTAAACTAACTAAAAACAATGTAGGAGCTTCCATGTTAAATTTTAAAGCATGAATTACTTAGTCAACATCTGTTTATATTAGTCATTATTGTAGCAAGTTTCAACCATATACATTTGGAGTAATTTAATATGGTAACTTTCTTAAGCATTGTGTGCCAGAAATATTTCCAGTCAAAACAGGGAAACTAGATTAAGACAAAAATCACCAGTCAAACTCCTGATCATTTAAGAGTGAATGAACCATCCCACACTACCCTACATCCAAATCCTTGTTGAGAACCTTTTTCTGCCTTATGACATAAAATCATCCACGTCTAAGTCTAATGTAACAGCTTTTTTTTTTCATATTTCTATTTTAATTGACCCATCCTTTCACAGTCCCCGGGGAATCACAAGTCACCAACCCAGACGATGTAATTTTACTCATTTCATACTGGAATTAAAATAAATTTATATTTTATTATTTGGCTGTATTACTTTTCCATATTTTTCCAACCTAACTTCCTTACACACTGACATTACAGACAAACACAATACATTAAAAACACAGATAAACTGGACTGAGAAAGACCACTTATGGAATAAATTAGTACATCCTTAGTTAAGCTACAGCATGCTACCAGTATACTCCTACAGGCTCTAATCCAAAACCCACTGACTCCAGTGAGGTTTGGGTCAGCTCCACTGCAAAAAGAACTTAATTCAGTAGTGGTAAATGAAATCCAAAATGTATAATTTGATTAGAAATCACTTCAAGTAACACTGTGAAGAATGTTGGTGACTGCTTCACAGCTCATACAGATTTTAGTTCCTTAAACTATTATTAAAAGAAGTCTGGAATTCCAAGTTTTTGCCAACCACACTGTCATACTTAATTGGGCAGCTGTCAACTCTTAGAAAATAACTGCAGCATCATCTCTTTTAGAAGAACTAGTGTGGGAAGTGAAACACTTCCATGGGAGCTAAACTTTCTGGAGTCATGGTAATGAATCTGTTTTCATCAGGTGACCATGAGTCATCATTTTATCAGCAGTTTAAAGGGTTTTCACAATAGCTGAGCGTCATCAGTGCCCATGCACAACCATGATTGCAGCACAACAATGAAACAGGGGCCCATGTGCTGTGCTACCATCATTTAAGGAAAAGTCTGGCTCCTGATTCAAGAAAAATACTGCAAAGTCACAGCTGAGTAAGTGCTTCAGGGAGCACAAAATGTCCCCAGACTGGAACACAAAATGTCCAGAAACAAAGCTTTTATTTGAGAATTGAAACTAAGCAATAATTTTGCTATTAAAAAGATATGCCTTTTAAGGAAGTTGTGAACTTCATGGATGAAACATCAGGAAACAATAAAGATGTGTTCTCAGTCACTCTTCTCCCTTTTTCTCCACAGTCCTGTCAGAATACACTATTACATCAAATATTCAGATAGCTCCCACATACTAGAATCCATCTACCTTGTCCAAAGTAAGGAGAGGCTACATGAAAAATTATCAAAACCATCACAATAAATTTTCATTATCACAACATCAAGAGCAAAATCTGCATCTCTGCATCACGAAACTGTTTGTACCAGGTACTGCATGAAACATGGATCTCTTTACCTCCCAGCCTACTAACCTCCATCTGAACCCACTGGAAAGAATTGAAGAATTTCACCTACAGCATAAGCTGAAGCCTCTCCCAGGACCTAAAGACATTCGGTGACCCCATGCAGCATCACTGCTAAGCCCTCATGTTTTGCTGGACTCAGGGAGATTCAAGTCTGTTCCTAAGTTTCCCATCCTTTCCTCCTTCAGGGCTGGACTCTGGGGTCAAGCAGGCAGCACCACCAGGATCTCCACATAGCAGAACAGCAGAGGTGTAAAATCTGGTAGTGCTGATCAGAAAAAAAGCACATGGCAAGTATCATGGAACTTACAACTTTGAATTAATTAGATTTTAAAAGAAAAAGTTACTTAGTATGATGTGTATTTAGAATCCCATATCACTGACACAGCAGTATAGTGCTCACAGTTAGCAAAAAAAAAGTGATTTTCATGCACAAGTGGTACTTTAAAAACTAATCAGATTTGAATTACCAAAAGAAGTAATGCAAGTTGAATGAACCTTTTATTCCTTATTTGAAGTGATCCCTGTGAAAGCAGTGTTTCCACTATTGTTGTTTATCCCTCTGGCTTCCTATTCCTTTCTCCTTCTGCTAACACTTTAATCTCTCAACTCTTCATCCACTCATCATTTCCCTAGGCTTGAAAATTAATCCTCTGAGGTCAGTGAGGAAACTTCCATTGACTCCAGGAGATTTAGATTTATATTGTACACTTAATTTTCCTCCCCCTTCTACCTCCCAACTTCCTCTTTTGTTTCTTCTGGAACTTATTTACTCATCACTTTAGCCATTCCATATCTGGTCCCATGAAATTGGGAATTAAATGGAGCATTAAGAAAGAACTAAATAGATGTCCCTCCAGCCATTATTATTGTTTGCACTTCCTATTTTAAATCACATTCCCTCCTGCCTCTTTTTCATCATCTTCTTTAAGACTTCTAAGCCCTTTTAGACAAGTATCCTATTTTATCAATTTATACAGAAACAAATATGACAGCTGAGTGAAGTGTGATGCTACTTGATAATACCAATTTCAACCACCTGTATTTCCAGCTGTTCTGAGCAATACCACTTCAGGAAAGCTCCATCTCTAGAAAACCACTATTTAATGGCTAACATAACTATTTCCTAATTTTTAAAGACCCAAACAGCAAATATAAGAACACATAACACATGTAAAACTCAACAACCCTTAATCTGTTTGGAGAACACCAGCACCTCAGTTTTAGATTTAGGATACTTAAAAAAATTCTATTTAAATCACAGAAACCTAATCTTAGCATGTTTCTATTGAAACATTTGTGAGTACTCCAACCACAGGAATTTTACATACAATCTGATTCATTTTGCAGTGAAGGGGAAAAGAAACAAACATCAAAAATACTGTATTTATTGGTTAATTTAACTAAGTACTCTCTAAAAAAAACTAATTCTCAAACCAAAACTCAGAATGCTAACACACTCACAGCTACGAACACAAAAAAGCAGTTGTAAAATCAGTCTCATAACTCTGAGGAGTCACAATGCATAAAAATTTACTTTAAATACAAACAGCATTCCTTATCCTTGCTCTCCACTTGAGAGCACTGCACTCATGTATCTGTGGACTTGCTATAGCAGTAAACACATCTGTTACCTTTTATCACTCACTATATAGGATCAGAGATAAATAAAAAAATCAGGTAAGAAAACCTACTCATCTTCATAGGTTTGTGTTTTTTTTTCTCTCCAAACAACTCCCAAGAAGAAGAAAACACATCACTTTCTCACAAAAATATTATGGCTTAACCGTATATTTACAGGAATATTGATCAGCTAACTCAATGGACACATTTCACAGAAATGTGAACTTTAATCTCTCAAGCCCTCTGAGATGTCATCTAAGACTCATCAAGTTTGGTACAGCTGGTGGAGAAATCTCTGTCAATGTACTGCCACTGTATTACATTTCAACTGGCAGCTAAAAAAAGAAAACATCAGAAATATCAAAAGAAACTTAAAAATAAATTCTCATCTTGTTATTTCACACCCAGGACAATCCACAGGGGTGTAAGCAGACCCTAAAATGACCCAGCCAGGGCAGTCAGTCCATACTGGGACACTGTCTGACAGGAACATGGCTTTCCATTCCCTTCTACCTGCTGTTCCAGCCTAGAATCAATGTTCTTGCTGCACACACTTTCTTTCATGAAGCACTCCTAAGATTCAAAGGACAGATGTTAGGATGCCTTTGGTTATAAGTCAGTAACTCAATGATTACACAAAGATACATCAATGTTAAAAAACAAAGTACACAGACTGATCATATTACAATCCCACTGTTGTTTTCCTGTCCAATCATATCCAGTATTTCCATCTTTGTTCCCAATATAAAACAAAAAGCTCTGCTTGCTGTTTCAAGCAAGCCACTTGAAGCAAGCAAAAAATTAGTAGGAAGGATCAAAAAAGTTACATATATGTCCAGCATGCAGTAATTTAAATTGGTAACAAGGAGCAACAATGCTGAAAAAATCAGTTGCAGAGTGAGCTGGATGACCAGAGGGAACACTGAAACTACAATTATCTTAATCTAAGGCCTACAAATCTGAGACAGAGCAGTGCTCCAAGTAGGAAACAAAGGAAAAAAAGCTTCCCTTTGAGCTGAGCTATTGAAATGCAGTAACAAGTTACTCTTCCGTCTTTGGCAAATGAACAAATTGCAGAAAACAGTAAATGAAATTCTTCTATTGCAGCCATAAAATTACTATATTTAGTTCTGCAGCTTGGCATCAATAAAGTCAATTTACACAATTCTGGAAGATAAATTCTTTCTACTTTGTCCAAAGTTTTAAACAAGACCCTAGTGGTATTATTTTTGAAATCCACATAGAGTTCAAGGTTTTGCTTTAAGCCTCACCAATTAAAGTTAAGATTTATTTCTCAGAACAGCAGTAAAATATTTTAGTAACACACACAGAAAGATTAATTAAATTCATATGCTGGGGGTATTTTACCATGCAGTGGTTTATGAATTATCAATATAAAACAAAATAGAAAATTGATGATCAAATTAACTTGCATAAAATATTATCTATTGGAAATCACAAGACTGTATCATCCAGCTGCTTAGTAGGTGAAGAAAGTGTGTTTAGGAACTAAGTGTAGTTTCTGTATTAAGGTTTAAAGCTATTTTACTGCATCAATTAGTTTATTTCAATCCCTCTTAATTGCCCATAAAGCCAAGCTTAGGATCGCCTCTCAAAAACAGACCAATTGCTCCCTCCACTGGAAGTTACCGACCATTACACCAGGGTGCAGACATCAGCAGATAAAACTCGCATTAATAAGAAGAGAAGTTAAACAAATTAGAGGGAGTTTCCACTTAGTTATTTGATAGCCGGCTAAGATTTGACAGACTGGTAACCTGCACTTTTCATTCTCTTACCAGAAAGATTCATATACAGAAGTTCACAAAATCTAAAAGCTTAAAAGTAGAGAATGTAGAAGACAAGGCAAGGCACCTGAATCATGGAATAGTTTGGGTTAAAAGGGATCTTAGAAACCATCCCTCCTCCAGTTCTAACATCCTGCCAGGGGCACAGACAACTTCCACGAGACCAGGTCAGACTGGATGGGGCTCTGAGTGGCTTTGAACACTTCAAAGGATGGGGAATCCACAACTTCTCCTGGCTACCTGTTCCAGTGTATCTCCACCTTCATAAGGAAGAATTTCTTCCTAATATCTAATCTAAACATACTCTCCTTCAGTCTAAACTCATTCCCCCTTTTCTTGTCCCTACATGCCCTTTTCTTGTAGCTCCTTCCAGGTACTGGAAGGCCACAATAAGGCCACTCTTCTCCAGGCTGAACAACCCCAATTCCCTCAGCCTTTCATCACAGGAGAGGGGCTCTATCCCTCTATCATCTCCATGTCCCTCCCGTGGACTTGCTCCAATACATCTGTCTTGAACATTTTCAGACTCAGTAAAATGATCCCATCAATTTTAAACACAGGGAATCCAAAATAAAGAATATAGTATTTTCTGTACTCCACCTGCAGAGACAAGCAGTAATAGTTTTTAATGGAGAATCTTCTGCATGGGGATCTTCCTTGCAAAACTTACGTGAAAGCTCAAAAGTCTTAGAAAATAGTCACATCAAATCCAGTGAATTTAAAGAAGCGAAACTTGACATACAAAATCCCCAACCTAACAAGTAAAACATTAATCTGTGCATAAAGTGAATTTCAGTCAGGTCAAGGTAAAGTTAATTTTCAGCATTTGGTACATGCAAAAACTTACTCTCATTTCTCAAATACTCTAAGAAAGAAAAAGTTGTATTTCATTGGCATTTTCAAAAGCTTTATCTGTGATACTGCTTACCTACAACCATCCTCAATGAGAACCTAGCCCTTGCTCAGGCAGCCAGGGATGCTAAACTTGGTGATTGCAAGGTCCATGCTGAACACCAGTAACACATCCTTGCTGAATAATGAAGCTGTAATGATGCAGGTCAGAAACCAAGTGTCTTCAGGCTTTTTAACAGAAACATTCCAACTCACACCACATTTTTTCTTGGGCAGTTACAGGAATATTGATGATATCAAGAGTTCTCAGCTGAGAAAAGCAATGCCTTCAGCCTCAGCTCCTGTTGTTATCCACATCAGTGGTGCACAGACTTGGATTATCACTAAAATGTGCTCAAAATCAAAGCTGTTTCTCCTGTAAGTCCCTCTATCAATTCAGCAGCACTGAATAATATGATACTGTTAACTGAAGGTTTACAATCCTGTTAAACAGTAAAAAAATAAAGCAAACATACAACTAAATGACAGCAGTTTTCCTTGGAAAAGAACACATAGCACACAAAAATTAAGTGCTTGGTCTTCTCATTAAACAGGTTGGTTACCCACAAAACCAAGCTTCAATAGCTTCCACAGCCTCATCATTCAGGAAGGATTTTGTAGCTGCCCTACAAAAATTTCCAAGCATACCCACAGAAAAAAAAATCTGCTGTGCTACGAGAATTCCTGGAAAAAACACTTCCAAGATAATAACACATTGTGCTAATTATAATTAGGTTTATTTATTGATTATCTGATATAGTTACAGTAGTAGAATTATGAAGTGCTATGTTTATTACAGAACGTTTTGAAAAGCTTTGCTCCTCAGCACATAACCAAAAGTCTGGAACTATTTGCAAAATGAACTTGAATGGCATTGTATTGCACATGAAACAACCAATCCCTGAAAATGGAAAAGGTGGCAAAAAAAAGAGACAAATAAAAATGTCAAGCATGATAAATAGTTTAAGAACATTGCTACACCTTAAACCGGGAATCCTCAGGGCTGGGAAGTACATAAATAGTATTACAAGATCACAGTAAGAAAAGAATCCACCCAAAATTTTACTACAGGTAGCAAATAGTGTTTTGCTGAGAATTCATGCAGTTTCTAATTCTCACTGCACAACTGATCACTTTTAGTTCCAGCATTTTAATCCTCAACTGACCCCAGAAACACTCTGCCATGATACAGCAGCAATTCCGAGTTTGCTTCCAGAGGAAGAGAACAGCTCATATGAAGTATGCTATTATGACCAGAAGGATGCACTTTTAGTATCAACAGACACATTCTAAGCAGTATTGCAGTATTACAGACTTTTTTTTTTAAGCTATGATATTCTACTTACCTTAATAACAAATTTGTTGGATGCCATGATAGGTCAGTAAAAGCTGCTCCTATAAAAAACAGCAATTAAAAGTGATCAGCACTGGAGAAACACTCAGATCTCTACAGCAATTGAGAAGGAATTTTACATCTGTGGCTCATGCCTTCACAACTACTGTTCTTCAAACTCTACACTCTGCTTTCAAAAAAAACAAGGAAAACCCTGATTTAAAGGAAAATTACATGGCTACCTGTGTTGGCTTCTTTTAGTGAACTTCATAACTGTCCAGGCACTTTGCATCCAACACAGGAAATACAAAGTTAAAACTCTTTCAAGTAAGAAACTTTAGTTTTTGGCTCACCTGGTATCCATCCATACATACGTATTATGTATATTTAAAATTTTATATAACACACATAAAGCAACATAACCAGAGTCTTATGATGGTTGCACAAAAGTAAAGTGAACTTTGGACATCCTCCTCTCTTGCTTATCCCAAACAGGACCTAAATCACTTAATTTGGGATCCTGAGTGAAGTATATTGAGCTGTACAGCTCCTGACCCTGCCTCAGACCATTCCAAGTACCTCAGGAAGTGTTAATTTGTGCTAGAAGTTGAACACTCCCTTGGGCTCAAGAAAAAACCCTCAATTAATTGCAAAGGTTTTTTTCCAAACTGACAATTACAGTCACAGATTGAAGCTAGCTGGGAAGCTCATCATCCTCCACATAAATAGGAGCCAAAAACTGACTTGTCAAAACAGGAGAAAAATCAGGTTAAACTCATGAAAGTCTTTCCAGCTAACTCCACAATGTTGGGATTCAGGAGAGACATGCAATGGGCCCTATGGTGCTAAATTAATAGCTACAAAAATCAGGAATACAAAAACTATGACACATTCTATTTTCACACAGGGTAGAAAGAGAGCCAATAGACTACAAAGACTTGGATTAGTCAGAAGACCAGGTGAAGCAGAGTCTCAGTAAAGTGGCAGGAGGTAGAGTATCCAAACAACACAGTTCAAGCTTCAAAATGAAGAAAATCAGTAGCTGCCGTCTGCAAAAAAAAAGAAATTGAACAGAAACCACACAGAGAATAGAACTGCCTTTTGTAATCCAAAGTTTCCTAAAGGATTTTAGTCTCTTTAAATGGACAGATCTGGTCAATTTTGTAGGAGATGGTATAGGAAAATACTAAAAATTGTGGAATGTGTACACATTTGTCATTGCATACTTCAAGTTACTGTTAAGTACTGCAATAGAGCTGTCAAAATTTCAGGATACAAGTCAGGTTGGGGATACATGTTTCTGTCAGGTACTAGGCTTACACATTTCAAAAGGCAGTCATTATCACTATTTAACTTCAAAAAAAGGGCAAAACAAGATAAACACCCACTTTACAACTACACAGCACAGCACAGGTGATTTTAATCTTAACATTCTTAACAGTCCTGCACACAGAAGCTGGAATACCATCATGCCTTGTGCCATGCTGCTTTCATTCTCCCTTGCACCAAACAGCCCTGGAAACTTCTCCCTTTTATCAGATTAAATCCTGTCAACTTTAGTGATGGCAATTTTGAGAAACACAGTGCAATGAACAGAGCTCTGGACCACTTGAGACATCCGAATTCAGTCATGTAGTAAGTTCAGCTGAACTCATCCTGGCATCACTGATTTCTTTCTGGTAACAATTTACTTTCCAGAATAATACTGTTGCAACACATCTGCTACTACTCATGTGAGAGCCGCTGGCAGGCAGAAATCCACTCCAAATACAATTTACAAAATAATAGAAGAAAAACATAAAAAGGAAAAGGATGCACAAGAGAAGTTAGCTTTGGTTCAGTCTGCTTTTCCTGGGAGTAAGCTGACTTTGGGAGTTTGCCAACTACCCCATTCTTTGCACTGACCACACAGATAAGAGAAAGGAAATAACAGCAGACAGACAAAATGTAAGCAAATCCGCAGAAAAAAAAAAAAAAAAGAAAATATTTTATGTGTGAACCATCAGGGAAATGACTGAAGTGACACAGGTGAAAAAATACTCAATACTAAGAGATCAGAAGATGAGGAAAACCACTCATCAATTGTTCAAAAAAAAAAAAAAAA
>VWZS01003626.1:2154884-2189454 GCA_013397075.1 Rhabdornis inornatus
AAAACACCACACAGATCTGTTTCAACTGCTACTCTTTGACAGCAAGATTCTGCCTCATAGAATGTTTTTTCTGTTGCAAACCTCTGAAGTAAACTCTACATAAGGATATATGAAGATAAGCAAATATGTCAGAAAAACTCCACACAAGACTATATATTTATTTTTTTTTAAAGTCTTGATGTGGGATATGTAGTATTCCAAGACCTAAAATGTTGATACAACCTGTGCACGAAGACATGATTTAGAATCAAACACATAGGTTGCCTATGCGTATCTAGAGTGAGACACACTTAAAAAATAACGTGGCAGAATACCTTTCTTTCCTAAATTTGAGTCAGATGGAACATTGGATTCTCAGGAGAAGCCAGAAAACAAACTCAAGAGCCAGAGAGCAAACTCAAGTGTCCTCTGCCAGCTGATGAACAGCATCTTACCTTAGCAAAACAGCTTTCTGTGGTGAGGAAATGCAGATCTCAGGAGAAACTGAAAACTCCCGGCACACACTTGGAAATACAGCAGCAAGCTTCACCCACTGCCCATCTCTGGGTGCCTTTACCACACGTGGGGAGAAGGGGCACCTGAAAACGGCAGAAATAAACAAACAAACACTAATTAAGGAACTCTGTAGGGTAAGTTGGTATTAACTATTTTTGTAGTTCGAAATGAACTAACACAACATTAAAGAGGAGTTTTCTGAACTTTCCCGTCCAGCTCTTGGGTCAGTTTCTGGGAGCGCATCCTAAGCTTGGGATGAGCAGAGCAATGCTCAGCTTCTCACACATCCAGTAAAGTATCTCTAGTTCTGAAAAAACACACCACAATCTTCCCATTTGCGGTTCAGGATCTCTATGCCACTGTTGCCAATTACTCCACATAACCCTTAAAAATATTCTCCTAGCCAGGCAGCACCTTTTCTCCTCATTGTTACTCACACTCCTTCATTCATAAACTGTCCATTCACCTTTAAGGCTCAACAAGTCAGTTTCAAAAACATGACCCAGTTACCACAGAACTGCCTACAACCAGAGGGACCAGAGGTTCTGAGGAGCATCAGAGGGCAGTCACAAACATATATACTATTATCCTTTTTAACTTTTGTACAACAGATGAATACAATTAATGAAAAATTACTATAGTTAAAAAAAATTATACTCCTTTCTGCATGGAGATCAGGCATTAGATACTTGTCTTTTGGCTACAGTCATAAATTCTGCAACTATAAACGAAATTGAAAACAAACCCATTCATTAACACTTGAATATAAAACGAGATATTCCTGACAGCAACTGCAGGAGTAGAGAGAAGAGTGAACACAGGAGAAGTATTACTGTATTCACAAGAGTCTTTCTTGTACTTACAGGAGTGAATACAGGGAAAAGTGAACACAGGAAAGCAGAACAGCTAAGGAAAAGCGGAAGCTAGGGAACGAAGTTATTTGAACTTGTTTTCACCAGGGCACTTCAGCCCGCCCACAGGAAGCCTCAGACAGCTGGGTACAGGTGTGAGGCGGAGTGACTGCAGTAGCAGGTATGCACAGAAGAAAAATTAGATACATATATATATATATTTAAGCCTGACCAGTGCTGGCCAGGCTGGGAGGGGATGAGGAACGGGACAGAGCGGCTGAGGCGGCGCCTGAGGGAGACTCGGTGGGAGCCGACCGGCACCACCGCCAGAGCCCCGGCTCTCCGAGCATCCCCTCGGAGGTTTAACCGAGGAGGAAAGAGGGGCTGGAGGCCCAGGGCAGCACAGGACGGCCGTCCCCTTCCCCACACCGCTCCTCTGCTCTGCTCTACCCAAAATGGCCGCGCCCGTCTCCGCCGCCCGCCCCTCGCTGCCCGCACGCAAAATGGCCGCCAGCGGCGGGGCGGGCCCGGGCCGCGAGTGACGCTGCGCTCGGCTAATGGCGGGCGGGGAGGGGCGGCACCTCCGGGGTCGCGCTGCTTCCACTTCTTCTTCCTGCCGGGGCGCGTTTGAACGTGTGAGGGGCGGGTGCGTCTTCACTTTCTCGGGGAGGCTCCTTGGCAGCATCTTCCTCGCTCCTTCCCTCCCAGACGGGGGAGAAGCCTCAGGTGCGCCATGCCCGTGGTCTGGGCCCGAGGGAGCCGCTGCCCCCTCAGCTGCCCGCGCTTCAAGGTCGCGGGGAAGGATAATGATAGTGATGATGATGAGGATGATGAGAGTGATGATGATGAGGAGGATGAGGATGATGAGTGGGTTGTGAGGGCTCCGTAGCGTGATGGAGGGCTGGTTGTTACACCTGTCAGGGGTAAGGAGTCGGGCGGGTGTAGGAGCGCTTCCTTTCCGGGTTACAGCTTTGTCGCTGTGGAAAACGAGGTTTATTTTTTTGGTAAAATTTAGCGATTTAATAAAGGACACTAGGAGGCAAAGATAATGAAGTAAGGTGTTAACGGCTGGGGGTTAGGCATTTAGCTAAGAGTATTGTTATTTCAGAGACACCTTCTTTGCATACTTTTTTTTATTACATTAGCCTACTGCATATTTATAAACAATTATGCATATTTAAACTTTTCTCTAAACTAGCTTATATGTTTTAAGAACTGTTTCGCATGGTTCTTTTTGGGTTTGTTTTTTTTAGAACATGCGTATTTTTTGGCTGTGGTTTTAGTTTATTCTTATTATTACCTCCGGCTTGGGCTTTGGTCCATACTTTCTTTAGACAGTAGGTGTTGATAGTAGGGGTCTTTATTGAGCATCTATTGGATGTTATTCTAACTAAGCAGGCAGTTTAATTACTACAAGCATAGCTATATCAACTATTTTACTACTATGTCTCATAAAAATCTATAGCAAATTTATTTCTAATATTATATATATATCATCTATTTTAATATTTGCAAAAAGCAAGTATTATAATATGTATTTATAGCATAGCCGCTCTAACCAGTGAGGTATTTCCATAAAAAACTTGAGCATACTTGCAAAATCCCATGGAAAGTAGTTTTTCCCAGTTTCTTATTATATAAGGATTAATTTATTGCTCTCTTTGCAATTACTCTCTTTGTAATGATGCCGCTTCTGAATACCACAAGGTGGTCATGTAAAGCTGCACAAAGGTAAAGTGGTGTCAGAAGCATCACACCTTGTTTTGCCTGCAATTTGAAAGTTCTCTATTCCCTTAGGAGCTCAGCTGCTCATTTAATTTTATTAACTGTAGGGAGGAAGGTGTATTTTGAACCTGCTTTTGGGCTTCAGATATTTAACATCTGAGCAGTGGTGCTGGTAATTAGATAAAGCTGTGTTGCTTTGTTGTGTTTAAGATTTAGCATGCCAAAGCTCGAAGGAAATGCAGCAATTAACATTTCAAAATGTCAGAATTGAGGTTATTTTTATTATTATTTTTTTTTTAGATTCACAAAGTAAGGCTTTTTGTTTAGTGTTTTAGTCATCTGCTGCACTGCAATTAAAGGTATTAACATTCGGCTTCATCTGTTCAGTGTTGTTATTATAGAGAAGAAAAAAAAGGATTTCTAGAATATGTTTAAAATAATAAATTATCTTTACCTAGGTAGATGCCAGTTTGCAATGAGTCTTAAAACCTTCTGGAAGGACAACAAAGTTCTGATTGTTATGGGAACTAGCCTGGGGCTAGTGCACTGGGGCTGGTATTACTTGAAGTCCAGTCCTATTTTCCAAGTGAAGACAGAGAATTTTGTTCAAGAACCTGGGATTCTGACATTCATGATGCAAAGCGATCGCAAAAATAACGAAAAATAGCATTAGTACTTTGATTTTTGGGTAAGTTGCCTAATTAGTTGTATCTGTGTTGTTGAGGGAGAAGATGAATTAATTAAGAATTTTCAGATACAGCTTTGATGTTCTAACTTAAGTCTCTCAGAGTTTTATTCTTCTTTGCAACTGTGTTAATTTTTTGTACCTACATGGATTAAAAAACTGCATCATAAATCTCAAAAATTACTGCTAAATCCCACATGATGGGATCAATTAAGTGAGGGTATTATCTGTCTTAAAAGATATTTTAAAACAAATTCCAGTAACTTCAGGACAGCAATCAAACTCTTGTGACTGGATCTATAACAGTGTCCTTTCGGGCTGAAAACTGCCCAGAAATAATTTGGACTGTACATAGTTAACATATTCCATGTTGGTAGGGATGGTGATTACAATAGAGAATGAAACAAAATTAAGTAGAAGTGTAAATACTGTAGAGTTTGCATAGAAATGTAAACAAACAAAGTTTTACTGTTTTAAGAACTGAAAAACTTTCTTTGTGGGCATCTTGAAGGAAGAAACCTTTGTTTGAGCCAGATTTCTTCAAGTTGTTTGAACATCAAAAGCTGCTCTTTCTGTTGCCTGGCAAGCACTGCTGACTAGTTGAGTTCTTTTGTTCTTGACTAAAATCAGGTGGATATCACTGTACTTTTGATAATTCGGTGAAGTTTGTGGTTATTTGCAGACCTGCTGGTAACAGGATAGGCCAGTGGTCAGAATTGCAGTTATTAACAGGTATAATCGATGCACTCTGTGTTTGTAGTAAAATCACATTAATAGATTTCCTCAGTTAAAAATCATTATAGAATGTATAAGCCAATTGAGATTCAACAAGGCCCAGTGCTGTGCCTGCACTTGGGTCACAACCCCCTGCTGAAATACAGGGAAGAGTGGCTGGAGGAATTCCTGGGAATGCTGATGACAGCAGCTGAACATGAGCCAGCGTGTCCCAGGCTCCTGGGAATCCTGGCCTGGACCAGCAAGGGTGTGGCCAGCAGGAGCAGGGCAGTGATTGTCCCCTGTGCTCGGCGCTGGTGAGGGGCTCCACCCTTCAAAGAGGACATTGAGGTGCTGAGTGAGTCTTGAGAAGAGCAGTGCTCCTGTGAGGAGGGGCTGACGGAGCTGGGGGCCTTCAGCCTGGAGAAAAGAAGGGTCAGGACAACCCCATTGCTCTCTACAACCACCTGGAAGGAGGCTGGGGATCAGTCTCTTCTCCTGAGTAACAAGTGCTAGGATAAGAGGAAACAGCCTCAGGTTTTACCAGGGAAGGTTTGGATTGGATATTAGCAAAGCTGTCTTCACAGGAAAGGTTGTCACAGGCTGCCCAGGGAGGTGGCTGAGTCACCATTCCTGGAGGTCTTCAATGGCTGCATAGATATGACACTTGGAGACATAGTTCAGTGGTGGTTTGGCAGTGCTGAGGTAACAGCAGGACTTGACTTTAAAGGTCTTTTTCCAAACTAAGTGATTTTTTGATGCAGTATTTGTCTTCCTGTGACTTTTTTTGGTGAAAACTAGAATAGGTCAAACTACACAATATTTTTGTAAGGTTATTCTAATATCTTTCTGGTTTTTATTGTAGGTATAACTAAGCTTGAAGATTTTCATCTGTGACTGTTGCCAGAAAAGATGAAGAAAACTATCTGGAATAGAAAGAACTTTGTGCTTGTAGTAGGACTGTCACTTATAGGTGTCCATTTGGGAAGCATGCTTGTAAACTATGTCGCAAAAAAGTCTGCTCAATCTCAACCAGAAGCCAAGAGATCCTCCTGAGTGAAATGGCTTCCTGCTGTCACTGTTTATCAGTTTTGCAACATGATTAAAGCCTTGTTTTAAGAGATCTGTGATTAGTAGTTTCAGGAATGTTATATATGCTGTTTCACACTGAAAATAATAACCCTTACCTGCAAAGAATTAAAATGTACTACTCTTAAAATTTAAAAGTGCAATGAATTATAGATCCAAGTAAAAATGAAACTTTTTGTTGGCTAGAATTAAAATCTTACCTTCAAAATGTCTCGCCTTGAAGCTAAAAAGCCTCCGTTATTTATTAGTGAGCCTTTAACTGGAGATGCAGTGAGTCAGTCACTGTCTCTGCTGAGTGGAATATTAAAATCTTCCTACGGTCCAGCTGGTCGACTCAAACAGCTCCACAATGGTGTGGGGGGCTGTGTTTGTACCACTTCCCAATCCTCAGCCCTCCTGGGACACCTTTCCGTCAGCCAGCCCGTGCTGCGTGTCCTGACAGCCTCCATACGGAACCACGTGTCACGTTTCAGTGACTGTGGCTTATTCACTGCCATTCTTTGCTGTGGTTTCATTGAAAATTTCAGGAGCCTGAATGTTGCACCTTTTACTGTCATTAAAATAAGCAAGCATCTCCTGAGTCTGTGCATGAACCACCTGAAATGTGAGGCTTGTGGTTGCCGGGTGTCTGTGGATTTTAGCAGTGTTGGGACTCTTGTTTGTTTGGTTCGTAGCATTCTAACGAGTAAACCTGCTTGCATGCTTAATAAAACTGAAGTTGATCATCTCACCTCACTGGTTTTAAAGGCTTTTCTATTTACTGTTCCATGTAATGTTGAGACTAATGCTGTTTTAGGGAAGTGTGTGATAATACCCATGAAAGGTAGAAGAGTTGTAGATTCTACCATTCTTCCTGGACTGCTGATAGAAACACCAGAAATCCAGTTGGGAAAACCACTTGCTGTCAGAAGGACTGTTTCAAACCTGATCAAGATTGCACTTTTCAGTGTGTCCATGTCAGGTGATGGCTTTAACCCTGAGGAAGGAACTATAGCAGTCCATCATGGAGTTTCTCTCGAAGTGTCAGAGCTGAATCAGTTGCTTAATGTGGGGAAGCAGCTGGTTGAGGAGGAGGTGGGCCTTGTTGTGTGCCAGAAAGTGATGCATCCCTCCTTGAAGCAGTACCTGAAGGAGAACGGTGTCATCGCTGTGGACAGGGCTGGGCTGTGTCTGATGGAGCCCCTGGGCCGCATGACAGGTAACAGGCCAGTTCTCTGCTCTAAACCTGGAGTTTTCATTGTGAGGTGAACATTCCCTGGGGTGGGGTTGTTGCAGAGGAAGGAGTCTCTTATTTCTCTCTCTAGCCTACCTTAGCAGCTGAGCAAGAGTTGCTCTTTTCTAGTCTGAAAGCCATTTTCCAAGGTGAGATTGGTCTTCTGCAGGCCTTGATGGTGGCATACCACACGTGTTACTACTGCTTGCTGCATGAGAGATATCCAATTCCAGTAACTTTATTTTCAAACTGATTCAAGGCAAATGAAACAATTACTTTTTTTTTATCTCAACCTGCCACCAGATCGTGCACTCTTAATGTGCTGGTTTCTGTAATTTCCTGTGTGAATTAAAATGTCAGGTATTGAACAATGTATATAAGTTAAAAAGCCAAGGGGATCATAATGCTTTATGAAATGCATCAGCTAGCTGTTCTGATGGTACCACCTACTGTTTTCTCCTTTTTTAATTGACAGGTTCACAGCCTATAGCTTCCATACATTCATTGTCTCCTGGCTGTTACGGTAGTTTGAAAGATTTGCGCATTGAGAGTTTTGCTCTGAAGCATTTTCTACATCTAATTCCTGAGGACACAGTTGTCTGCAGCCTGATACTCTGTAACAGAAGTGAAACAGCATGGGATGAGTTGAAGGTCGGCAAATTTTCTTCAAATACCTTCTTGGAAAGTCATGATTTTAATGGAAAAATAAATTACTGGGAAATATTAGATACACTGAGTTTAGAAACATTATTTTTTCAGTACATAAATTCAGTTTGTTTCCAGAGTTTCAAAATCCTTGAAGTGCTCCTGTTCATTTAATGCCTCTGTTTTAGTACAGGAAGTTTTTTAGGGACAGGTACCTCTTTCACCTGTTAGTGAGGCCAGTGCTGGATAAATATTTTCATTTTCATTACCTGATCTATGAGAACATAAAGATCAAAACTGCCTAGCAAAAAGCCAGCAGCAAAACATAAAATGATAGTCAAGCATTGTTTTGCATTGAACAGTTGGTCTGGAAATGTCACTGATACTGATTGACTTTTTATATATAGCCCTGTTTTGAAAAAAGAAGGATTAAAATGCAGCTTTTTATTTCTGCCTTTCCATAGTGTGGACAAATAAAGACAATTTCTCATTAAGTGAACATGTTCTTGGAAATCCCTCAGCAGTTTTATATCCACGTGTAATTCAAGTTTATGGAATCTGTGCTAGAAACTACTGAAAATTTTATTCCAGTAGTTTTTTCAGTGAGGACAAATCCTATTAATTGTGGTGTGTCTAATGAGAATTTCATATGATTTTCAGCGTGTCTGTGAAACTGCAGAACATGTGTTACAGTTAACAGTGAAGGAACCTTTGGCATTATTAGGAGGGGGCTGTACAGAAACTCACCTGGCTTCCTACATAAGATACAAGGTACATAAGACACAAGGGTTTTAAAGATGCTTAATATACTTAAGAAACAAGAATTTATGTAGAATCACTGCAACAGTTAAAACACTTGTCTCTTTCTAGATTAATGTGGCATTTTTGATAACTACTAATATAAAATAAAAGGGTCTATTTGAAGCACTCAGTTTTAATTATATCTTTTCAACTTAACACTGTTTGTATACTTGTTGATGCTTCTTTAGGTATCTATTACAGTAATTGCATGTTTCTAAGTGTTGAAAATATGTAGAGTTTTTATATTGAAAGATGATAATGCAGAACTCTGCTTTGATTCTTTCCTATTGTGGGATAATCATGACTTAAACATTTTTTAGTTAGAACTGAGTCATCTGTTTTGGGGGGGGGTGGAAAGCAGCAGTATGATACATGTTTAAAATTATTTCTGTAAAACAGTGTTCTAACTTTGCTTTCCTGGTTCTGGTTTCTTTTTTAGAGTTCTAGTCTGCCTGCCAGCACTTTCAAAGACCTAGATTGTTCTCAGACACAATACCAGTTGGTTGCTGAGGGGTTTTGCCGTTCCCTGGAGTCTGTAGCTCGCTCTCTGAGTCACGACAGTGAAGAAATTCTTACAGACATGGTTTATGGACACTGTTGGTTTGTTCCATCAGGTTCTCCCTGTGTCTCCAAGTGGACAGATTTAGTTTCAAAATGTGGCTGTGGGATGAATGGTAACTCAGAGGACCTCAGCTGGAGGTTTTTGCAAGGCCAGTCTGGCTCTCCTGTCCTACAGGGCTGCCCTAAAGAGCCCTCAGTAAAGGTTGCTGACCTCCTGACTCTGGATTGCTTTGCTGCCAAGTGCAGTGGCCTGCAGGTAGCTCTGGAGACAGCCAACCTGATTTTGGATCTTTCATACATAATTGAAGATCAAAATTAGCTCTGATCTTATGTGATTTGTGTTGTATAGCAAGACAACACTTGAAATTGAATTGAAAGCAGGGTAATGTATAATGTGTTAAAATATTTTAATAATATAGAACGTGGACAGCAGACAAAAATTTTAAATTCAACAGTTGGCCATTGAATACTCTTCTCGTTAATCTACTGTGCTCTCAAGCATTTTCAAATGTTCAACCTGTTCCCTCTGCATTAAGGAAAGTTTTGGATGTTGGTTAGCTCTGTGGCATCTTCAAAGGAATGAGAAAAATGGATTCACTTGCTGAGAAAACATTATGTATTGAAATTTATACAGTCTCAGCAAAAGCTTTGCACATTCAAAGAGACTTTTATATTGCAGCAGAATTTTATCACTGGTATTTTTAATATTGTAGGTAAAAAAGGCTTAGCATATTCCTTGAGCCACTTGTTTTTAATTTTGTTCTGAAGTTTTTGTCACCGTGTACTACGTGTATATGCAGTTTCTATTTCTAAATGGCTGAAAGATTTTAATTCATATATGTAATTTATTTAACAAGTTATAAAAACTCAACCTGGAGCTCTTAAGGTAGCAGGTAGGTAATAAAAGATTTGAAAAGAAATGGCAGACTGGGTGGAAAAAACTTTTGTCAAGTGGACCTTGATTGTCTTCTGTGGAATACAGGGCAGTCTATAATGAAGTTTCTATCGTTTAAGCAAAGCTGCAAGAAAGAATGTCCCACTTACCATTCAATTAACTCTTTGACTGTGCATGGCTGCTTTTAATGAAGTAAGGCTTTAAGCTGCTCAGACTTGTTTTGATCTTTAAATAAGACTGTAGACTGAATGATCAAAACTTTTTCTCATTCTCAGCTTACATGCAAGATCAAAAAGGATGTTACAGTTTCTTACTTAAGCTCATTTTCTTTGCCCCTTTTCTTCTCTCTCATTGTTTTCTGTCACAAGGGACAAATTATTCATGGTGTGTTTCCAGAAAACATCCGAGTCAGTTGTAGTCTAGTCTGCTTATTTTTTTCCTGCTCTCTTAAGTTTTTAATATATTTATTTACTGCATATAAGCAGTAGAATTGTTATGTATAACTCAGTTTTGAAATATGTAATTAAAACCAGTTCTTTCCAGACTTTTTGTACGAAGTCCCTTTAATTTAAAGAACATAAGTAATAATTTTCTCACTGGGAAAAAAATGAAGAGTTATTTAAAGTTCTTTATCTTTTTATGACCTGAAATGATTGCTTCAGTGCTGTAAGGCATCCTTTGGGGACTTGTGCAAGAATGTTACAAGGGTTGAGAATGGAGGCTGCTGAAAGCTGGTTAGTAAAAAGGCTGCTTCTTGATTCTCCCATATGCCATGAACTATATGAAAACATCAGGAATAATGAAGCCAAATGATGGTGCATATCTTAAGGCACAGAAGAATCTTGGTAATACTTCATCTAATTATGATTCTCCAGCTCAGAGTGCTGAATTATACTATTTTACTTCCTATAATAGCAGCTTGTTATGCAGTGTGAAAGTGTTGAGTTTAGTGACTACAGCTGTGAAGTGAAAATTAAAACAATATTCAAGTAGAAGTAGCTGCGAGTGTTCTTTTGTCTTGGTATCTAAAGGTTGAATCACAGGTCTTGAATCAGAGCTGACAATGGTTTTTATTCTCCCCCAAAAAGAAAGTCACAGATTAAAAAACTGAAAAAATTAAATTTAATTTTTGGTAAGTAGCTAAAACTTAATTTATACCTGAACTAAAGTTTTTTTCCTATATAGATAATTTTAATAACAATGAATTTTTGTCTCCCACTGTGACTAAAAAGGATAATTAAGCAGCTTGCTCTGCTGTTTATGGACGGTATAGATTCTCAGTTGTACTACAGTAGGCTTGAACCTTTCATGTTTAGTGTTTTCTCATCTTTAAGGGATAACATAGGAGGAGTACAACTTTGGATACTTTTAAAAAGTATTTTGACTCAGTCTAACAGCAACATAAAGTAACGTTTTTGAACTTTCATGTTTTGTAATAAAATTTGGGTGCAAAAATGGTTTGGTTTCCCCCTGTGTTTTAAAGTTGACAGAGTGAAATATCCTCACCTGTAATGCCTCTGAGAAGCCACTATGGTTTTATTCTTGTTCCCCTTGGCATTTGAAGTTCAGTGGGAAAAATTAGCATTATGTAAGTATTATGAGACAAATGTTTTCTGATCATGACCTCAGTCATGTCTGATTTCCACAGGTTGCTAAAATTAATTTAAACTTAAATAATTCTACTGATAATGCACAAGAAGTACAAACATTAATTTCCAGCCTTCTCAGCTATGTTCATGCTCCAGGCCTAGAAGGAGAAATAAAGAAATGCTGGTATTATAATCACTCAGGTCATCATATTTAAGTAAGATGCCAGTGTAATATAACTGCTTCTCAGTTCAGCATTTGTTTGGTATTTCTGTTCCCATTTGATACTTAAAACTTCAAACTGAAGACCTGAAAGTGCTGATTAATTAAGGGATCTTTATTTCTATTCATTGTGACCTATTTCAAGCAGATACACCATTAAGTGTTATTATTTTGGCATTGGTTAAGAATGAATAATACCTGTTTTTCATTGATTCTGTTTCTTATCTGTGTATTTGTAGAGTCACTCTGAGCCATATCTGAGATCTTTTTCTGTCTATTCTATCTACAAAATGGGAACAAAGATCTGTGGGTGAAGAGTTCTAAGATCCAGATGTAAAGTGAAAAACTACTTGCTGCACAGGAACAAAGAGATATTTAAAATAACTCAAATCCTTGCTAAAATATTAAAGTAATTTCATTAAGGGAACTTTGATCAGAATTTATGTGGACTCCTTTAATTATTTTTCTGGGTAAAACCCCACATTTTTTTTTATTGAACCTGGATGTATTTCCTTGTTCTCTGAAGTTCCAGCAACAGTACATCACTGTTGCTACCAGTAATCTGATTCATTGCTTTACATCTTCAGTACACACACACACAAGGAAATGTGACCTTAAAGCTATGTGCAGGAATGGTTGGAATTCAAGATCAGCAATGTCAGACATGTCAGCAATCCTTACTGTATTGTGTCTTCAGAGTCTGTGCTCTGCTGTTCAGAGTAGATGTTCATATGATGCTAATCCTTGAAGACAGGCTAGAAACAGATTTGTGACTTTGGGAAACCTAACCTTACTATATTGGTGATGTAACACTGGTTTGTTGGTTTAAATTTTTTTTTTTTTTTTTAAATTCAAGACTTTGGGTTTTTTTAGGCTGAGCAGCCATTACAGTGTTAGATCTGTCCCGGTAAAGAGAATATTGATTGCTGTTGAAGCTTGTAAGGAAAATAGTGCCTGGAATATCATAAGCACATCAGAGCATGGAAAAACAATTCACCTTACCCAAAACCTCTACTCTTTAATTTTACTTGTGCCCTTGTTTTGCTCTGCTGTTGAGCAAAATGTGGTATTTATCAAATTTTCAGCAGTGCCACATGAACTGAATCATGTAAGTATTACAGTCTTCAATCTCAGAAAAATCAGTATCTTTGATTCAGTCAAGGTCATAGAAAGAACTTTAACTGGATCTGCATCTACTGCTGTTCTGAAGATGCAGAAATAGTCTGACTTTATTGCAATAAGACTGCCTGCAGCATGCCTACAATCTGCCAGCCAGACTTTTTGAGAAGCCATATTACAATGGTTAGTTCTAGAATATTAGTAGCTTTTATCCATTATTGTAAATACCAGTTATTCCTATGTTTGCCAGCAGAGACAAGTTGCACAGTACTAACAAATAATTTTTTGACCAGTAACACTGTGATCTTAAATTCTCAGTTGAGAAATACCTTTTTTTGCCTGTATGCATTGCCTGCTTTAAATTAGTCTTGCACATCATAAGCTCAAAAGCATATACAAATTTATTATTTATGCTGGGAGCAGAAATATAGTCGCAGTGTAGGTAAGTTGAGCCACTGTGTTATTATTCCAGGCACCAATAAAATTAATTGCACAACAGGTCCTGGGATTGGACTGCTTGACCAAATCATTAAACATATTTTATTTTCATACCTTACTGCAAACATCTTTATAAACTTGAGCTTTTAAATCTACTTGTGCATGAAAAGTTTTTATTCAAGCTTTTATTATGTGCCTGGAAGGCCCCATTTGTTGTGTGCCTGCCTTCTGCAAACTGATTACTAGTATCCTTGTTATTTCCTGTCAGGACAGCATCAGCTCTCTTCAGGTACACATTAAATATACATTAAATACTAGCTGCTTATTATTTTAATACTATTACATGATGTCTGCTAAGCATTTATATGGCAGCATGTCAACAGCTATTCCTTATCGGTAAGCTTTCTTTTATAAAACTTTAGTCTCTTTTTCTTTAAGGCTTTATGACGTTGGTAAACTGATATGTTATCCCTGATATTAAATAAAAACAAAACGTGAAGTTTGGGGAAAAATGAGGTCCCTAATCTGTGGCAATGATTCCAAAGGACCATTTGAGTCACCGTTTGTGCGTGGGCTATGCAGGCCCTGCTGATGGATGGTGCAACATGGGCAATAGCTGAATGCTTTTTTCAGGGAAAAACTGAAAAAAAACCTGGTACTTTCAGTTCTTGGAATACTTCGTGACTTTAAGAGCCAGAAACAAAGCTATTTCACCCTCATTTATTATTCTTTGTAACTAATATTCCTCCTGCCACACACCTGCCCAGCCACTTGCTCATGCCTCAGCTCAACAGAGGGAGAAAGTGGGATGAAAAACTTCCAGGGTCTGGATAAACCTCTCCTGCCATGTTTCCCAGGCTTTTCCCCTGAATTCCTTGCTGCCAAGTGGCATTTTTCCCTTTTTTTAAATGTGTTTAATGAGAGCTGCCACAGGCCTAGGGTAGCTGCTGGAGCCTGCTCCCCACAGAGCTCCTGCAGTACCTCACGCACGGGCCGCCATTTTGAGAGCCCTCACGAACCTGCTGAAGAGTGTGGAAAATTCTGCTTTTAATGCAACCTGGAGAAAGGGAGGAGCACTAGAGCTGTCAGCAAAGCCTAGTCCTGGGGAAGGTGCTGGGAAAATGGGGTTTTTCCTCATGCTGTGAGTGCTTCAGGAGGGACAGGCACCCTCGAGATGAACCAGCCACAGAGCTGACCTCAAAAAAGGCGTGGACAAAGAAAAACCCAGCTTCTCTTTGACAAGGGTGATATAAAGCTGATATAAAAGTTGGTATCCAGGACAGCTGTGACAGGCTGCCCTGCCCCCCTCAGAGACTTACCTGTGGAGAAACAAGGGTTGATGGTGTGCTTAAGGACTGGGGAGCTTCCATCATGAAGGCACTTTCTGGAAAGGCCAAGATCGCTTCCCAGTACCTTTGAAAAGGGAAACAGCAAGACTTCATGAGGGAATTCTGACAGGAAGACCCACGCTCATAAAAGTCTCCTCCGGTGTGGTCTAAATATATGAGCGTGTATGGGATAGAGACAGAGGATTGACCCATGGCCCCTCCATCATCACATGTGCTGCAGTCCATGAGATGACTCCAAAAAGTGAGTTTTAATACATTTACTTTGAAGTAACTGTGCAGTTAAAGTAATTTACTTTTCCAGCACTGTGCCTGCTAAGCAGGTAGTTGTATGACATGGCTGTCTGTCTATGCCAGCCTCTTTTTTTTCTACTTTCTATTGCTTCATTTTTAAGCAAGCAAGGAAATATTTCTCCTGTAACTAAAAAAAGTAGGACAAATTCTTCACTTGGTTTTGCATACCTTAACCTTGGTATGCTGCATTTCTTCTTCGCGATTGCCAGCAGAGGTGAGGAAAGGAAAATTAGGTTTCTAGTTTTCACTTGAGTTCTTTTTGGGTATTTAAAATCATGGTCCTAGGAAGCATGTCCTGGAGCAACCTGTCCCTGTATCACTGAAATGTCATGTAGTTGTGATCAGCATTGCACCGACTTCCATGCTTCATGTTTGACCCATATATCTTTGCTGAATCAGGTTTGAACTGTCCTGTCATGATACTTTACTTGTAAATGTGAATTTGTCCATAAATTATTCTGTTTTGTTCCATAAATTGTTTGGTCTGGCTAGTCAAGTGTGTTAATGTTCTACAGCTGGGAACATTTCTAATTGAAAGCTGTTTTCAGCTGAAACATGGTTATTCAAATAGTAGCTAATACAGCTGAAGATACTCTTGTTGTTTCTTACCTTTGAAATTAACTAGTTAGAAGAATATAATACAAAATGCTAAGAAAGTGGAATACTTGAACCCTATATTGAATAATGCAGTCTTCTCTTTTTTTATTGGTCTAGAGTGAGCCTTCCCAAAAAAAGAACTCATCCCCAAAGCAAAGCAGCAGAGAAATTAGTTTAGATTTCTAATAACAAAAATTGCTGTGCAAAACCCTCCTTTGGGTACTGAAATATTATAGCATCAAATAAAGTTTATAAAAGCAGTATGTACTTGATGTCTTTGTGAATGTAAAATCCCTTCAAAGAGTTCTTTATATGAGTGTTTCACACAAGAGCAGAATTCTGAGGGCAGTGTAAGTGCACGTGTCCTGGTTTTAGGTGTTAAGAAAATCTGTTGCATCTGTTTAATCAAAATGGCTGCTAAATGAAAAATCTTTCTAAAACTGCATGTGAAACAGTAGATGTCACTCCAGTTTTTAGCTGGGCCCAGAGAAGGATTTCCTTCACTGCAAGAATAACTCATGCATGGCATTATTGCTTAGGTTTAATATAGTATGTTAAGGAATAAATGGAATACATCACAGAATTTCTGAGGTTAACTGATGATTGCTGGAGTGAATACCAGAGAAATATTGTGTTTCTGGACTGTGCATGTTGGCATGGGGTGGAACCAGTTTATGAAGAGCTGTGGGCAGTGAGCAGCAATAAATGCCTTGTGAATGGTGTATGTTTAAGACAGTGGGGTTCTCTGTTAACTGAGAAAAATACACAGTTGCATGGCTGAACTGATCTAAGTGCTTTAAGATTGTATTATAATTAAGTTCGTTTTAAGCAAATTACAGCAAACAGTCTGAAGGAGCAGTTTGTTTCAGTGTTCACATTTTTGTCATAACAGTTGTTAAATTTATAGTAAATTTATATATAGGAGCCCAGAATGAAAGTTTTAAGTCTCTTGAAGTAATGTTGATTGAAGCAGGCACATCTTGTGTGACTTTATAGCTACTGTGTGTTGCAAAGCTTAGGCCAAAAATCTTAAGAATGTGGATTTGCTTGGGTTTGCACACTGGTAGGGGATCTAAAACCTCCCTTGCTACTGGACCTAAAGACACTAGAGTAGAAAGCAAGATTATTTCTTTATCATAGGTTACTTCTAGTTGCTTAAAATTAAGACTTATGGGCACAAAATCATCCAGAGCTGCATCTCTGTGACTCTCTTGCCTGTAGAGAAAGGAAGATGAAGTTGTTATTGCATTGCAGGAAGAAAAGAAAAAAATGTTTTATGGTATCAAAATGCATTTTAAGGGACAAAGGAATAGTTGTACCTCTGCAAAAAGGCAGAGGTGAGTTTCCATTTTGCTGGCAGGCATTTTGCTTGAATCTTTGGAGAGTGAAAAGTGTTGCAGGTAGTTATCTTTGTAAGAGGTTAATATGAAATGTCTCTTGGATATGCATACCAGCCTTACAAGGATGACTTCCAATATTGGGAAATAGGGATTTATTTGATGCTTTGGTCATACCTAGCAGTTGCTTCAAGGTGCCAGGCAGGTGATATTAAAAGACTCAAAATACTTATCTGTATTTATAGCTTCAGATAGAGAATATTTGCCAGCCTAAGTGATGACTGGGCTTAGTGACTGGCAAAGCCCACAGTAATTTTAAGTCACGAAATCAATTCCATAGCTGTAACAAATACAGTTTTAAAGACAGCCATGAAACACAGAGGAGAGTGGATTTGGAGCCACAGTTCAAGAGATTATTTCTCAACAGAGTGGAAAGAAAACACTCAATTTTATCATAATTGTGTAGTAAGGGTCACTAAATAGCAAATTAGATTGATGTTTTCAGGTAGTAAAAACAGAGCTTTTTGGCAAGGACACTATGGTCTTAACTGTGTGTGTACTAGAAAAAATACCTGGACAAAAAATCAGTTTATTGAATCTATAAGTTTGTACTTTATTGGGTAAAGATGGGCAAACTCTGTCCCAAGTGACATGCTTGTCACTTTTGTTCATTAATGTTTAATCAAGAATTCATCTAAATTCCTAGCCAGACATGCTCTTAATAGTTGTCACAGGAACCAAAGATTGGCCCTGCTCTGGCTATGGGCAGAAGTTCCAGCTGAACAAGATGTCTATCTCCATTAGGGGCAAGTCACAGAATTGAGAACTTGTGCCATAATGGAACACCCAGAAGCAGAAACGCTGTGCTTCAGCCTCTTCCTGGCAGAAACCTCAGGGACAAGTTGGTAGTGAATAGAGTTGAGGAAATTTTCTCAACCGAAGGTTCTTGGTGTGAAGAATTTGAAGGTCTGCGTGGTTCTGGTTATTGTCAGAGTGAGGCAGGCTGTGCTCTGCCTGCTGACCTCGAATGGAGAACCTGGAGATTTTGTATGGGAAGTGCCTGTCTTCCAAAGAGCTCCAGCCAGATGGTGAGTGTGGGATCTGCTGCCTTCCCAGAGACTGCACAAACACTCACTGGTTTCATTTGGCCTTGAACAGCATGCCAGGAGGTTGTTGTCATAGTGCTGAGTGCTCAGCTTAGCTTGGAGGAGCTAGGGTTGATGAAATCCTGTCCTTTTCAAAGAATTGTATGCTTATTTTTATTGTGATTGCCTGTGTTAAGCTTTTTTTGCCTCCTTTTCTTTAAAATAGTGGGATTACAGGGACTCGTAAGAAAACATGAGAATCTGATTTTATTCCAATTTTTAAAAATTGGAATATTCAAAATTGGGCCAGATGCTAGAAATATCTGTCTCTTTTTTGTTCTGGGATATGAAAAGGTGTCATTTCTCCACCACCATGTTGAAAACTTGGTCTGTTTCTTGATACCATTGGAATACAGGAAGGACAAAATAAGAAACAGACCAAAAAGACCATTTTCTCTGCCCTCAAAAGATAGGAGTGATGATGAGCCACAAAGTAAGCACACTCTCAGCTGAGATACAATTATCTTCATTCTCTACAGTGGCCTTTTAAGTGCTGAGGGAAGAACAGCAAGAACTCTCCTGGACTGCTCTTTTAGCTTCTAGCAATCAGCAATTTAAGGACTTCTTTATCAGGCTGCATCTGGATTGTCAGTTTTAATGGGCACTCATAGGATGATTTCTCAGTAATGCCTAAATGTGAGTTTCCTTAGGTTTGTCTTTATTTGGAGGAACTAAACTCTGGCTCAGAAAAGAAGGGGACAAAGCACACATGCTGAATTGAGATTTCAGATCATGAAGGAGTCTAGGGCTGAGTCTTTTTGTGTGAGTTTTAAGAGCAGTGACTAAAAAAGCCATGGTGAAATATTGACGTGGTAGGATGAGATCCAAAAGTGTTTATATGGACTGTCTCTGAGCCCATGGTCACACTTTAGTGATAGAGTTTCAGACTCTGTTTTGGTCAGAAGACTTTGAAATCATGGAAGTCACTTTTATCTGTGTTGGGGACAGAGCAGAGGGCTGAACTGGAGAGCCAGAGAGATTTATTGCATGACAGCAGAGGAAAAAAAGATGAAAGATGTGCATGTCCTGTTCTTGAGTTCTCTAGGTGTCCCTGTTCTGCCCACCCAGGCTCAATGCCATCTCTTCTAGAGCTGCCAGCATCAGATGGTAAGTCATAATACAAATTATTTAAGAATAAAAGAGATTTACAGGTGAAGTTACCCATCCATAGTGGATGTGCTCCAGACTGGGATTATAATAATAGCAAATATTTAAAGTGGTTTATCTTCCTGATATCTAAAAGGTCCTATTGCTCTGAGTAAACCAATGCAGTGAGTTGTTACAAGCATGCAAAACACAGATTAAAAAATAGAAGTGCAAAGCACAGGGTAAACTGGAAAAACCACCTGTGATGGAGTAGTGACCTCTGTGGCAGGAGCAGCCTTGGATCATTCATAATGGGAGTGCTGCTAGTAAGAGACCTTGAGCTGAACCTGAGCCTTATGAGAGGAAGCCATACATGTTTATTTCTGGGTTTTATTAAAAAAAATGAAACAAAAAATATTCTTCAGCCAGATCTGTCTGCATAAAAAAGAAAAGGGGCACAGTGAGGCTCACTTAGATAATCCCTGCAACAGAGCAAGTGTAGGGAGATGTGGCTTCCTAGTGGGTTAGAAAAGGAAACCTAATTTAGGATGCTGTAGGTCACACCTTAGGTGAGAAGAGGTGGTATTTGATCTTTAGTCTCTTGAGTCCTAAACTCACGTCTTGCCTGTAGAGGGCCTGAATTTTCTACTTTACATCCATGTCCTTATGAATTAAAGAGTAAGTGTTCGTTTGATCTGGGCATTTGGGATTTGGCAGCTTTATATCATAGTTCTCCTATACCTGTCTGTGAAGTTAGTACTGAAGTCCACGCTGCATTAAAGGTTGAAACCTTTGAGATGCCCTTGATATCAAGGATGAGAGATTCCATTCTTCTAGACTTAGCTTCTTTTGCAAATTGTTAGACTAGGGAAACCATTAGAGAGCAAATCTATGCCTTTTGCTGAATTTATGCCTGGAGAAACTATGCAAATCAAAGAAAAGATTTGCTGCTCTGCTTTTCTTCCCTCTGCTATTTGTATCGTTTAACACTTTTGTCAGCTGCAGATGGGCAATGAGTGAAGGACAGAGAAAGTGGCAGGTGTTCAATCCTTCCAAACCCTATCTGGTTTTAGTAAAATAATTTTTAAAAAAATAGAATTTGAAGGATTTGGTTGCTATGATAAAGCTAAGTCATCAATTATTCTGGCTTGCTGCAATGCTGTCATGGGACTGCAGGCAGACTGCTGTGGTAAGGCAAGCACCTCAGTCCCAATCCTTCGGTTTAATTTGCACAAAGTGCTTGTAAAATTTGGAACGTTAGTAAAGTTGGGTAGCAAATGCACATTTTACATTTCTCTTGGTAGTGCACATACCTATTTCCAGAGCAGCTTAGGCCTTAGCAGTGTTTCTCCCTTAATCCCAGTATACCAGTGAAACACTTCAGTGTTGCTTATATTGGCAATATTAAATGCACAGAACATGGCTGTTGAACTTGGGTTCTCAAAATATTTTAGTTCTGGCTGGAGGATGGGAATAGTGAGACCAAAGAGGTCAGAACCCCCAGTGCTCTGGCCTGTCCCTGTGCTTTCATTGCTGAGCTCCAACAGTTTAACCCACAGCCCTTTAATGCACTAAAACACTACTGAGCTATAAACTGAGGATGTCAGTAGCTAATTTGTCGATGTTTCAGTCCATTGTCTAGTGGGTGTGGGTCAGCTGTTGAACAGATGTCTTTGAGCCATTTTCCGTGCCAGCAGTCAGTCTGTCCTTCATCTTTCTAGTTGTCTCCTCTGGAATAAACAATTCTGTTCTCAGTGAGCTTTTTTTGCTTTGCTGGTTTGTTTTGGCCAAGGATTGTTTCTGGAAAAGAAGAGCCAGAGCAGTATAAAGTCAGTTTTATGCAAACCATAATGACACTGTAATATTTTGCACTAATACTCAGCTGTTGGCTGTCTGTGTGGTACACAGTGCTCCAAGGAAGATCTAGCCTGGATAAACAAGGGAGGTAAAGCTGGAGAGCTTTTCTTACTGAAAGCTGTTTATTTGGAGCTATATTTATAACTGTTTTCTTTAATAAGTACCTCTGTTTAGGAGGTACTGTTATGCCATATGTTTCTACAAATCTCGTCTCAAGCAAGTCCTGATGGATGAAAAACATTTTATGAACTGTCTAGTCTGTTGGGTTTTTTGCCTGAAAATGGTAAAAGTAATATATGAAGTCATGCACAGTGTATCCAGATGTTCTTCAAAGATCTACCCAAAAAGCATGGATTTCTGATGGTTTTAAAAGCAGAGAAGATAGAAATTCACTGTATTGGTCTGTCTAGTATGAATGCAAATAGCTCTTTCCATAATGACAGTGTGGGATGAGTTCCATCTTTTTTTCCTTAGGTCAGGTGAGTCTGCTGCTTTTGGATGACAGGTACTATTTCTTTCACTCAAAGTGTTGTGTCAAGGACAGGTTGGATGGGGCTCTGAGCAACCTGGTTTAGTGGGAGATGGCTTTACCCATGGCAGGGGAGATGGAATCAGATGGTCTTTGAGATCCCTTCCAACCCAAACCATTCTGTGATTCTGTGAGTGTTCAATCTCATTGTCACATGCAGGAAAATAATTCAGCATTGGAGCAGTGCCATGTAACATGCAGCATCTGACTACTCTTGGCTCAAGCGAATCAGAAATTAGAATCATGGAATGGTTTGGGTTGGAGGGGCCTTATAGCTCATCTAGTTCCAAGCCCTCTGCTGTGGGCAGGCAGGGATGCCATCCACTAGATCAAGTTGCTTGAGAACCCATTCCAACTTGGTCTTGAATGTTTTCAGGGGTGGGACATCCACAACTTTTTCTAGGCAACTTGTTCCAGTGTCTCATCACTCTCACAGAAAATAATTTCTTCCCAAAGTCTAATCTAAACATATTCCCTGTCAGTTGGAAGCTATTCCTCCTTGTCCTAGTCAAAAGTCCCTCTCCATCTCTCTTGTGGTTCCCCTATAGTTACTGAAATGCCACTATAAGGTCTGCTTGGAACCTTCTCCTGGATAGGAACCCACCTCATGTAACTCATCATTTGTTCTGTGTTTTAAAATGTGTGTTTCCATAATAAAAAAGTCTGGGCTCGCTTCAGTAGGTGCTTGTTACTGTGGTTCCACGCTTTTGTATTTGCATGTTGATTACAAAGGCAGTAGCTGGCCATGGATTCTAAATCCCATCAGAACTCATCTCATATTGAGTCATTTTGACCTCCTGTATTTCACAGGTAAAATCATCAGTACTGTGATGCTACAGCCAAAGGGACACAACCTCCAAAAGGCTCCAGCCGTTATCTTTGTAAAAGAAACAACAGCATTCAGCAATCTGCACTCATCACAAACTGGTTCAAAGCAAAACCCACTAGTCATCTCTGACAGTCATCCCGTGGTAGGCTTGTGGTTTTCTAACTGCTTCCCACCCACTCACAGCTCCCTGGTGCTGTGACTCAGCTGCAGGAATGCTTCTGTGCCTGGCCTACAGCTCCACGTGTCACTGTGCTGTTGTCAATCCACATCCAGGCAGTGCTCTTGGTTCTGATAGATTTGGGTTCCTTGGAGTGAGCTCTGGGCAGGGTGAGCCAGGGAAACTCTGCACAGGCTCCTGCTCGTCCTGAGCCTTCTGTGAAAGGGAAGGTGTTGGCTGTTATATCCTTGCTGAGCTTCCTGTGTGCTCCAGCCTCTCTGCTGGCTGACAGGCTGTCCCTACTGGCTTTTATCAGTTCCCTTGTAGCTAACAGAGCCAGAAACACATAGTTTCCTCTGGAAAAAATCAGCGCTCTAACTCTCCAACTTCTTGCATTTTTTCTCTGTGTGTACTTCTCCTTTGCCAGTGGTGTCAGGGTGTCTTATTGCTGTTGCCAATCCTGTGCTTGGGTGTCTCTGGTATTTTCTGTATCAGTGTATTGTGTCAGCAGAATTTCATCGGAAAAAGAGGAAAACTGTCTTTATATTTTCCCTGCATAGTTTGTTCCACCAATTTTGTTCATTGAATATGGTAATCTTGAGGGCAGAATTGACAAAAGTCAACTCTTCAATCAGCTCTCAGAATTCAATGCTATAGTCAATAACCTGCTTGCTAAAATAAAAAAAGTCTGGGGGAAAATATATTTTTGTTACTGAAGTGTTCTTGTAATGAAAACATAGGTTTTTTGCACAAAGAAGAAAATAAGGTAAAACAAAATAGAAAAGTCCTTTTTGTTGCTGCTGTTTTAGTAGCACAGAGCAAATGAATGTTTAACATGAAAGGAAATATAGATAAGATAAAAGTAATCATTAACTAAACCAGCTTCACTGCAGGAACTTGATTGGATCCATTTGAGATTATTGCATTGTGATATCTGCCTGGTTAAAATACAGTGAAGCACTACTCGATCACCCAAGGATATGAAGAAAATAGGATTACTGTTAAAATTAGGGGTTTTGAGGAATAGATCTGGTGCTCTGTAATTTGAGCGTTTAGACACTTTGAGTGGGCTCATTAAATTAAAGGTTGCTTAATAAGAGAGAGCATTAAGTGGCCTAAAATTACTATATAGCAGTTACAAGGATCTTTAAGAAATATATTCTATAGGTGTATTTGAAAGTAATGGAAAGTTTCGGTATAATTCTGTTTAAAATTCCTGTAAGAAACTTGTGGAGAACAGAACTGTATGGAACTAAAAGGAATATCAGATATTGCAGGACACAGAATTGCCTTTACCTTTCACAGGACTCCTTAATGTGCTTGGTCAAGTAGTTGATCAAGAGAGCTCCAAGCTTAACCAGCCAAAACAAGGATGGGTTTGTTTGCTGGAGACCACAAATACCAAAGTAACCTCTGCTACAGTCTGTGCTATTGACTTTTGTTGCGTTATTCTATCTTAAAATATTAAGAATTTTAATACAGGTATTTTATAAACAAAGGGGGAATTTTCTGTTCAGACTGCTGTACACACAGACACAAAATTCCTTGGCTTGCATCTTCAGGAATACAAAAACTTATGGGCAATCACAGAATAAATTACCAAGATTTCTGGCCCAGTGATTTGTTGGAGAAATGGCTGTTGAGCCTTCTTCAGTCTTTATTTCTCACAACTGGATACCGATGTTGCTTCTGCTTTCCAGATTAATCCAACCTATTGGAGTAAAATTTTCAAAGATATTTTGTCAGTGATCTTGTGAATTTAGACATATTTTTAAATCCTGCTGTTTCTTCTCTAAAATAACTAAGGTTTTTTTGTCTGTATTTTGGGACTTTAGTAGTTCCCATCTTGAACCCAAATCACTGGCCTCCTTTATTTCCATCCTTACATTGTTCTGACTTTGTGAAAGACATTCAGAAGTATAGAAAGCCTGACAACATTCTTAGAGCTCTCTGAAGATCTGATTCCCTTCATCCCAGCAGTAGCTTGACTATTATTAGTCCAAGCCCTGTTGCACTGATCTTTGTCCCTTGATGTTTTTAGGGAACTTCTTCAAGTGATGTTTGGTCTCTCTGGATTCTCAGATGGCCATTGTGCATGTACACTGTTGTTCCTAGGAAGGCCTCTGAACCATTGTGGTGGCAAACACAGCAGAAAGGTCCTGGAAAAATCTGATTTAAAGGGCAATAGTGTGCAGGCAGCTTTTGTTTTATGCACAGCAACATCTGAGGCAGTAAAGGACCCTCTTTGGCTGTGATTGTAGAGTATGAACCACCAGAAGGATGCTGAACATTAAACTGCTCCAAGAGTTAGGATAAAGGATGAACACTGTGTCTCTGAGATCTATATCAGGAAACTGGGAAATCTGTGAGTTTGGGTATTTCTCTGTTCTTTAGGAAAATTCCATTTTGGAATCAAACCATGATAAAAAATCATAGCTGCTGTACTCTGGTAAAATAAAAAAACAAAAAGCCTGATTGCTTAAATGATAGAAACTAATAGTAAAGATCGAACTCAACCTTAAAGAAGTAACAAGTGAATTAATTTTGGCTCTTTCTTCTCAATTAGGAGGAGTCTCTCCTTTTTAGCTGGACTGCTTTACTTGAACTTGTTTTTGTTTTGTCCTGTCAGCCTTCACAACATGAGCCAAATGTGTTCTGGGAAGTTGTCCACTGCAGTGACCTTCCTAATTTTTGTTTTATTTTACTTTCACATATGTGCATGTATAAAAATGTACATAAATGTTTTGGGGGTTTTTGTTTTGTTTTGGTGGGGGTTTTTTTGTTTTGTTTTGGGTTTTTTTTGTTTTGTTTTGTTTGGTTGGGGTTTTTTTGTTTGTTTTTGTTTTTGTTTTTTGTTTGTTTGTTTTTGTTTTTGTTTTTTTGTTCTTGTTGTTTTTTTTTTTGCTTGGAGCCCTAGTCAGGAGAAGCAGTGATCAGGAAATGTTAATTTTTAGTTGAGTACAAATCATGTCTACAGCAGAGAATCAAGTTTGTTAATCTGCTCAAAAATGTGATATGTTTGACATATTTGGATCATAAATAAGGTCTTTACTTATGTGCAACTAATAGAATTACAGTAAGGATATTGTATGTGCAACAGAGGGTAAATGCAAGCATCACACAGCAAGAAAACTGTCACAAATTCCTGGTTTTCAGATAATCTGTAACTTTAGTTCTTAAAATACACATATATTCATGCCTATTTTCTGATCTTGAGTGTCCTCTGGGTTTTTTAGAGTGTGCATAAAGAGCCACAAGCAGTTTCACCTTTTGATGGCAGTTTTATTGTGCAATTTTTTTGTGCATTCCTTATAAACCACGGTGCAAGTTTTCATTCTTTCTGCTTAGGAAGTCTGGAGTACTCATCTACAGCAGCGTTAAATAATCAGATATAATGATTTAACTTGGCAGATACACGGAATTTAAGATTGCTGTTTTGAAGTGGTGGAAATAGGCATACCTATATCTCCTGCAAAAAATTGCGTGAGCTTGGCTTCTTCCTGCAGTTACAAACACTTGGAATCCCAGTTTTCAGTATAAAAATAAGAAACCACAAACAAGTCTACTGATTGCAGTGCAGAGAAGCTTGAAAATATGAATCTGACAGTTTCCAAGTAGGCAAAAAACTGTAACTATAAAATCAGCGGTTTGCTTTGTCTTATTATGAAGTGGGTGCACTGGAGGGGGGTGAGAGGTTTGGCAAGACTAATACTGGTTTTAAAGCTGTGGGTTAGATTTTGTGTGCTGGGGGGCTCAAGTGGAGAAGTCATGATGAGTTTTGTCCTAACAAGGCATGAGAAGCACATCTTCTTTCCCCACTGACATGTGTAGTGAGGCACAGCACAGCCGTGTCTATTTGTGCTGTAGCTGCTCTGGGGTTTTCAATTATTTTTATTTTTTTCCACTTCACACTTTCCAACCTCACCATGTCCATCCCATCTTGAGGAATTGGACAAACCACCTCCCCATGGGCAGTGAGTCCAGTTCTTCCTGGAAGTGTGAGCCATAGGAAGCCTGAGGAACAGGCTGTTCTTCTCTGCTGTAATGTTACATAAATACTGTGCTCCTGAGACCTCTGCCGTGTCTGCAGTGAGAGGACCAGCAGACTGACACACAGCCAAAGCAGGAACTGGATTGTGTAGGGGGTGGCCAAGGACCCTGCTGTTCTGGAGGGGATGGCAAATGCCATTGTTACCCTGATGCTGTCAGACAAGACCTCTGTTTTTGTTAGGGCCTCAGCAAATAACAGCCACGTAGTCTTCCACGTTTTCTTCTGGACATGATGAGATTGAAAACAGAACAAGGAAGAAAAGCAGCCAGATCTCAGTAGCTATCCACTGTTAATGCTTGCTGCTTTTCCAAATCATCTTTGTGGGCAAAAGCAAAACACAGGTACTCAAATCTACACTGGGTTTTATGTCTCCTTTTTCTTTGGAAAAAGTTGCTTGTTGTTGAAGGCAAAAATGGGTCATGTAGCTGCTGCATCTTAAAAATAAAATCTTTGGCAGACTTCCCTGCCTGCAACGTAGTGCACTGAATTTCAATGAAAATCACCCAAATGTACAGAACTCATAGGCAGCTCCAAATTCTGCAATAGAAAATGCTGCAGCACACATTTCCCAACAAGTTCCGTGCCATTTGATTTGCTTGTTCATAAATCTTTTCTCAATCAAAGTACTATTATTTTTTGCAGACAAATATCTAGATTCTGAACTAAGCAGCATTCATAATACTATTTCCTCTTCCATGCTCATACAGGGGATGTGGGTTTCTTTGAAAATATAAAATACGTTTTTTTGAAAGCAAGCTATTTGAAAGGCAAAAACCAAATCCAAAACTTACGGTTTAGAAGGAGTAGAAAATCTTTATTGTCACAATTTATTGATACAGACAGATATGAAGTCTTTGTTTTGCTCAGCCTGTTGAACATCTCTTTTTGGATTTTTTTTTCTTTTTTTGCAGTGCTAGTGTCAAAATTGTCAATGATGTGTGGTAGCAATATAGGGTTATTGGGTTATTGCTGTTAACCAGGAGGCTGTTAAGCAGCTGCTGTGTTGATGCTGGCATTCTAGTTGGAAGCATTAGTTTATTACAGCCCTGTTACACTTCTAACATAGCATGGTGCAAAGTAATGGGTATAAACACTGCAAAGCTTGTGTGATCATGTCTAAACCATCAACTGGACTGGGAGGCAATCTCCAGAGCTTCTCTTGGATATCTCTATTAACATGAAGTGCAATGGAACAAAGAAAGCATTTGTTTAAATTCTGTATTCTTCTGAACAGCATCAGGTTTTTTGGCTGTTTTCCCTTCACAAACTGATCTTATCCAGAAGATTTGCAGTAGCAGTAAATTGTATAATCCCAAATAATAGAATGTGTGCATATGGCTGGCAGTGGACTCTCTGTACCTCTTCTAGTGACTGAATAGAAGTGCTGAAAGAGCAGGTAGAAGTTTGATTCTGGTGTGATCAGTAAGGGAATTTCTTAGTGGAGGGTGCATATCCTTTCACAGGGAGGAATCTCTCCAGAAAGGCTAGAACCATTTCAACACATTCTCCTAAAGCCTTGCCACTTGTGTCTGGCAAACACACAGCAAGTTCTCACTTTCCCTGCCACTGGATAGTGCAGGAGCCTCACAGAAGATGGATATGGAGGTGGGTGTGTGTCTTCTTTCCTCTGACAGACCATTAACATATGTTCAGTTCTGTGTCTTAGCCTAAACACAGGCAGGGGCAGACCTAAAGTATAAAGCTTTACAAGAACTGGTGGCTCTGCTTTGGCAGGATCATTTATGAGATTGCTCAGGAATGAAAGTCTTGGTGGTGGTCAGCAACTGGGGAGGTTCCTGTGACCAGTCCATCTCCCAAAACTGGCATTAGAAGGAAAGGGGTCTTCTCTGAATGCTCAAATCATATGATTTTACCTGTCTGTGCAGAGTATCCATCTGCATTTACCATGTTAACAAGTCACTGCAGACAAATTATTCATTGTGTATTTTTACATCAATTAGCACTTGCTTGTGTGAAGTTTGCCTGTGGAAAGAAATGTCTGATATCACTGGGCTGTGGGTTGTATTATCCAAAATTAGCATTTTCATGTGTATTATCTAAAGGGGATGTTGACCACATTTCCATCTAAATTAATCTCATTTATATTTGTTTTGAAAACGTTAGATGCCCTGTCTTTCCTTCTTCCCAGTGGTTAATTTTCCCATATTTATCCTTGCTGGCTTGTGACTGTCTCTGTGCTAGTTGTTTAATTGGCAGCTGGGTTCATTTAAGTTGATAGAAAACTGAGCTCTGAAGGAAAGCATGTTATCAAAATGCAGAGGCTAATCCTATTAGGTAAAAGCATTTTTGTTTAAATGGAAAATTATTAGACTGTATCTTTAGGATCTCCTCAGGAGTGGCTGTAGCTGATTGCTGTTCCTGGAGGCTCATATGGTGTTTCCTGAGTTGTGTAACTGTGAATGGAGAGGCAGAGGAAAAATGGTTTCCCCTAATTGTAAGTGTGGAACTCAGTCTTGCTTCCCATGCTGGAATCACTGTATTGTGTTGTTTTTAAATATCACTGCAAAAGCAGTAGGACATGGTGCATGTTGGGAAATACATGAAATCCCCCCTTTTTTTATCCTTCCCTAACTGAATCCACTCTGTTTTATTCCTGGCTGTGCCTGCAGCTGAAGTCATGTGGCCGTACATCTGCTTTACACTAACAGGCCCATTTTACATAATTCATTATGTGCAACCACAATGCCCGCTGCTAATCCAGGCTAATCCAGCACTTTCCTGAAGAGCTGCATTAACAAGTGTTTCTTCAGCCTTTCCAGCTCAGCCCTGGATGGCTCTGGGTCCGCTGGGCACAGCCCAGAGCTTGCAGGAGGTCAGGCTGGGGAGTGCAGAGCCACCAGTTCCCATCCCTCCCTGGTGTTGCAGCCCCCAAGGCTGCAAGCCCTGGACATGCTCCTCATCCCTCTGTCAGGGCAGGCTCCAGCAGCTCAAGGAGATGAGGTGCCTGGGAGAGCCAGCACTGACAGCCAAGAGCTGATGTGCCAAGACAGGCAGAGCCCCTGGTCTGCATCAGCGACTTCTAAAGCAAATCCTGACGAGCACATCTCTGGGGGAGTGCAGGCTGTGGTGCCTGCTGTGTCCTTGTGTCTCTGCACAGCCAAATCCAAGGCCTAACCAGAGCTCCTGCTTGTTTCCCGGATTGCAATAATTTCTGCAAATTGGAAATGTATAGTTTAGGGGCAGGGGGGTGAAAGGTGAGGGGGTTTTTGTTTGCTTTTCGGGGTTTCTTCATACCTGTGCTGTCAGGAGATTCCTCCTGGCATCCGGACAAAGAGCGCTCTCCTGAGTGGCAGTGGACACCTGAACACTCCTGAAGCTGAGGGCTCAGTTGTACTCCCACAGTAACTCTTAAATTTCCAGCTGCAGCTTCAGAGACTCTTCTTTCACTGTTACAGACAGGTCTTAGCACCTCTTCCTTGAAAATTACAGATTTGAATGTGGTTTCTTTCCTAACTTACCCCTGAGTCCTTATTCCTGACTCATATCTTCTTTTTGCTGTCCTACTTTCCTGGTATAGACAAAAAAAAACAACAAAAAAACAAAACACCGAAATTATTACATATAACTTTTCTGTTCTGGCAAGTACAGATGTTTTAGGTCTGATTTTTGTCTTGAGGCTGCTCTGATGGAGATTGTGGTGCTGTGAGGGCAGTGAGGCACTGGAACTTTTTGCCCAGTGAGGCTGTGGATGCCCTGTCCCTGGAAATATTCAAGGCTGAATGGGGCTCTCAGCACTCTGAAAGGTGTCCCTGCCCATCGTAGGGAAGTTGGAGTGACATGATTTTAAGTCCTCTTCCAACCCAAACCAATCTGTGATCTTATGTCTTCAGAGTCAAGAGTTCATTAAAGCCATGCCACAGATAAGGATGTGCAGAAGCAATCCCTGCCCTAAGACTACCTGATGTCAGCAGCAGCTCCAGGCCAGTTTAGGGCACTTTTGAATAGGATTTGGCTCAGAGCCACATGGATCTCCAGAAAGTGTTCCTTGTCCAGGCACTGAAGCCCTTGGAGCAAAACTAGATGGAATATCCCTGAGTATTTTCTCAGTGTTGCTGTTAGTTATCCTTACATCCATATGGTTGTGATGTGCTGCAGCATGTGGGGGTCAACATCAGGAACACATTGACAACAAGAGAGTCTGGGCTGTATTCAAACACTTAATGCCACTTAAAATACACCGATTTTATTAGGGATGCTTGAGATGGGGAGGAATATTTTTTCCTCTTCTGAAGTATTTGTTCAAAGAGCAGCAACAACAAACAAGCCAAGCCACAAGCTGTGGAAGCATGACTTCATCTTCTCAGCTTTCTCCACGCTGTGCTGGGCAGAGGAGCAGCAAAGGCATTTGCAGATGCACAAATACACTTTTGGGACTTCTCCCCATGGGAAACCATTGCTTCACAGAGGAATGATTTAAACAGCTGTAGTTTGTCTTGACAGCATTTTTTTTTTTACTCTGAGCTGCAAAACAACCTCTTTGCTAAAGTTACTCTCAGCTATACAAATCAGATTCTGCAGTATATGCCCTTGCAGGTGTTGGCTGTTTCTTGAAAGAGATGGAGATAGTTAAAAAAGGAGGGACACTGTGAAAAAGAAAATAGTTTTCCCTGCCCAAAATTCTGAAATTTGAATTTAAAAAACAATTTTAATTCACCTAGAAACTGAGATAAAATTTACAGGAGGAAAACCCCACAATAGTATTTCATTCAAAAACGCTGCTTTTCTGTTGCATAGAAGTTGCTGTCCAGGTCTTTTTGGCCCATACTGGGTTTGGGACTTTGTTGGGCTCCTGATTTTGGAAGGGGTTTGTTTGGTTGATATTGGTGGGTTTTTGGTTGGTTGGTTGCTTGCTTGCTTTTATTCCTCATTCCCCATTCCTTCACCACCACTGCATTCCCACACTCTGTTTCTCCCCTTTTCTCCCTGAGGATAAGCTTTTTTTTTTATCCCACAGTAATTCCTATTACTTATGACTGCACCCCTGTCAGCACTGAAATTCAGCTCAGACAAAAGAACAAGAACCAGGGGTGGTACTTTTAAGTTTTGAAATTATTAGACTTTGTTTCAGGCTTGTCTAATAAACTGTTGGGTTTGGGTTTTGTTTGTTTTAATAGAACAATGAAAATTCTTCATGGGGAATTACTTCTTTCAAGAAGAAAAATAGCTCAAAGGAATTAACTTCTTTAATGTAAAAATAGATTTAATGTGGCTGGTCATTCAAGAAAGTAGAAAGAGACGTTATAGAAAGTACCACCCATGGCAGGGGGATATAAATATCTACAAGGGTATCAAGGATATTCTGTAAGAGATGGGCCAAACTCAAAGACTATACCAAACCCTAGAGATTTGCAGTTTTTGTGTTGTCACTTCAGTATTCAGTTTATGCTGAAGTTCTGCCAGCAACATCTCAGTGAAAAGATGGACAGGGCTTAGGTTAGAGAGCTGTCCCTTCCTCACCCAGCTTTCCTCACCTGCCTTTTATTTTCTGCCTTGCCTCAATCATTACCATTCCCCAAGCTTGTGTAACTCCCTGGCAGCAAGTCACTGTCCTTGTGTACCCCTCAACCACTTGTACATTTCCATCATATTTAGTTCTCGTAAGCTGCCTGACGTGCTGACTTTGTGTGCTTTGGGAATCACAGCCTCATAAAAAGCTGATTGTATCACAGTTCTATGCAACACATTAAGTAGATTCCTAATCCTGGAGAGTTTTCCCAGGACAATGACAGTTATTCAGAATTTTTGTTTGAAAAGATGCTGGTGTGGACCTGCACCTTCTTTGCTTTTCAGATTAATTTTGCTGTCGCCTGTACACTGCATTGACTGAAGTCATTTGTCCTAGTTAGTGGATTGAGTAATCCGATTTCTGCTTCAAAACTGGATTTTCAGATTTAATATTGAAACTACCGAGTTTGCTGTGCGGGCTCAGTTTTGAATTCTTGCTCAGCAGTCCCTGTGAGAAGTCTCAGGAAGCAAAGGAGAACAAATATTCTGCTTAGCCCTCTGTCACAATTTCACAAAGCCTATAAAATCTTTAGTATTATCACCCTCATCTTACGCTTTGTGTACATCAAAAAGATTTTCTGTGTTTTAAAGGACTCGTGTAAAAAAATTTTGCAATTGTGTTCAGGTGATTCCTACCCCTCGTATTCACAGCTTCAGGAGTTTATCTTGGGCAAGACCTAGAGAACTGAGGATTTCCAGGTAGTGCTGTATAGAGAACATCAAGAGGCAGAGTACACTTCAAATATTTTACAGTGGCTGAAATCCCACTCATCATTTCTCAGGTTTTCCTCAGTGTTTTATCAGACTGGAACTCCAAATCACCAGCACCATGCTTTCTAGTTTTGAACAATTAAATAAGGGATGAAAAGCAAGGCTGGTACACAGCAATGATATGGTTTTATGTATGTCCCTGCTTCAATAATGAGCTCAATTCTCAGCAGCCATTCTCACTTTTAAAACTCTGCAGAAACACTGTGTGTGTGTTTGACCATAAATAGCAGGTGCATTTTGTTTGGCGCAGGATGACTTGTATCACTGCAAAGTCTCAAGGCAGCCATGAAAAAAGAACTGCACTCACTGAGGCTTCTGCTCTGTCAACACACTCACCAGCCAGACTCGACTAAGATGAACCTTTATTGTTCAGAGATGCTGAAAGAAGATATTCCTGTGCCACTGATATTCAGTTTCTGCCTCTGATGCAGGAGTATTGACTTGTGAGCAGATTTGCCTGCCCCAGCTGCAGCTTTGCCTGTTGCCTGCTCAGGCTGAAGCTCGTGGGGCACTGATGGGCTGTGTGTGCCTGTACCAGGGGGGTGCTGATCCCAGGAGTAGCCTGGAGGTGCTGCTGTGCAGAGCATTTGATGGGCAGGGAGAACATCTGGCTGGCACCTCGTGCGTAACAAGTCAGGCCCTTCCCTGCAATAAACTGCTACTTAATGAAAATAATGTTGAAGTTGAAATAAGGCTTTGTTGTTCTCCTGTTTCTCTTTAAGCAGGAATATTTTAAAGGGATTTACGAGCAAATATTTTGAATTGGTTACTGAGATGCTTTGGTAGAGTTCTGTCCCCTCCCTCAGATTGCTTTTCTTGGTTTATTTTTTACTATTGAGCATAATCCAAAGCAATTAGAGAGTCATGTCATAATTCAGTATTCTGCAATCTATAGGTTTCCAACTCAGTATCAACTGAGACCCTGACCTTACTCATGTCTTTGCTCACTGGAGCAATAGTACACGACTTTCTAGTGGGCAGTGTCCCTAGAAGTGGGCAGGGGAATGGAACTAGATGATATTTCAGGCCCCTGCCAACCCAAACAATTCTTTGATTCTGTGTTTACAGTAGTTCTCTGCTATCCAGTCCTTGCTGTTTGCTCCCTGTGCCTTTAAACGAGGTCGCTGCAGAGCAGAAGGATGTCACAGGGCTGTGCCTTGGGTTCCCTCTGCATCCTCACAGCCACAGCAACCATTCCACTTTGCACCATGGGTTTTACTGTGCCCATTTTCAGCTTGGATTTCTCCTCCTCTTCACCCTCATCCGGCCCCAGCCCTTTCCTCTTCTCCTGCTGTCTAACTTACCAGTGCTTCTGGTGGGTGTTTAGGGCTTCAAAACTTCATTTTACATTATTTACAGGGCAAATAGACTTTCTTTTTAACCTCAAGGCTGAGAAAGTCAATGAATATGGGTTGACTTCTGAGGGTAAGGCTGTAGGGATTGCCTAAAAAAAGTAGCAGTTCATTAAATTTTATGTTTCTGATAAATTTCTCCTCATATTCTAATTTAATCCAAGAAACAGAAATGTGTGGTAGGCACTAAAATTATGGTTTAAGATAAAGCCTTAAGGGTAAATGCCAGAATTACAGCTTCTGTTTCTTCAAAATTAACTTATCAGCATGTGTTTTCATGGACCTTATAAACTGACTCTAAAGCAACCCAGGCTTTTGGGATCCTGTTACCAGCTGGATTTATTATTGTTGATGTGGTAAAGCCCAGGAATCCTCCACAGGGAAGTTACAATAGGTAAGGTTTCTTAAAAACATTTTGCTCAAGTTTGTGTCCTGTTGGTTTTGATGCCCAAAGATCCCCTTAGCACAGTGGGATTTGTGGGATTTATGAAAGTGGAAATGAACTGGTTTGTTCCTTTTTAATAAAATTTGGATCAGAATTTGGATAGAAGACCTGCTGTGTTGTAAGTTGAACTTACGGTTCCTGTATTTAAAGTAATGTTTAGCAAATTAATTTAGGACTGCCTATAGCAAAGTTTATTAAATAATTTCTG